>MNCI01016355.1:899901-919839 GCA_015680685.1 Gnetum montanum | reverse complement strand
AATAAGTTTGAAAAGAATTCAGGCGACAAATGGAAAACTACCTTAACACCCTTAATCTGGGTGCTGTAGTAGGAGACAGACTCATTAAAGGAATCCACAATCCCAATCATTTCCGCTATTGATACATCAGGGCTCGGGGTCGTGAAGAGCTCCATGAGGCTAGCATTGTCCAAGCAACGAATGATGGATGGCGCGGCATGGGTACGTAACCACTTTTGGGCCTTACTGACCTCCCCAAACTTCATTGATAGGGTGGTTTCAATTCATCCTGTTGTGATAGGGTCCCTGCCAGGAGGTACATTAACTACAAACGCAATTCGAAATCATTAGAATAGTATAACCCTTAGCAGTTGAATAAATATGTTAGCACATCTAGGAAATGTTATCATTTACCATCAGTGGTGGACTTGGATGTGTTTCCTAAGCTAGAGTCAAGGGGGAAGACTGGTCCCTTATCTGACCAATCCCCATGTAACCATCCATGGGCTTGGCACATTGCGAACACTCTAGAGAACCGTTTGTAAAAATAGACGATATCACCCTTCGTTTGAGCTAATACAGCTTTACGAAGGATGGGACCTGCCATAAATGCCTCTAGAGCGATACAAGCTAAAGCAAGCCCACCATCCTCAACACATATTCTGTTTGCGTTAACTTTAGGCCTACAAACGAATGGATGTCAAAACTAAGGCAAATGCCAAACGGCGAAAAGAAACAATAAACTTAAACAGTCCTACCTACCCACCCGGTACACTGTGCCAGGAGGGTTCTGGAATAGCGTGTGCACATGCATAGCTAAAAATAAGGTGTTGTCGAGATAGTCCTGCCCTCGTGGTAGTTGGGCCCACACGTGCACCAACGAACGTGTAGACCTGGGCCCGCTGAATGAACCGTCCTTATTTACAAGTTGCCCCTCATCGATGTCTTCCATGAAGACCACGACACCCTCCGCGGCTCCCAGTAGCATGGCCTCAAGCATGCTCCGCGCCACTAGTTCACTTAGGTGCGACCAGATAACCACTTCAAAATTATCCAGTATGAAGGCCAGGAATTCACACGCACCTTCTTTGAACCAGACCCCGTTGTTGTCCACAGTTAGATCTAGGGTAGGCTCATCAGCCTCAATGGGGCCAAACCATGTTAGCACCCCAACAAGCTCAACAACAAGGAGAAAAGGCTTATTGTCCCTGCAATCAACCAGAATGCCACCGTAAATTAGCCATGCATCAAAACGAAAAAAAAGTTCACATCGTAGATGAACACTTAGAAAAAATGGCTAACTGTTTACGCTCAGCGTATACGCTGCTTAACCCAGCGTATACGCTGCTTAACCCAGCGTATATGCTATCTACGCTCAGCATATATGCTGTTTAACTTAGCATGTACACTATCAAAAACTGTTTACGCTTGGCGTATACAAAACCTAACCCGGCTTATACGCTGACAACGAACTGTTTACACTGTCGACCAAACCATTTACGCTGAGCCTTCAGTGTAAATAGTCTACGCTAGACACTGAACAAATAGTTTACACTGAGCCTAGTGCAAATGAGTTTACGCCAGAAACAGTTCACACGATATGCCCTGAAAATAGGTCTACGCTGTACAAAACTTGAAAGGAATTAACTGTTCACAATTAGCGTATACGCTGTAGAAACCCTCAACATATATGCCATAACAGCGTAGACCGTCTACGCTGATAAAACAGAAAATCTATGTTGATAAAACAGAAAATTTCGAGCGTAGAAAACTTATTTATGTTGTAATTTACACTGATAAAACTGTCTACGCTTCATGCAAGAAAAACGTGTTTACGCTGTGCACTGATAGAATCGATTATGCTATGATGGTCTACGTCGAAATACTTTACGCTAACCCTTTACACTCGGCGTATACGCCGAAATACTTTACGCTGACTCTCGATGCTCGGTGTATATGCTGAAGCCCTCTACGAGACTGTCTACGCCACAAAACATGCACAAAAAAAAATAATTAGCAGAGACAGGATCAGAGCCTACCTGCGTGATGATTCAAGCCATGAGGGAATCCTTGGCCTGGGCAGGCACTGCAGCATAGCCTCGCTCTCCTCTGTGAAGGTTAAGTCAGGACCCTTCCTCCCTTGGCCCTCCACTTCCTTGTCTTTGCCCATCTCAGCGTCTACGCTGGGATCGATAGTTTACGCCGAGGGTTGAAACTCTTTACGCCTACGCTAAACCTCTACGCTCTGGGTCTATGCTGAGGTTTAGTCGTTGGCATCTACGCTCAGGGTTTGGGTTTACGCTTACGCCGAGGTTTCACAGTTTACGCTTACGCTGGAAGTTTACGCTCGAAGGTTACGCTCAGAATGCAATGTGAAAAATGACGTCCCCCCCCTTTATATAGCACTTCGCCATCGCTGCCAGCACTGTTGACGCCGCCGCCTCCCAGTTTGCTACTTCTTTCCTCTTTTTTGCCTTTTTATTTATTTTCGTTGAAAGTTGCTCAAAAAAGCAATAAAAAATACATATATATTTAAAATAAAAATAAAATTACTACATCCCGGTTCCCTTGTGAACCCCATTTCACACGTTTACGCCGAACATCCCAGCGTAAACTACTGTGACGGCCTGGTACAGCCCTAAACTGCCATGACGGCCCAGTACGGCCCTAAACTACCATGATGGCCCGGTAAGGCCTTAAACTACCACCTGCGAATTACATTCAGCCCGGTAAGGCCTTAAACTGCCACCTGCGGATTACATTCAGCCTGGTAAGGCCTTAAACTACCACGTGCGGATTACATTTGGCCTGGTACGGCCTTAAACTGCCACTTACGGCTCGGTACGGCCTTAAACTGCCATGCGTCCCGGTGTGATGATAATCCACCATCAAGCATGTACACATAATTTAAATTGCCAAAGAACATAGAACGATACCCATTAGCTCATTTTACTCTTTGTTTATTGGCAGGAGCAAGCCTGATGGATTGCCAGCATTTAACCGAACCATTAATCATTGATGGACCATATGGCAAAATTGCAAGAGACATCAACATAAACCTCATCCACTTAAGTTCATCAACGAACGATGTAGTCATAGCCTCAACATAGCAAACAATAGACAACTACAAAGGTATGACAAAATCCCTTGACATAGAAGCCGAAAATATCACCGAAGACCTGTTGGATGAAACCCCCATCACCATGCCCGATGGAGAAATTAAAATATTAAAATTAAGCACATTACTAAAACCGCAACTAGCCACAAACATTGAGGACGTGCTTAGGGAAAATATAAAAGCATTCGCTTGGTCTTACACGGACATGCCCGGGTTAGATCCTCGAATTTTCCAGCACAACATTATCCTTGATCTGAAATTGAGACCGGTAAAGCAAAAGGCACGAAAGGTTAAACCCGAGGTGGCATTGGCAGTCCGTAATGAGATCACCAAGCTTTATCAGGCTGGTTTCATTCGGGCTGTTGATTACGCCGAGTGGGTATCCAACATGGTCATTGTCCCGAAGAAGAATGGAAGCATTCTCTTATGCATTGACTTCCGAGATTTAAATGTTGCAACCATAAAAGATGATTTTCCCCTACCCAGCATCGATCAACTTGTTGACTCGACTGCTGGGCATACTTTATTATCTTTTATGGATGGCTTCTTGGGATACAATCAAATACGCATCAACCCAGAACATCAGCTTCGGACAACCTTTATGACACCATGGGGAACCTTTTGTTACACAATGATGCCCTTTGGTCTCAAGAACGCTGGGGCCACGTATCAAAGGGCGATGACATTTATCTTTAGCGATTACATGTTACACTCGCAAAACGATTACGTGGATGACATTGTGGTTAAATCAAAAATAGCGAAACAACATGTACAAGATCTCGACTTAGTATTAAAGTGTTGTTTAAAGTATGAACTGAGGCTTAACCCAAAGAAATGTGTCTTCGGCGTCAAAACAGGCAAAATGCTTGGATTCATAGCCTCAGAAGTAGGGATACGAGTAGACCCCGATAAGGTCAAGGCCATAACAAACCTGAAACCACCCGGCAACCTCACCAAACTTCGAGGTCTACAAGGTAGATTACAGTTTATTAGGTATTTCATAGAGAAGCTAATAGACAAATTAAAACCTATGAATCACTTGTTATGCAAGAACATCCATTTTGAATGGACTCCACAGTGCCAAGAAGCATTCGATAATATTAAAATGGCACTTGCCTGACTACCCATGGTTTATCCACCTCAAAACGATAAATCATTTTAAATCTACCTTGCCACTTCAGATTTGTCAATCGCGTCTATGCTTTGCTGGAAACAAGATGACAGAACTGAAGTCCCTGTATATTATTTAAGCCACGCATTAGTTGCCCACGAGAAAAAGTATAATGACGTGGAGAGGTCATGTCTAGCTTTGGTCTTTTCTTTAAGGAAATGGCGACATTACCTCTTCCATAACCAAGTTAACATAATTTGCAAGGATAATGTGCTCAGAGCCATCACAAGAAACATTTATGAAACAAGTCGGATAGCCCGTTGGAAAGCCATGACAGCCGAGTTTGACCTGCATTACCTAGCACAATCATTAGTTAAGGGTCAAGCCATAGCAAATCAAATGGCCACATCACCAACACACAATCAAGAAATAATAGAGCTAGAATTCCTGGATGAGAATATAAGCACAATAGACATAGTGCCCGATGACTACGATGCCATTCTAAACTTTGATGGAGCATCCACCTCTCGAGGGGGAAGTGCATCCGCTATCATCACCTATCCCTCCGAGGAAATCCGATCCTTTTCTTATCGCTTCAACTTTCATTGTACCAACAACATAGCAGAGTACAAAGGTCTCCTTAGAGGTCTCGCGGCAGGACTAGCCGCAGATATCACATGGCTTATGGTCAGAGGAGACTCACAACTGGTCTTGAATCAAGTCACAGATGTTTATACATGCAAAGCCCAACATTTACAATCATATTGTGACTTGGCAAAACACTTAATGAAGAGATTTGAAAACATCGATGTGCAACACGTCTCTAGAAATGATAATACCATCGCAGACGCATTAGCCACGTTAGCGTTGAACATATTGCCAGACATGTTCCATACATTACCCAGCTCCATAATCAGTTGTGCCGAACCCATAACAAATACTCTTGATATGTTGCCGATTGTGTTCGTTAGTACAACACANAAACATGTAGTACCTGCCAGAAACACAGTAACCTAATCCATGTCCCGCCAAATGAGTTGCACATGGCGCAAATCACATGGCCCTTTCAAAAGTGGGGATTGGACCTTATCGGCCCAATAACACCCTCATCTTCTGCAGGGCATAGTTTCATCATAACCACAATAGAATATTTCACGAAGTGGGTAGAAGCTGCTCCCCTTTGAAAAACTACATCTAAACATGTGTGCAATTTCATTCTCGAAAACATTGTAACCCATTTTGGCGTTCCCATGACAATCATCACTGACAACGGGCCATAATTTAGCAATGCTGAGACCAAAACCTTTTGTGAAAGTCTAGGGATCAAACACTCGTTTTCATTCCCTTACTATCCTCAGAGCAATGGGCAAGCAGAGGTAACAAATAAAATGATTATTACTATACTTAAAAGGATGCTTACCCAAAGCAAGAGAAGATGGCACGAATAATTGGTATACGCATTGTGGGCATATCATACTACACATCGGACATCAACAGGTAAAACGCCATATAGTCTTGTTTATGGTTTAGAAGCCGTTTTACCTCTGGAATTGCAGGTACCATCTTTAAGGATCACATCGACGAAGGACAAAACAATGATCTGTGTATCATTGACCTGGACTTGGTGGAGGAGGAATGCATACGTGCGCTTGATCAAATCAAATGGTACCAAAAACAACAATGGCAGCGACATCGGCATGACATTTGTAAGCGCCCTATCAAAGAAGGTGACCTTGTACTTAAAGCCGTTCAGGAACACCTGGACAAATTCTCAGCCAACTGGGAAGGGCCTTACTTGGTCACTAAAGCATTTGATAACGGAGCATTTAAGTTAGCTGATATGGAAGGAAATGAGTTTGCAAATCCAACCAATCACTTGTTCCTGAAACGATTCTATACTTGAAAACAAGCTCAGGTACGTGGAAGTCCTAGGGTCACGACTATAAACTGATACCACAGAACAGTCCTAGATTATGACTTAAAACTGATACCACAGCTCTTCCTGGCATCATGACGATAAAATGATACCACATAGTGTCTGCAATGACAATAAACTAGCACCCATCCGGCATGACAGTAAACTGCCACAGTTGCATTCACCAGAGTCCGCTAAGACTATAAACTGATTTGCCTCTTCGTGGTCTGCTAAGACTAGAAATTGGCAACGTAACATCTGCCACGACGCTAAACGGGCAATGTCCAATGGGTTATGACATAAAACTAACCCATGATAGTCTGCTAAGACTATAAACTAGCAACTCCATCTCTAGTTCTTCAATCTGCAGCCACATTCAAGCTTCATCAGAATCACTACATCGCTCGCCATCAGACGATCCTACCAACATTGCTACCTAACATCTCTTCCAGTACCTTTATTCCGTCAGTTGCTGCTTAAGTCTAAGCTCGCTTATTCACTTATGATTTTTTTGTCTCCTTGGAGTTGTGTTTGTAGGATGACGCTCAGAGGTATTCGCATAAGAACGCATTTCATCATAAGTAGCAAGATGAGGCAATGTTCACAGCCCACGTGGCAAGACTAAATCAAGCCATCCACTAGCACATCCCCATTTTTCAATACAGTCCCTATCTATTCACTGACACAGGCTACTCAGCCACACATCTGATACACCCAGCACACTTAAACCTTTGAGCATACCATTGCACACTATAACACCTTTGAGCAGTTGTAACACATTATGTAGCACTTGAGCATGAGTACAAGATCAAAACACCAATTTTCTTCCAAAAAAAAAAAGAAGATCCTTGGCACTTCCCACATAAGGCCCAAGCGGGAAGGTAGTTGTCTTGGAATCAAGTACTCATGTCCCAAAACAATCAAGAAATATCCCGTTGCGTGGATTTGGCTCTCTGCCAACAAGCTTCCCCTAAACACCAAACAAGGGCCCTGTTCCTCCAAAGAATGCAACACGTCATCATGTGGCTTTGGCCCTGCCAACAAAGACCTCTTGGACACTAACCAAGAGCCTTGTTCCGCCAAAGGATGCACATCGCATGTCTAGATTCCGAGTCTGCTAAATAATGGTCATTGACAAGGATTAGCATGACACACGCCAGAGCATCCCCTTTATCAAGTACAATCTCTTGGTCAGTTCCCAATCCCCACAATCTCCATTTCCCCATCCAGATACAGATTTTATGTCTCTCAATCCCATGTGTTACTGAACATGGTGTGATGACGTCTAGTCAAGTGGCAACAGACGGAGTCTCTATCAAGTTTCTTGTGGTGTTTTGCACTTCTTTGTTGACGCTTCTCGGGTTGATTCCTCCAAGCATCAACAAAGAGGGGCCAATGAAACACCACAAAAATTTTGAGTTTAGTACTTCTCCAACGCGAAGTAGGTCCATGGGACCCACAAATGATCACAGCTACATCTGGTGTCACACATGGCAACTTCAGAGATCAAGATAATTTTCACCAAGTATGCAGTGTCAGCGTATACGCCCAGCATATATGCCTAAGTATGCAGTCTCAGCATATACGCCCACTATATACACTCAAGTTCACATCCATAGTGTATACGCCTGACATTCCCAACGTATATGCTCGACATTCCTAGCATATACGCCCGACGTTCTCAGCGTACACGCCTCACATATATGCCCAACAAGTACAACCGATGTATACGCCTGGCATGAAATCCTCAAAGAAGACATGGAAGTAGCATTGCAGAGCAAGATTTGGCACAATGGAGCAACCATCAGCGTATACGCCCAACACCATCAGCGTATGCGCCCAGCGTATACGGCCAGCACACACAGCATATACGCCCAGCAAATGTAACATATTGTACACTTGTAAATTTTACACTTTTGCACCTGGTCAACGCGCCACGTGTCACCCAACCCGAGTCTAACGTCAAAACCTGTATAAAAGCCCAAATTTTTACGAGATAGAGGTCGGTTGAAAAATCTCAGAGAAAACACAGAGAGAAGAGACGCTAAGAACCAGAGCAGAAAACCTTATACGCTGGACAACAATGTACATTGAGCATACAGCCTCTACATTGTGCCTACAGTGCGAACCAGCCCACAATCATCCCTACATCCATCGGGGCTTTTTGTCCGCCTTGTGTCCTAGTCACAACTGTGTTAGACCGGTGCATTGTACTCTCATTCTGTAATGCCATTGTTACATTTTCTTCCCAAAATCATTTACAGTTTGCATTAATTGTTGCATGTATTCTATTTTCACTCGTTTACATTTATGCTCTGTTCGCATCAGTTACGTTGTTTACACTCTGATTTATGCTTGTTACGTCGTTCACGTATAACCCAGCGTATTGCACTTCGGTGTACGTTCGGGGAAATCCTTGTCTGATCTGCGTGCGGACCACCCAAGGTACTCTGCCTTCATTCATTCCAGCTCGCCCTCAGGTGAAGGTAGGGTCTTCTGTGCACGTCCTACGATCCCACGGTCTCTGTTTCCTTTCAGCCGGAGACCGACAATTTCGGACGGTACACCTTTAGGAGTAGCATTATAATTAGGAACACATCATACACCTCACTCTAGACTAAACCATACGTGACAAATATAATACTAGTCCAGGTGGGAAGACAGTGAACTGCAACCTAAGGTTAACGATCTAGGTGCCACAACTAGTCCATCTGCGGAGTTCGACCGGATCACGAGTGAAAATGCTCATATTCATATGGTTAAGTGTAGGGGTATCTCTCCACTCATCAATTATCTATGGAGTCCCACATTTGGTTTATCTTTTATGATACTTTCGATGCCAACTTTTGAATAAGCAAAGTTTTCCTATTCACCATATCTTTGAGTGGTAATTCTTCTTCATACACACAAAATCTTACTCCCTTCTTTCAGAGGGAAGGATCTCTATTATATTCCTTTAGGTTCTCTCTTTAACTTAGCTCACCTTCCTCTTTAGCAACTTGCTCTAATAATCTCTGTACTTGATGGGCCCTAAGCTCGAATAGTCTTCCTTGGGCATAAGTCCCAAGGGTTCTTCGTGTTTCATGCTTAAGCCCATCTACAAGATGGCGTAGTTGATCCCTCTATGAATAACCATGACCAAGAAAACGATGTAACAATGCATAATATCGACCCATGGTAGCATCATCCTTGTTTTCATCCTTGGATGTGCTTTCATAGGTTGGACACTTGGAAGTACGTTTGGTACTTATTGTTAAACAATTCTAACATGGTACTCCACCTACTAATGGATTCTGGTTCTAAGGACTAGTACCAGCTCTCTGCTTCTTTGACTAGCGTCTGTGGGAACAGCTTTAGTTTTTGCCATTCATTTTCTATGTTTTGTAAGGTACATTCATCATGAAATGCTTATAGATGATTTTGAGGATCAGCATTGTATCCCCCTTCAAATCATGGAATATTGTTCATATCTAATCTCTTGATCCTACTATCTTTTTGGTGCCTTGTTGGAACTCTAACAGCCTCAGTTATGTTTAGCATACTTCAGGTGGCAAGTGGTGGTTCATTGTGATCATACTGTCTATGATGCCTATGGGGTTCCCTACTTTCCCTCATTTCATGGTGAATTTCTCTAGAATGCCCTCCTCCCCTTTCTCGACTATTTCATCTATGACCTCCGCTCTACTTACTATTATCCTCAAGGTCTTTTCCCTTATGACTACGTATAAATCCTAAAGGAGAGGATGAAGGAGATGATGAAAGTGAAGAAGAAGGAGGACTATCACCATAATGGTTCCTACTACCTTCTCTTCAGTGGTCGTGACCTCGATCATAGTTATGATCGAACTGTTCATATTTGTCATGCATTTTTGTTCCTTTTTCAGACCCTTTGTGTCCATTGGTATTAGAACCTAGATTATAGATGGTTGAATGAAGGTTTTGATACACAACCCCTTGACAGAAGTCAATGGGAGGAACATCATTATGTGGGAGACTTCTTGAGGCAGGTTCACCACCCTCATTTTCACTTATGACATATGGGACATTCTAAGACAAATTTCCCTTCATGGGTTCATGAAGTCTCTCCTATTGTAGATCCCTTTGACATTGTGCCTCCGTGGGTCAATACTCTCTCGAGTCATGATCATGCACAATGTACTCTGCCTGTAAGTGTGGCATGCCAATTCATGTGAGATCACGAAGAAGCATGCTTGGGACTAAGGGATCAGGAGGTAATACTATGTTACCTTCTAAATCACGCAAACATAGTTGTTCATCCTAGTGGAGGATAAAGGTAAAGTTTGGTATATACTCATCGGGATGAATGTATACCATGCAAAACTATTGAGGGACTGGCAGATTATCATGTGTACTATGCCTCCGATTGTTCCCTGTATCAAACCTAGGAAATGAAACACTCTCATAAGAAGAAGGAGACATAATTATCTATTCAGTGTATAATATTCTTCTCTTTAATGATTGTAAGATAACCAACCCTAAGGGTTCATTTCAACGATGAGAAATATTTTCTAAGTTCTAATTAGCACACAACCAACAAAGTCCCTAGCAATGATGCCAATGATGAGCGGTGAGGTATCGCTATGCTCAACCATACGAATATGAGCATCCACACACAATCTAGTCAAATTCCAAGGACTAAGTGCTTATGCATCTTTGTGGAACAAGGGCGGGTTATTCAATCATTATCTTCTCAAGCTTACTTGTATGGCACGATTGTATGGTTAAGTAAACTTAAGGTATATGATTTTTATGGCTTTTATGTTTTTATGTCCTAGTGTTATAAAGGGAGGAGAGAGATAACTAAGTAACTAATTTAATTTAACTACTCAACTATGCTTTAACTAGTCTTAACACTAGCATCCATTCTTACTTGCTGTACACATCCTGAACTAGTGCAACACTACTAGGATTACCAAATGCTAATCATTACTAGGTTACCAAGCATTACACGCATGCTCAAAGTGGTTGTATTGAGTGTGCTTACTTAGGAGAGTTATAGGGTGAGAGAGAGAACATTAATTAACTAAGGAAAGCATTAAGCAATAGTAATTAACATTAATTAATCTATTTTGAATGCTGCAAGGTTTATCACAAAGTTCATCTTTATTGTCGTACACAAGGTGTGCTCAAGTACACAATGCTCGAATAAAGATCCATTCACTTTATGACTCCTACTTTAGGCACTCAAAAATAATTCTATCTCTGAAAATGGAAAAAGAAAAGAGTTTGGATAAGGGACTAAGACTAATTTCCAAAACCAAGTGCGTTGGCCTCTTATTTATAGGCAATGAGGCAAGTCCTGATATTGGATGCCCGATATTACTTGGAAGGCTCTGATATCATGGACTTGATATTGTGGATGTGATATCATGGTCCCGATATCATAGTTCATCATGTAGTAAACATTATGGGTATATTTTGCCTTAATGTTATTTATTTTTCATTCTTTTACTTTAAACTTAGAGGTAGTGCTCTTATGGATATTGGAATTGTTGCATGTAGATATTCTACTTCATCATGCCTACCACTTCTAATGTTTTCCTAATAAAAATGGAGCATGAAAGGTTATAAGATATGGATTACAAAAATTTTGAAAAGAAAGGCTAAGTTGACCATCTTCAATGCAAGCTATGAACGCTTGAAACTCTATGATGGAAGAGAAAAAGAAGCTAGTTATCTATTAAATATTTAGTAGCATTGATGATGAATCCATAGAGGATTCTAATTAAGTATTATTTTATATTGTAAAAATGGAAAACTTAGAAGATATGACTTACAAGTATTTTGAAGAGCATAGCCAAGCTAGCCATCTTTAATATGAGCTAGGAAAGCTTGAAACTCTAAAATGGAAGAGAAAATGAACTTAGACATCCATCATGATAAATCTAGAGAGGGTTTAATACTAGTATGATTTTAGATTACAAGAAGAAGAAAACTTTAAAAATTATATGGTTTAAAATTTCCTTTTGACATCTCTCTAAAACTTTCTCTTTAACAAGTTTCAAAGATTATTCTAATTTATTATTATATTAATATTTTCAATACCCTATATTTGTAGCCACAATCTTCATTCATAACACCATCTTTAGTGTTGATATTTTTAGATAATCTCTCCTAAAATCCTACTATTATTTTTATTATTTAGGTAGAATGTTAAGAATTAAGGCCTTGATTAGCTTCTAATGGTAACAAATTAGCTTTCAATAAAAGTATTACACATGGGACTTGAGTTTTTATCTTTAATTCATCCAATGATGAGTAGCAGGTATTCCCTATGTCCAACCATATGAATCACTCAAAGATTTCTATCCCAAATCTTTACTCATTATACAACCTAAAAGCAAAGGCTGCTGAGTTTTCACCCACTATGAACAGTTTGGTTTCCTTTCCTCCTCCTACACGATATTCATCAATTCAAGCATCTAAATAATAGAGCTCAAGAGTATAAGGTACTTTTAGGTTGATGTAATAGTGGTGTTGGATGTCAAAAGCATTAGCTATATAGACATCTTGATAGAATTCTTGGCCCCAAGTGTTTTGCCAGTTGGTTCTTTTAGCAATGCATGCAACTAAAAAGTAGACAGGTGTCGATGCAACATGCATAAAGTGCCAAGCTATAGTAGTGGCATTGCCATAATATGCAAAATCACCATGATGCTCTGCTAGCTATGCTCTGAGGTGTCCTGGATAGTTTTCTAGTAGATGTGCTGGAGCATGACCAAATTTGGTCCCCCATGACCAGAACATGGAGGAGTCTGAAGTAAGCATGGATTGGGCATCAAACTCAATCCTGTACATATGACATTCATTGGGCTGGTAATATGGCCAGTTCAAACATTCATGGTCATACCAATTTTCAAAATCTAAATGACTAATTTTTACATCAATAGCTAAATTTATGAAGAGAGGAAATTCAATAAGATCCCTTGTATTTGGACAAGAGTGAAAATGTGTTGGGTTATAGTGGAATAGTGCTGAAGAGGTACATTTTTTTGGCAGAATTATTTCTAGATATTTTGATACCTAGATATGTTAGCAAAATGTTGAGGAAAACTAAGAAAACATTCATTAGCTATACAAGCTTGTAATCTTCTTGATGAATGAAGGATTCATCCTTCGCCTCTGAGAAATTTTGCACAAAGATTTAATTATTAGTAGGACTAGGAAACTAGAATTCCCTGGTGAGGAAATCAGCTAAAATATTTCTTCTACCTCCTATATATTTAGAATCAGATTTAAAATTAGCTAAGAATAAACTCCATTGTATGAGTCTAGTATGAGCCACTTTGGAAAGATTTTTTGTTTGGAGATATTTATGAAAGTCATTGAAGCTCTTTACAATTGCAAGAAGCTCTTAATGTGAACTATGATACCTTTGTTGTGCTTCATTGAATTTGCCAGATGCATACCTACAGATACAAATAGCATTTCCTGGTTCTTGTTTTAATGTTGCTCCCCAAAATAATTCAAAGGCATCTGTTTCTAAAATAAACTTTTCATTTTCTGGCAAATATAAAGGTGGTAGATTCTTGCATTGTTGTTTGATTTTTTCCACTACTTTAGTACATTTCTCATCTCAAAATGGAGCATTTTTTTGTAAGATTTTATTTAAGACATCCCTTTCTTTAGCTAAATCTTTAAAAAATCCAAAAACATAATTTATACAACCTAAAAATCTTTGTATTTGTAATTTATTTTCTAAAACATTAGGAAATTTATCTATACTCTGGATAATATGGGGTTACAATTGGATCATTCCTACAGAAATTTCTAATACTAGAAATTCAATTTGTGATTATGCTATTTTCATCTTTGTAGGTGAGAGGACAAGCCCATTTTTATTGATAAGATTAGCAAGAATCTTTAAATGTTTGAGATGTTCTTTTGTTGATTTGCTGAGAATCAAGATGTTATCAATGTAGACTATTATAAAAGGATATGAATGAAATATAAAATCTATTCTTTTTTGAAAAACAGATGGAGCTATTTTAATACCAAAGGGTAATACATTCCATTCATAAAGGCCTCCTGGAACTATGAAAGCTATTTTCCAACGATCTTCTTGAACAATCTGGATCTACCAAAAACCATATTTCAAGTCAAATTTTGAATAGATATTAATATGAGGGAGTCATTGGAATAATTCATCTTTATTGGGGATAGCATGTTGAATTGATTTGATAATATTATTTAATGGTTTGTAATTCATAACTAATCTATTTTTTCCCCTAACAAGTTCAGCTTTCTTGTTCACATAAAATGCAGTGTAGGCAAACATACAGGTACTAGGCCTAATTAATTGTTTTTGTAAGAGATCTTGTATCTCCTTTTCATATTCATTTCTAAGACTTGGAGACATCCTAATATGTTGAGTAGTTGTTTTTACTTTTACTCCCTCTTTAAATTCAATATAGCACCAATGTTCCCTTTTATTTCTAAATTTGTTAGGATCATCGCTAGCATATTGTTGGAGAGTGGATTTTATGTCCTTTATAGCTTCTTTTTTAAGTTCAATTTGGTGAACAATCCAATTTTCTCTTTTCTCATTTTTCTTCAGGAATTTTTGTTTTCCAAATTGCTATTTAGCATTAATCCTAGGGAATTTAGAAGTGTCTAAATAAATATGAGTGGGTGTAATTCTAATTTGAAAATGTTGCAAATTATCTATTCCTAAAAGAAAATCATAAGATGCTAAAGGGAATTGACAAATAGTAAATTTTATAATAGTATTATTTGGTAGTTTTATTGGGATATTTGCTTGTTTTGTAATCATCTTTTTCTAGGTATTAAAAGATACTTGTGTAGGTTGTTTCTCTTACTAGAATGCTAAAGGTATTATACCTTCAAGTGCTAGAGAAACT
Source organism: Gnetum montanum (assembly GCA_015680685.1). NCBI lineage: Eukaryota > Viridiplantae > Streptophyta > Gnetopsida > Gnetales > Gnetaceae > Gnetum > Gnetum montanum. The sequence continues at coordinate 904,834 of MNCI01016355.1, read as the reverse complement.
TCTACGCCTGTATCTATAAGGCAATCAATTGTATAACCTTGATACCCTGGCCATTTTACTAGAAAAGAATAAGCAGGTAAAATAAGTTTTGAGAAGTTTTGATTTATCTGTAGTATAACCCTTACTTATTTTGTTTCTTCTTCGTAGACTTGTTGTTGAAAACTTTCCTCTATTTTTTGTAATTCCTCTAGTTCATTAGTGGCTTGTTGAATGAATTTCTTTAATTGTTTCATTCTGTATTGTTACCACATAGAGGTTTGAACATTCTGAGGAATGGATTCTTGGGGTTCTTGCTCTTTTGAATTTTCTAGATTTAATTCTTCTACATCTTCAAGATCTTTCTAATCTTGATATAACCCTACAGATTCTTCAATGGTTTGTCTGTAGGCCTCTAATTCATTTCTCTTACTTTGAACCTTTTGTTTGTAGGCCTTGAACTTATGTAAATCATCTATAGGGACCTTTTTCCATTTCTTCTCTAGTTGTTTCAATTGGCTTTTTAATACACTATATGTTTGATCAATACAGTAAATATCTTCCTCACTATTTGATAGTTCATTCATGTAAACATGATACATGTAACCAAATGAATCGAAACCATATGAGTATGTACCTGGTTCATGATCATAATAAGGAATATCTTCAAATTCAGCTTCACTAGAAAACTGATTTGAAGATTTTAGATATATGTCACCATTTGCAAAAGATATATTAGAGTCATATGTTAGAAAGAAATCATCCTTGGTTAATTTCATTTTTTCAATGAAATTTACCTTATGTGGATGATCATTTTTCTTTGGACATTGATGAGCATAATGTTTACCTGAATAGATAAAACATCTAATTTCTCTACTTTTTTGAGGACCTTGCTTTCTTTTAAATATACATTTAAAGGGTTTATTAGGCCAATTTCTTCTTTTTGGTTTTTCTTCATATTTTCGTCTCCAAACCTTTTTAGGTTTTTTATGATAAATAGTTTGTTTCTTGGATGGTTTACATTCACATGGATTTTGCTATTGCTTTCTTTTTTTGATAAGCTTAGAGAAATTATCTTCTAGACACATTTCTAAACATAAATATTTTTCTAATTTTCATTCTAAAGATCCTATTAATTTTTTTGTTTTTTGTTGTATACACAGGTCTCTGGTGACTTTCTCTAAGAATTGGCAGATGGCACTAAAACTCATTTCTTCTAAATCTTTTTCTTCATTTTGTAATTGAGCACAGTAATAACTAGAAAAAGGAGTAGGAAGACATCCTAAAAGATGCTCTTTTACACCAATGTCATAGATGAGTTTTCCATAATATTACCATTCTTCAATTATCTCAAGAAAAGGGGAGAGATCCTAAATTTTATGTAACCTAGATCCATAATATAAAGTTCTATACATGCTATCCCTATCTACTTTATTTTCTAAAAATTCTTTCATAATAGCATTAATAAAAATAATAGATGAATTATTTAAAAGTTTCTTTCTGATAGGAGGTTTAATAAAATTCCATCATCTCTTAAGCATTGCTTCAAAATTTAATGTGGCATTTAAGATGGCATGCTCGTAGGTTTTCTTTTCTAATATAACTTGTCTGAAAATAAATCCATTAATCTTATCGAGTTCTTTTTGTCTTTCTTGAATGGATTTATTATCCATACTAAAATAAGGTTGTGGTTTTTGAGAAGTTCTTCTTAATTGCATAGCTATAAGATCTTTTGAATCTTGAAAGGCTAATCTCAATTTTGTAAGAAGTTTCTATTCTTCTTCATCTAATGTTCCCTCGCTTCCTATATAAAGGTTATCATTATCCTCTGTGTTCACATTAACTTGTTCTTCCTCCTTACCTTTTTCCTCTTTAGGTATAGTGTGTACTGGCCTCTTGCCATGTGTAGGTTTTTTCATATTTTTCTTATACTTTGGTGGAGGAGTTAAAGGTGGACAATCTATGCAAAGATTACCTATTGGTTTTTGGGATGGTTTTCCTTTAGATTTATTTTTCTCTTTTAGAACCCAAATCTTATGAAGTTCCTGGACATCTCTCTGTACCTCTCTAACTTCTGCATAAGTCATTAGGTTTTGATCGCTGACATAAGCTAATTTGTGATTTATCCAATTGTGTAGTTTGATAATCTCAAAAGGTTGTTCTATTGAGGTTTTGTATTGCATCATGTGTGTTGATTTCTTAGGTTCTTCAATATTCATATTAATTTTTAATAACTCATCACACTTTATGCATCTCAATTCTTTATCTATTTTATGAATATTAGAGTGTGTGCATTCATTTAGTGGAGTTTTACTACTGGTTGCATGTGATGTTTCCTCTTCTTCAAAGGAAGTAGAGGCATCCTCTATTCTGGTTTTTCCCTTTTCATCTACTATCATTTTCTCATCCTTTTGCTTAATAATTTTCCTAGGATCCATTTTATACAAAGTTCTTTAAAAATCTTACCCATTCTTTGTATTCTTTCTTCTTCTTCTTCCCTAGAGGATTTCTCCAATAACTTTAATGTTTTTGAGGGTTTGGGAGCTAAAGGATCATAGGGTAAGAATTTTGGAAATTTCAGTTAAACATAATACCTACGGGTTCTAGATGATGATCTAAACATCGATTTTTTCATTTTTCTACAATCATAAAATTCCTCTAAAGGATCTTCTAGATTTGGGAAAAGTCTATGGATAGGAAGGTCTTTGGTATTTATTTGGATTCCATATACTAGATTGGTAGATGCAACAGAATGAGCTTGTTGTCCAAACGATAACAATGTTTTTATGCTAACAGAACTAAATAATTTAAAGCAAAGTCTAGTTCCTATTGTGAAATAGATACTTTGGTCTATAATATCCAAATCTATATACATAACTAACATTAAAATGTTAAACAAATGGGGATCTGAGAGTGAAAGAGTAAAGTTCAGGATTGTTATGGTCAAGGCATCTGTAACTAATCTACCCTTAGCTTGGGTTATGATAGCATGTTGGAACGATTTGAACCTTATGTCAATCAAAGCTATCTAGTAGGGTTTTTTTAGTTGATAATTAAAATGGGGATGAATATGTATGGCTATTTTAGCAAGATGAATATATTGATAACCCTCTTTTTGCCACTTTGCTACCTCCTCCAGGGCAAAAAATGTTAGTGCTACCGAACATAAACCAAACCCTGTAATGCCTAGATCACATTCACTAATGTGCATTGACTGGAAAGATTCAAAAGTATGAAGTGATGATTTTGGATAGAAATCTTTCTGAATAGGTGGTGGTGATAACATACTAGCATCATGCGATGAACATTGTTGTCATAAGTGTTGAATGTAAGGGAGTGTAGAATTAGAATCTGGAGTTGGTCTTCTAGAAGAACTCACCATTAGATGTCTCACGCACACCCATTTCTCACCTGCATGACTTACACACCTTTCTCATGGCCCTTACTATGTGACTTATAGCCTCTCTGATGAATCTCATGTCGACCCTACATCCACCCCTAGCTTTGAAAGATAAAAGAACTGCAACAATAGGCAAAACACTTAGGGCCAAGCATTCTATCAAGATTTCTATATGGCTAATGCTTTTGACATCTAGCACCATTGTCACATCAACCTAAAAGTGCCTTTTACTCTCGAGCTCTATTATTTAGATGCCCTGATCGATGAATATCGCATAGTAGGAGGAAAGGAAACCAAACTATTCATAGTGGATGAACACTCAGCATCCTCTACTTTTAGCCCTAATAGTAGCACACCACCAAATTCTCCTGGTTTCCATGATTATAGTTCTAATGATTTCCACAACAAGGTTATCAATTTAGAAGATGAGGACGTTGATTACTGATGGGACACGATATCGCATGGGCCGTGATATCGTGTACATGATATCGTAGCCCGTCGCCAGTTCTATAAATAAGAGGCGGCTTTCCCTTGTTTTCACATCTAGATCTAGACCCTTAGCCAAACTATAGTAGTTTTACCATTCTAGAGTTAGAATAATTTCCATGTGCCCATAGTAGGAGTCTCAAAGTGAACGGATCTTTATTTGAGCAAATTGTACCTGAGCACACATTTGTGTACGACCATAAAGACGAACTTTTGGATAAACCTTCTAGCATATGGACTAAGCTAAATAGGAATTTAATTATTGTGAAATATTTAAATGATTTATTAGATAATTAATCTCTCTCAACCCTCAACTCTCCTAGTTAAGTGCATTCAGTATGACTGCTTCAAGCATGTGTGCTACGCTTGGTAACCTAGTAACGAATAGCGTTTGCTAATCCCAATGGCATTGCACTGGTTCAAGGTGTGTACGGCAAGTGGGAATGGATACTAATACTAGGATGATTAAAGATTAGTTAGTAAAAGTTAGTTACTTAGTATCTTCACCCTTTCCCCTCTTAGCATAGGCGATAAAAAGATAAAAGACATAAAAATCATATACCTCAGACTTACTTAGCCATACAACCGTGACAATACAAGTAAGTCTGGGAAGACAACAATTGATTAACCTTAATTTTTTCATAAGGCATGTAAGCACTTAGTCCTTAGAGTTTGACCAAATCGTGCGTGTAACGCTCATATTCATATGGTTGAGTGTAGGGGTACCTCGTCACTCATCATTGGCATCATTGCCGAGGACTTAGTTGTTTGTGCGCTACATAGAACATAGGAAATCATTTACATCGTTGGAAGCTAAAACAAACCCTTAGGGTTGATCAAAAAAAAATAAGATAACAGTAAATAGCACATCGAATAAGACAATAATGTTGATGAGTGGCGAGGTACCCCTACACTCAACCATACGAAATCAGCGTAGCACGTGCGATCTATTCGAACTCCGCAGACTAAATGCCTAAATGCCGCAAGGAACACTTGGGGTTAATTAATCATTGTCTTCCCAGACTTACTTGTTGTTGTCACGGTGTATGGTTAAGTAAGTCCGAGGTATAT
>MNCI01016355.1:882871-894087 GCA_015680685.1 Gnetum montanum | reverse complement strand
CGTAACACATGTGCTCAAAGCAGTCGTACTGAGGCACCTAACTAGCCTAAGTGTGACAAGCAGCCAATTTCTTGACTAGCCATACACATCCGTAGATGCTTGTAATCAAGTCGTACTTGTCCCACGTTCTAGGAGGTAAGGGTGAGAGAATCTAATCACGATGAGTAGCCGATTCCTTGGCTAGCCGTACACGTTTGTCAACGCTCGTAACCAAGTCATACTCATGCCGCGTTATTAGGAAAGAAATAAATAACATTAATTAAACCTATCCATGCACTGCAAGGTTTATCCACAAAGCTCATCTTTATTACCATACACAACTTGCATTCAGGTACAAAGTTGCTCGAATAAAGAACCATTCACTTGGGGGACTCCTACTGCAGGCACATGGAAAATATTCTATCTCTAGGGTGATCAATCCGCCAGAGCTTCGCTACTTTATGCCTAGGATGTGAAATGAGGGGAGTACTGCCTCTTATTTATAGATTTGACAATGGACCACGATATCGCTTATACGATATCGCAGGGGATGCGATATCGCAACTTGTGCAATTCGCGTCTCATCAAATGTCTTCTTCTTCACACAAAAGCATTTCACCACCTAGGAACAACACTAGAGATAGTTAGTAGCACAACACTGATAACCAAGAACTGCCAGTTCCTCAACAATTTAGTGTGGTATATACTACTCACGATGAGTATATACCCAACTTTACCTTTGTCTTCCATCAAGACAAAAAAACTACGTTGGAGAGACTTGGAGGGTAACATAGTGTTGCTTCCAGATAGAGCTGCCCCCAACATGCTCCTTTGTGCCCTTGCATGAATAGGCATGTCACAATTATACATTGAGTACGTTGCATTGCGATTACAATGCAAGGGACTACCATCCCATAGAAGCACAACGTCAATGGGACTTATGGTAGGAGAGTTACCACACATCTTTGAAGGGAAAAGGACCCCATAATGCTTCACTAGTCATAAGTGAAATTAAGGGTGGTGAACCTATTTCAATAAGTTCTCCACAAAATGATGTTCCCCCTCCTAACGATAGTGAAGAGGTGGTGTATTAGAACCTTCGCTCCATGATTCACAATCCTGGTTCTGATCCCCACAAACACCAAGTGTTCAATGAGAGAACACAAACACATAATGAGGGTGAGTAGTTTGATCATCATCACAATCAAGGTAAAGACCACTGAGGAGAAGGTAGGAAACATTTTCATGGTGATGGTTCTCCTTCTTCTTTAACTTCATCGTCACATTCACCCTCTCCTTCACTGTGAGGATAAGGGTAAGAAAAATGAGAAACATCAACGAGAGAGTCAAGAGTGAGGACAAGGGCATTCGAGAGAATCACAGCATGGAAGAAGGAAAAGTAGGGAATCGTGTAGACATCACAAATTCCATGAGAGAAATGACCATGACAAACCCCTACCTGTAACCCAAAGCATGTTAGACATCATGAAGGCTGTTAGAATACCCACAAGGCACTAAAAAGATAGCAGAATCAAGAGACTAGACATGAATAATATCCCATGATTTGAGGGGGTATACAATGTTGATCCTCAGAACCACTTATAGGAATTTCATGATGCCTATGCCTTGTAAAACATTGAGAATAAGTGGAAAAAATTAAAGTTGTTCCCAAGGATACTCATAAAAGAAGCGAAAAGTTGGTACCAGTTCTTAGAACCAGAATCCATTCAAAGGTGGAGTACGATGCTAGAATTGTTTAATGATAAATATCAAACATACTCCCGAGTGTCCAACTTGCAAAAGAAGATCCAAGGATGGAAGCAGGGTAAGATACTGCCATGGGCCAATATTATGCACTGTTACATCGTTGCCTGAGCCATGGTTATGCACAACGGGATCAACTACGCCATCTCGTAGATGGGCTAAGACATGAAACCTGGAGAACCCTTGGAACATACATCCAAGGGATATTATTTGAACTTAGGTCCCATGAGGTTCATAGATTATTGGAACAAGTAGCTAAGGAAGAAGGAGAGCTACGTAAGAGAGAAAGTGTGGAGGAATACAACTGCGATCCTTCCCTTCGAAAAAGGGGAGTGAGATTTTGCAAGGAGAAGGATGAGTCATCACTCGAGGAGATGGTGAATAGGAAAACCTTGCCACTTTAGAAATTAACAACAGAAGTATCAGCTAAGGTAGACCAAATGTGGGACTCCTTAGATAGTAGCTTTGAAACCATTTTAAAAATCATTGAGGAGTCTAAGGAGCAAAGTAGTGTCTATGATAAAAAGAAGAGGGATTTGGATCATGCACATAACAAAGGTAAGGGTAAAATGACTATCACTAAAGAGGTTGTGGATTTTGATATGGACAATGACGGTGGATGTGAAATATGTCAATATGACCATCCTAAGGGATGTTGCCCAATAATCTCACATTTACAAGAGTCTGGGTTGTATGCACTTAACCCACGACTTAACAAACAGCAAGCACCCTGATGGTTACCTTATCCCCAAGGTAACCCAAGGCAGTTCCACCAACTGTTAACATATTATCCAAGTGGAACTCCACCACAACTTGTTGAGCAACACCAGTAGTGGCAATATCCATAGTCATGAGGGATGCCACCGCCTAGGCAACAATACCCTTACCGGCAACCAGATCCATATGGCTACTACGTGCAGCAGCCAATCTCTCCAAGTGACTATGTCAGCCACACAACCCCACAACGTCACTACCAAGCTTGGGAGTACTATAGGACTCCTTCTCCTAGGAGAGACACACCACATCTATACCATCCTCCGAATCCATCTACATCTCTTACACCAATAGCTCCACTACCACCCGCTCCAGTGATGCAAGGGGAACTCCCCACTCAACCGCAACAACGCAATGCTACGAGAGCTGTAAACCTTTAACCTGTTGTTGGTTCTAACAACTATATAAGGAGAAGACCTTTCTTTAAAATCAACATTCCAAACAAGCTCTCACAACCACAAGCGGTTAAGCCTCAAAATGTTCCTCCATCAAATAAGGCTTCAGAGCTCCCTTCAAACCAACAACAAAGCTCAACGCATACGATTATGTTAACACATACCATCACTAACTGGATCAAGGAAGGCCACCTTCCCAAGAAACTCTTTGATCCTAAAATTCCCTTAATCTACCTCCAAGTCACTGGGGATGAACCACATAAAGCTCTTCTTGACTCAGGTTCTGGAGTCAACTTAATATCACAAGAAATGTATAAAGCCTAGAACTTTCCTCCACTAAAAAAGAGAAATATTTGCTTAGAGCTGGCTAACTAGTCCATCATCATTCCTTTGGGATTGGTGGAGGACATCATTACCACTGTGTGTGGTTGGTCATACCCAACTGATTTCCTAGTAATTCAAGTAAACAATGAAAAAGGGGACTTCTCAATAATAATGGGGAGGGCATGGCTCAATACCATAAACGCATGCCTAGGAATCCATGATCTTTCCTAGAAATATCTAAAGAAAATACTTATGAAAAGATCAAGAAGAAGAAGGTTCCATGCATCACATACAATGATACTAAGGGTGATAGTGTACAGGAATGTTCAACACTCGTTGCATGCAACTGGTGTGCCCAAGAAGTTAACATACAAAAGTGCCTGTATGTAGCAACCATATAACAAGAGAACACCCAGTGGTTGATAGCTAATCAAGAGAGCAATCCATCAATATGCAAGGAACTAACTGAGGAAACAACTCATCCCACGTCAAAAGCATAGATACACTGAAAAAAAAATGTCACCAACTTCCAACACTTAACTTGAAACCATCAATTAGGGCAAGTTGGAAATTTCTAAGAACTTCAAACAAACACTCTAATAAGAAAATGTTAGTTAGTGTGTGACAGACCAACCCTTATCATAAATCTACAATGGTTGATGCACATTACACCTCTGAGAGCAGATGACCTCGCTCGTTATTTTGGATCTCTCCCTTCCAACTCAGTCATTGGGGAGATGGCCACCTATGCTGATCAATCGAGGCCCTCAGTTTCTTTTTAAGTTTTTGTTTTACAAATTTCTTTAACTTTTCTTATTTTTGTTTTACAATATCATTCATACTCTTTCATTTCTTTGTGTTTTCTTATTTTGTTTGATTCATCACCTAATAAGTGCTCCTGGTCATGGTATGAGCTCTATTTTATTAATTGCTAATGTTTGATTTTTACCTTTAAGTTATGATGTTCATACTACGGTATGGTTCTTTTGATATAGCAGGCAATGAGTCCACGTCATCCATGCATCCATGAATTTCTATGGTCTCTCTTGGCTTGGAATTGTACAGTCCCTTTCTCAATAATAAGAACTATCAACAAATCAGCAACTGGGCATTTCTCAAACTAAGGAAGAACTCAAGGATTGAAAAGGGTGTGACTTTAAGGGGATTTCATGCACTTGTGCTAGCCATTCTCTTGGATGCTTGGATGTTTTCTTGAGTTTTCTTACCATTCCGACGTTGCCACATTATCAAGAAGCTGAGAAAATAAAAATAATAAGTCTTTGCATGGTGTGGTTCTTATGCAAAAACATAAAAAAAATAGTAAGAATTCAAAGCACACCCCTTAGACAAAATAATCACCTGGGCTACAAGCACTAGTTATGGAACTAAAATAAACATGTTCTCCTCTTTCATTTCGTCAGAATGGTGGTGACTCTTTGATGGAGGCATTCTTGTTACTTCAAGTGGATAGATGGGCCAAATCTATTAATGCGAAGTCACTGAATGTGGTTTGTTTGAGGCTGGACTTGGAATGAGATCTACTAAGTCACACATAAGGGACTGTACATCACCTTGTTCTTGAGACTCCATTCCATTCTCTTCTCTCCATCCTTCTTTCTCCATTTTTTACCTCATTGCTAGTTGTATCAGTAGTCCATATTTTGGTGGATGCATTATTTTCTTTTTGGTAAGCTCTTGTGGTTAAGAATTTAACTCTTGTTTTCAAATGGCATTTCTAGAGCCTACAAACTCTTTGAATGCGAGATTGTCAAGTCATTAAGGGTATGAGCCTACTTTGGGGAGAACCCACTAGCATTCCTATTTGGTGCATTCGTTAATTTCTTCCCCTTAAACATTTCTGCAATCACAAATTTATTTTGTTCATCTCCATCTTTGACATCCATTTTATTAGCGTGGTCGTTGTTTCTTGTTCTCCATCTTTCTTTTTTCTTTCCTTTTTCTCCATTCTCTTACTATCGAAGGTTCGCTCTTAGTCATGGGGGTCCTGGTCCAATTTTTCAATTTTCTCTTAACCCCTACACCTTAGGTTGTCACCAGTATTATATCTCTAGATCCGCATTAGCCATATCACAACTTAGCCAATGGACCTTACACTGAGGCAAGGTATTAACTGCATTGTAATTCATTTACCCTTGCTAATACAAGACTATGTTATGTGTGCAGATGGTAATCATACACCAATGCATTGGATCTAGAGGGAATACTTGGAATGGATTGATGCTGAAGCAGTTATGCAAGGAACAAGATTGATGGTGCGCTTATGGATGAACAATGAAAAGTGTAATCTTGGCATCGGCAGCAACAGACTTCTTCTTTTCTCTCTCTCTTCTCTCTCAGCTACCAAATAAGGTTGGATGTCAAATGTGTATAGTGTTCACTCTTGTTGTCATGAACACTAAATTTTGTCATGTATTGTAATGATGATCCATTCACATGTCATCCCATTCACCATTAGTTTCATTCAAGTCAATAATCCCATACCTTCCCAATATTTTGTAAGGAACTCAAGGACGAGTTTTCATTCAGTCATGGGGGTATGATGGGACACGATATCGCATGGGCCACGATATCATGTCGGCCCCTACGATATCGCATATGCGATATCGTAGCCCGTCGCTAGTTCTATAAATAAGAGGCAGCTTTCCCTTGTTTCCACATCTAGATCTATATCCTTAGCCAAACTCTAGTAGTTTTACCATTCTAGAGTTAGAATAATTTCCATGTGCCCACAGTAGGAGTCTCAAAGTGAACAGATCTTTATTCAAGCAAATTGTACCTGAGCACACATTTGTGTACGGAAATAAAGATGAACTTTTGGATAAACCTTGTAGCATATGAACTAAGCTAAATAGGACTTTAATTATTGTGAAATGTTTAAATGCTTTATTAGATAATTAATCTCTCTCAACCCTAAACTCTCCTAGTTAAGTGCATTCAGTACGACCGCTTCGAGCATGTGTGCTATGCTTGGTAACCCAGTAATGAATAGCGTTTGATAATCCCAATAGCATTGTACTAGTTCAGGGTATGTACGGCTAGTGGGAATGGATACTAATGCTAGGACAATTAAAGCTTAGTAAAAGTTCATTGCTTAGTCTCTTCACCCTTTCCCCTCTTAGCATAGGTGATAAAAAGATAAAAGACATAAAAATCATATACCTCATACTTACTTAACCATACAACCGTGAAAATACAAGTAAGTCTGGGAAGATAATGATTGATTAACCTTAAGAGTTCCATAAGGCGCATAAGCACTTAGTCCTTGGAGTTCGAACAGATTGCGTGTGTAACGCTCGTATTCGTATGGTTGAGTATAGGGGTAGCTTGCCACTCATCAATTACGATCCAAATAGTCCACCATCTAGATCAAGATATCAACCACAAAATCTCTTGTAATCTTGTTCAAATCTTATAGTGGAGTGCCATCATATCATCCTAGCTAGCATGCACTAGATGAGCCAGTTGAAATCTAGTATAAATAGGTGTGTGTGGAGTCTGTAAATTATCAAGTTGTGAAGAAGCTAAGTCTTAGAGTTAGTGTGAGTATAGTCAGGAAAAGATATTAGTTTCTTGAAGTGTCTAGCTCAGAAACTAAGCATTCTCTTCTTTTTGAAAGAGATATCAATCTTTTAATGCACTTTGCTCAAGGATCAAGCATTCCTTTCAAGAACTCTATAAATCATTGGTTGGTGAATAAAATCGTGTGGTGTGTTTGTGTGTTAATATTTTGTGCATCATCTTTGAGTGATTTGCATGTATGATAAGCATTCATGTGTAATCTAGTTGAATTCTATGGATGGAACTAGCACAATATCTAGATTGTTAAGTATAAATTATAAGTCAATGTCTTCGCACTTGGACTAGTGGTAGCTTTAACACGTATAGCTTAGTCCAAAGTGAGGCATATGATTATTCATATTGTTGGGACCTTAAACTCACCAATTAATAATATAGAAATTAATTATTTGATGTAATTAATAATAAAATTAAACCTAAAACTATCCTAAGCGTGATGAGTGTCCATTCCCATTCGCTATATAGGTCTTGAATTCATGTACCTACTATTGGGATTACCAAGTATTATGCTACTAGGCAAACTAAGCAATAATGCTGCTGGGATTACTAAGTGATGAGTCATCATTTTAGTTGACTGATCCTCATCTATAAATAAGAGGTAGACAGATCTGATAGGCAGTTTTTTCTAAGTTTTAAGTTAGCAGTTAGAGTTAAATTTCTTTTTACATCTCTCAACCCTTTCCTCCCAATGTATGCCCGCAGTGTGGTGATTGTAATTGTACAGCATCCTTATTCAAGTGTGACATACTTGGACATACACATGACTGAAATAAAGATTGAGATTACTTCATCATTACAGCATTCAATTAGCTTAATTATTTGTTTAATTATCATTTACTTCTTTCTTAGTTAATATCCTCTTACCCTAAACTCCTATTAAATGTGGAATGAGTACTACTTGATCACGAGCATTTAAGTGTGACTACTTGGTAACCCAGTAGCATACCTAGGATCTGTGCTTGGTAATCCCAGTGGTAGTCATGCACGAGGTCCAAGATGTGTACGGATGATTGAGGAATGGATGCTGATCACACTTAGGATAGTTTAGATTCTCTCTCCCTTTTCCTCTTAGCTTAATTAAAGATATTTTCCATTATCTCTAGGAGTAGCAAGAGCATAGGAACACATCATACACCTCACTCTATACTAAACCATACGTGACAAATTTAACACTAGTCTAGATGGAAAGATAGTGAACTATGACCTAAGGATAATTGTCTAGATACCACAACTATTCTGTCTACGGAGTTTGACTGGATTGTGCATGAAACACTCGTATTCGTATGGTTGAGTGTAGGGATACCTCGTCACTCATCATTGGCACCGTTGTCGGGGACGGTTCTAGATATCTAGGTTAGTTATATCATACAAGGTAATTGTATAGGAATTAACGATATATCTCTTAGGAAGAAGAAATAATTACAAAAATTCACATACAAATTCACACACAATTTCACAACCATGCCTCTCCTACAAGACTACGATAATGCCACACCTAGTGAGGAAATTCATTGGAGAACCAACGAATTATATGACAATGAAGATTTGAGTACACAACCTAAAGTGGGGGTTTCTTATAAACATAAACAAAGGCAACATCATTCCAATGCACGAAAGCATAACTTACCCGATGATGATGAACCCCTACTAGCCACTACAAGGCTAATGCACATACAAGAGGTTGTTCGAATCTCCCGTAGGCATTGTAAAGAGAGCCACCTACCTAGGCTCAATTTAAACAACTTTCCAATTTTTTTAGGAGGCCATGACTTAGATCGGCAACAACATTTGCAAGCCTTCTACGATGCCTGTACATGAAACAACATTGATAATAGTTGGCAAAAACTCAAGCTCTTTCCTATGACACTCGTTGGCCAAGCAAAAGTATGGTATAAATTGTTAAAACCAAATTCAATATGACGTTGGCCAACAATGGCAGAAATCTTTAACAAAAGATATCAAACCTACGCAAGAGTATTGGCCTTGAGGAAACAAATCCAAGAGTGGAAACAAGCATAACATGAACCCTTGGACATGGCCTTAGAAAGATATTATGCACTATTGAACAACTATCCAGGCCATGGGTTTTTCGAGGAAAGGCTAATGTACCATATCATTGATGGGCTTCGTGATGCAACAAGAGAGATCCTAGGGATGTATGCCCAAGGTCAACTATACGATCAATTCCAAGAGCTTATTATGCAGGTAGAAAAAGAAGAAGGAGAAATGGCTAGATTAGAGAGTGTTGAAAAACATTAACAGGACCAAAATCTCAACTTAACAAAGGTCCATGATCATAAAAAGGAGAAATCAACCCATCACAAGGGGAAAAAACCATCTTTGCTGGTACAACAATCATTAGAGGAAGTCAAGGCAAAGATCAATAAGATGTTGGAATGGACACATAAAAAGTATGGAGAATATATCGATATTATTGGAGATAGATTTTTGACAACCCAAGAAAAAGAACAACATATCATTAGACAATCCAAAAGAAGGAATGAAGAACATAAGAGCTCAACTACCTATCATACATATGAATGCAACATTCGCCTATATGATCACCCCAAGGGTCAATGCCCAATCCTGTTACATTTATATGAGCATTTGGGAAACACGTTACACCCAAAGTTCATACAAAACCACTGTGTTTGATAATAGTGGCAACAATCCCAGTCGCGGGGGAAGCCATCCCTAAACTGGAGACACCCTTCATACCATCTGAATCCAAATGCTTATCTGGTTCAACATCCTATTTCCCCAACTGGGACAACATACTCTATCTCACCGCATTACCATTCTTCTTAATACCATCAGCCCATGTCCTCAACACAACCACCACCTTGTGCACCTTACACTTCTCCTAATTTTCAACATTCTCATCCTTTCCCTCCTCCTACATTACCACCAACTGTTCCTAAGGTGTTTGCACCATAACAACAACCCACGAACGTTACTTGTGCTACTATTGCCAACAGTAGTGAGAGACCTTAACAACATCAAAGGCGTCCCTTCTTTAGAAATGACCATAGGAAGGGACAACACAATTCCAAGGCCACTACATTCTCTAACTTAGCATAAGTCCAACACTATGGTACACCCTTATCTTCAAACCTAATGCCTCATGTTATTTTATCAGGGCCACCAATTAACACTCCAACAACCAAACAACCCAATGAACACAGCCATGGAGGGTAACATCTCAATCCTTGCATACCATCTTATGGTCTCAATTATCATAGTAGGTCAACTCATTATCTGGAAACTACATCTCATAAATTGTCCCACTATACTTACTATAATCAAGTGTGTGAACCCCAATGGGGTAAGTATGACCAAGTGTCAATACTTCCAACATGCAAGGATCCTCATCTTTCAATTTTATAAGTAATCTCATCTACAATAAAACACTCATGTGGCTCGTTGGTTGAGATGTGTTCTATGTTATCGAGTCTCAAGTGATTAATTATTTGGACAGTGAGCCCATTACACCCACTCATCCACTCTACAAATAAGAGGTTCTATTTGAGGATATAGTGATATTCTTGACATCCTTGAAACTTGAAATTAATTTTGTGTTCATTGTACCTAGAATGAAGAAGGATGGACCAAGAGGAAATGATTAGGGTGTGACTTCAAGGGGACTTGTGGATTCTCTTTGGTGACATCTGTGGGAGTTATCATGCAATGTTGTCGTACTAAGATCCTTGTAGATCTAACAAAAAATGGAAGTAAGAGTAATTAAAAGGGCACTCAAAAATCCAATGCTATTCTAGGGGGTCCCACTGGAAAGACATGCACCCATGCCTGAAGGTTGGCGGCTTCTCTGAATTTAGTAATCAAAAAAAAGAGAGAGAGAAACAAAACAAAAACTAAAGAAAACTACCACAAAGTAAAAATCACTCCTCCCTTGAATAAAATGCCAAGTGATGGTATGCCTTGTTGTTATGGTACTCTCATAGTCGCTCATCATGGGATGAAACAATGTGGTGTCACTGATTAGAGGAATGGACTTGGTCCTAATCTTGGAATGACAAGTTAATGACACATTAATTGCACTTTACACCTGATGAGTGGTGAGGTATCCCTACACTCAACCATACGAAATGAGCGTAGCACATGCGATTTGGTCGAACTCCATAGACTAAATGCCTAAACACCCCATGGAACACTTGGGGTTAATCATTCGTTGTCTTCCTAGACTTACTTATTGTTGTCACGACGTATGGTTAAGTAAGTCCGAGGTATATGATTTTTTTGGTCTTTTATGGTTTTATGTCTTCTATACTAAGAGCAAAGGGTTGAGAAACTAACTAACTCTAACTAATGTCCTAAGTCTAAATTAACTAGCATCAGCATCCGTTCCCACTTATTGTACACACC
>MNCI01016355.1:753313-859387 GCA_015680685.1 Gnetum montanum | reverse complement strand
TTTTTTTGAATCATCTTCCAAATCACTGCCATTGATTGCAGAGCCAAGGGCGAATGTATCGTGGATCTACATCCAGTGAAACTGCAGGAACCTTCATCATGCCATTACAATCGCCACAACCTCCAGAACCGCCACGACCTGCAAAACTGGAAATGAAATCGAGGTTTTAACAAAATGTGACTCCTTTCTCTGTATATTATGTGTGGAAGAGGGTTTCGATTTTTTTAAAAATATCCCTACATTTATGGCAAAGATGTTTCATGCCCCAAGGACTTGGTTATGCCCATCTAGATGGTAGTTTTCATGGTGCCTATCTATGCCAGGATGAATGTCACGTGGCGGATGGTTTTGAAGTTTTACTACAGCATGATTTTCCAGGAACGTCATAATTTTCCTTCATCTTCGCCTGCAACTACACCTCCATTGATATTATCTTTACATGTATGGTGTTTGCTCCCTCTCCATTGCCACGTTCAGCAGGTATACGGTGTCAGGAATCGTTGGTCCAACTATAGTCTTCTTTTCCTCCACTCTCATTGCTGTACAATCTTCAGGACGACGGAGGCGCTGCTGATTTTTGTTTTATTTTCTAATTTTTTTGCAAGGAGTTTCAAACATTATCTTAGGGCCAAAAAATACAGGGATTCTCAACTTGGGACCTTTTCAAAAAAATTTAGAGCACGTTCTTCACCAATGCCTTTCATGTAAATAATATAATTCCTTGTTTGCTATAGTACTATATTCCAATCTCCAATATGGAATAATCTGGCACTTTCATTTTATATCAAGAAAGCTTCAACATCAAATTATTTACCAGTGAATTACTTCTCCAAAAACACCCATCAACCCACAACACTAAAGCTGTAAATTTACTTCTAAATTTACAACCATAGATTATTCCAATTTTTAATAAAATATATTCCAACTATTCCATGGAATGGCCAAATGTGCCAACAATAAGATTATGTAGTTTCTTAATCTTTTAATTCAAAAATTATTTCTCTGTATAAATTTTGAATGACATAAGAAAAAGTAGAATGAAATTTAAGTTTCATAAGTCTACTTCATAATTGTTCTCTCATAATACTATCAAATGGTCTAGCAAAATCAACAAAATATATAAATGTTTTGCCTTTATTTTCCTTTACTTGTTTAATGTCATATCTTAGAGTAACTAGATAATCTATTGTAGAATATTTTTCTCTAAATCATTGCTTATGAAATTGGACATAAATTAATTTCTTCTATTCAACATTTCAATTTTTCTCTACAATGATACCTAAAAATTTTGTAAATAAGTTACTAATCACGGTTAATATATAATTATTTGGATTTGATTTGTCTCCTTCTAAAAAGCATAAAAAATCTACAAATTATCCATTGTTTGGTCAAATCATTTTGAAGTCCTTTAATAATATTTCTTTATCTTTAGAAGAAGAATTTTATTAACAGAATCATAGGTAAATCTAGAAGGGGGACCATCATTTCAAGTGATGGTAAGGTACTTCTTCTTTAAGTCTAAAGATGTAGGTTTGAACCTATGTGTAATTACTTGAAGAGCTTAGTATTTTCCTCATCCATTGACCCTCTCATTTTGATGCTTTTAATGAGATGAGTATTAAGGATCTACATGAAATATAGAAAAATCCATAAATGTAGCAAACTATACTAGAATAGTAACTATGATAAAATAGCAAATAAAAAAATTTCTGATAAGTGGAAGAGACTCAATTACACAATTTAAATTCATGGCTTTTATCTTGTTAAACATTTTTTATCACATTTATATGGAAGTATCTATAAGAGCTAATAGAACATTCAAAAGTATAAAATGATCAATGAAAGACAACGTGTGTCATTTAATGTTTAATTTATATATCTAAGAAGATTTATCATTAAATTTGGAATAGATGGCATGAATTCTTTATGAGTTGATTTTAGGTTCAATGAAATGATAATACAAATCATTGGTATTAACAACTACTTAAAAATCAACATCTAATTTTCTAATTAATAGAAACATATCATCAAAAAATCGGTTTGAAGGATCATGTCTTCATTAGGAATATTTATTTCATGATGATTATTTGGCATATTGGTGGCTCTACAAATAGCATCCAAAGCATTAGTAGAAAAGATAGCCAGATAAGAAGCTAGAGAGAATCTTTACTTGTTGACAAATCTTCCAAGATAAATAGAAGAGAGAAACACCCCATTTATACAACTAATCAACCTTGCGCATCAATATAAATTTTAACAAAGTTAAATTTAAATATAACAATATATTAAAATATAATTAGAGCCCTATATATAAAATCTACTAAAATAACCACATTATTCAAAACAAATTTCTTTACTAATGAGATCAAGATGAAAATTTGTAGCTTGGTGATAAGAAATTTAATAATAATTTTATAAATAACATTCTAAAAGAGTGATTAATCATTAATAATTAATGTAATTTAGATAGCTCATGTAATTTTATTTATTTATTTGGAATGTTGAAATTAAAATTCATGACTTTCAAAACATGTAAGATGCTCTAAGCCTAAATAAATATTATTGGCAAAGTTCATACAAGGTATTTCCATATAATGAAACATTTATGAGATGGTTTACGAAGTAGTCAATGAGGGATAGCTAGCTTTATTAAGCTAGGTGGTGCATGATTTTACAAGTTAAAAGTTTAATTCTAAAATATATGCTAAGTTATGTGCTACTTGGATAAATTATACATAGTCATAAGTGCAATCCTAATAGTGAGATGTTATCCCAGTAATAAAACTCTTGATTTGGTTACTTCTTATAAATTTGATTTCAATGTATAACACTAAGTTATAAAGTTGTAATTAAGCTATATGAAAATTTTGTGTTGGCTATATGTCTTGGGAGGGTATAAAATTATCTAGTTTTATTTTCAATGCCTCCTCCATAAGAACAACTATAATTAATGAGACCATACTCAATCTAATAGCCTTATTACTTTAAATATAATATTCTACCAAATTTTTTTTGGAGTGTTTTAGATCTTGATGAATTGTGTTTTTCTTAGGCCCCAATATCAGATCCATGAGACCATGATTAGTATTTTTAAGGGATGTACTGGTTAAGAAAATGAAATATTTTATGGGAGGACATGTAGCAAAATCCTAAGCATATTTGCTAAATAGCCAAGCAAAAGGTTTTAACATAGATGTGGACTAATTTAGAAGGTAAAATAAAATTTTATGTACACCACATTAGATCTAATAAACTAGATGTATAAGCTCACTATCTCTTAGCTACAAACCATACATTTCGGAAGCGAGAGCACAAAAGATTCTTTCCCAAAATTTTTAATTTAATTTAATTTAAAAATAATTTTTAATAGTAGTAAAATGTGAAAAAAAATTGAAAAATATTTGATTTAAATATTTTATTATTTTTTAATTCACATCCCCACTTGCGAACTCGTAGCTAGTCTTTGCATATGCTTGCATACCCAAACGTGAATTGAATCATGAATCCTCGATTCCTAGCTTTCAAGAATGAGATTCATTTGATGCATAATTACAAAGCAACAAAGACATCAAATTGTCTATTAAAACCTAACCCATGACTTTGAGCTTTCAAATTAAGAGTCTTGTCACTAAGGTAACATTTCATTGGTAAATAGAAGTTATAAAATAAAGAAAATGGGATATATTTATAAACACAAAATTAAGTAGAATGTAATAGCATTAAGTGACAAATGACCTTAGTAACACAATAAAAAGGTAAGTTCAACCTATAGCATTACTTCAATAACTAACTATTGAAAGATATTAATGAACATTTGCTATTACATGTTCTACTATCCAATTCTACTTACCTCTTGCAAAGACTTTGTCATATTCATAAAAAGCTCCTATAACTAGCACCTTATCTAAAGATAATAAGGTAATGTTCTTTTAATGTAATTCATAAAAATATATAAGATGGTACATTACAGTAAAGTTACAATGATGAATTATTAGATAAATTTTGTGATGAGCAATAATATTAATGTAAAGATAATTAGTATAATGAAATTAAAATACACAAAGTAGTGAAAACTTAACCTATTGTATAATCAAGACTAATGAAGCATCCAGTCACTACATTGACTAGGCTGCATCGACGAAGCCTCGTTAACACAAACGCGTCGACGTGACCCCATTGATGCATATTTTCAAGCATTGACGTGGCCTCATCAACACAAAGTCCATTTTCCACTATAAATATGTGTGCACCCATCACATTTATCGCACTTTTTGTTCAAGTTGTAGCGAAGCTCTTGTAGTTTGTTTCCGCAGGAGTTAGATTATTTTCCAAGTGGCCACAAACGTAGTTTGAAGCCTGTACGACTCTTTATTCAAGTGCTAATGTACCTAAGCCCACTGGCATGAATGACAATAAAGATGAGCTTTTTGAACATTCCTTGCAGCATTTGAACTAGATTACTTAAGCATTGATATTTCAATACTTTAACAATTCTAATGCTTTTGTTATTGCACTTTCATAATTTTGATGCTTTTGTTATCACTTTATAGTTACGGTATGTTTTAGGAGTCCATGAGAACACATAAGCATGACCACCTCAAACATATGTCTGACACTTGGCAACCCAATGACGCTTAACATCTGGCAACCCAGTAGTGATTAGGGCATGCTTGGGATGTGCATAGAGGGTGAGGCCAGTCGCTTATGCTAGGATAGTTGAGCAATAGCGTAGTGAAATCATAGATTATCTAGCCTTTTTCTCTCAATATTAGAAGAATTAAACATTAAGAATAAAAGAAAACACATAAAAAATCATATGCCTCAGTCTCACTTAACCATCGTTCTAGAATGTCACAAGTGAGGTTGAGAAGACAATGACCATTCTAACTTGGATTTTGATGGCTAGAATACTATGCATAAGTGCTCGCAGTCTTTCGAATTCAATTAGATCATGCGTGAATGCTTGTGATTCATATGGTTGGGTGTAGGGGTATCTCACTACTCATCATTGGCACTGTTGCTAGGGATTGTTAGTCTTCTGTGCACTATCTAGCCTTAGTAAGATCCTCGTTCACTTCATTTGAATGGACCCATTACGTCAATAGATACTCACACTAAAAAAATTAGGTAAGAGTACAACACACTAAGTTATTTGTTATTTAACACTAATATGTCTTCTTCTCACATGCGAGAAAAATCCAAGCCCTAGGTGCCCTAGGAATGTCGAGTGATATATACTCATCTAGATGAGTATATACCCAACTTCACCTTCATCTTGCATTAGGATGAGCAGATGTAATGGTGGGACATGAAGGGCAACGTTATATTGCTCCCTGATCGATTGGCTCTTGGAATGCTACTCCAAACTCTCACCAGATTGGACATTCAAGATCGAGTTGAGGAGTACATGATGGAGGATCACGATTATCAGGACTATCATCCAAATGAGACATAGCATAAGCAGGACCTGCAACAAGCCAAACACCATGAACAAGAAAAGGGAAAATGGTCTAGTAACCCTTTGTCCCTACAAACCCAACATGATGAGAAGGAACCTATGCCTCATAGTCCTCATTCTTCCACATCTTTGCCCCCACATCAGAACATCTAATCCATCATACAAAATAGAGGTTCAAGTGACCAGGAGTTCTAGGATGTTGAGGGATCTCCCGGAGGAGATCATGGTGAAGGTGAACATGAATGTGATGGTCAAGGCCATTGTCATGGAAGAGGGGATGATCAACACAATGGTGGTCATAGTCCCTCCCCCTCTACTCATCCCTCTCTTTTCACCTTAGCTTCATTACATTCTGAATCTAACTGCAACCATCATAGGAGGGATCATGATGATGATGATTAAGGAGGCTGATAGGGACAATGTGATCGAGGGCATGGGCAATTATAGGAGGATCACCATCACAAAAAGAGAGGTAGTAGAGACCATCATGGATGCCATGGCCATCATTAGGACCATGACCTTGATAAACCACTTCTTGCCACTCGAAGCATGCTCAACATAGCAAAGGCAATCCACATACCTACCTAGCATTTGCGAGATAGTCGAATCAAGCACCTTGATATGAACAACATTCCTAGGCTTGAAGGGGGATATAACTATGATCCTTAGACTTACCTACAAGCATTTCATGATGCCTACACCCTAAAGAATATTGAAAATGAATGGCAAAAACTCAAGCTATTCCCCCGAACACTCATCAAGAAGGTAGAAAGTTGGTACTGATATTTGGAGCTAGAATCGATCAAGCGATGGAACACGATGCTGGAGCTCTTCAATGACAAATACCAAACTTACTCCAGGGTGTCTAATCTAAGACAAAAAATCTAGGGGTGGAAACAAGGTAGCCACAAGCCCTTAGATGTAGCCATGGGCAAATATTACTTGTTGTTGCATCGATGCCCCAGTCATGACTACTCTCAATGGGAGCAACTCTGCCATCTCATAGATGGGCTCCATTTCAAAACAAGAAGGACCCTTACAGCTATCCAAGTTAAGGGCTTATCAACTTTAGTGATTAATTGAGTAGGTAGCCAAGGAAGAGGGGGAACTATGGAAATGGAAAAGTGTAGAGGAATATAATCGAGACCCTTCCATCCAAAAGAGGGAGGTCTGATTCTGTGAAGACAAGGAGGATTCATCTTTGGATGTAGTGGTGAACAAGAAGACTCTACCTATACAAAAGTTCACTTCTGAAATTTTGGCCAAGATGGACAAGATGTGGGATTCTTTGGATGAAAAATTCCAAAGTGTTCTAAAAATTGTCAAAGAATCCAAAGAACAATGTAATGATCTAGATCGATGAAGGATAAAGGAGGCTAAACATGCCTACCACAAAGGGAAGGACAAGGTGGCTATGGTAGAAAAAGTTGCAGACTTGGACACCAAGGAAGATGATGGATGTGGCATATGCTAGTGTGAACATCCTAAGGGATGTTGCTGCGTGGTGTCACATTTGCAAGAGTCTAGGGTGTATGCTCTAAAATCTTGCTTAGTAAAAAGGCAAACACATCAGAGATTGCCTTATCCCCAAGGTTGTTCCAAGAAGTTCCACCAGTAGCAAGGATATTATCTAGGTGAAGCTTCACCATAACTGTATGAGCACTACCAGCAATGGCAACACCCACAATCATGGGAGATGCCACCCCCAAGGTAGTAGTACCCTTACTGGCAACTAGATCCTTATGGGTACTACATTCAGTAGCCAATCTCCCCGTGGGACTCTTCTAGCCACGTAACCTTCCAAAATCATTACTACCCTCCAAAATACTTTTAGGCCCAACCTCCATCACCTAACGGGGAAAACCCACATCTGCACTATCCTCTACCACCTCCTTGTATCATACCTATCCATTAGTCCTCAACTCAACTACCTCTTGCTCCACCCATGTAGGGAGAAATACCTCCACAGCCATAGTAGTGTAATGCCATGATGGCCATCAATTTACAACTAGTTTCTCAACCAAGAAGGTCAGAATCAAAACCATAGAAACATTCCTTTTTCTAGATGAATAACCTCAACACACCCTCACATTCACTTGTGGCCAATTCCCTACTATCTCCAACTACCTCTAATGCTCAATCCTTCAAGAAACCTTCAAACCAATTTAGTTCTGAGGTGAAAAATTTCATGTTAACATATGCTATGATAAACTGGATCAAGGTGAGTCATCTCCCTATGAAATTGGTTGATCTAGGAAGCCCTATCATATACCTTTATGTGGCAAGTAACCAGCCATGAAAAGCTCTTCTAGATTTGGGGTCAAGTGTCAACCTAATTTCACATATATGTACAAGACTTGGAACCTGCCTCCATTGAAGAAAAGCAACATTCGGCTCAAGTTGACAAACTAATCCATTACTATTCCCTTGGGATTGGTAGAAGATATTGTGACCACCATTTGTGGGTGGTCCTACCTTGCTGATTTCTTGGTGATCCATGTCGATAATTGCAAGGAAGACTTCCATATTATAATGGGAAGAGCATGGCTTAGCATAGTGGATGCATGTTTGGGACTTTGAGATCTCTCCCTTGAAATTTCCAAGGAAAATCCTTTTGGGAAGATCAAGATGAATCATGTTCCATGCATCATGTATAGTGACTCTAGGTGCAACTATGTGCAGCAACTCTAGTCCGTTAAGCAGACATCCATTCAAGCATAAAGTCAGTGTGCCTCTAAATCACAAATTTAATGATGCTTGTATGTAGTAACCACTAACCAAGAAGCCACCCAATGGTTGGCCGCTGATTTTGATAGTGGCACCCTATGCATGGAATCCTATGAGAGCCTTTTATGTACCTATATGGGGAGCATGGATGAGTTGGAATAGGTCCATCAACAACTTTCCACTACTGATGATGCTACTGATTGGGGAAAGATGTAGATCCCTGGAAGCTTTAAATAGAAGCCCCTAGAACTAAAACAATTATCAATTAATCTGGAATTTGCATTCTTGCAAAATAGTAAGCTAGTAATAATCAATGCTCCTTGTGCTCTTGAACAAAAAAAGAAGTTACTACGGATGGTGAACAAGTGGTTGACTACCTTTACATAGTGATATCCTGAGTTAATGAGGATTGATCCTAGGGTATGCCAATATCGAATCTATATCAACCCTTCCATGAAGCCACAATGATAGTCGCAAAGATGACTAAATTCCAAACTTAAACAAGTCGTCAAGGATGAAGTTGAGCAACTGCTAAAGGCAAGATTCATCTACCCCATTGAGGATAGTGAATGCGTTAGCCCACTCATGATCATGCCAAAAAAGGATGACAAATGGAGGGTCTGTATCAATTTTCAATTACTAAATATGGCAACTTTTAAAGATCGTTTTTAACTTCCATTTGTAGACCAGGTGTTGGATACCATTTCGAGGCATTATACAACTTCTTAGATGGTTATAGTGGTTATAACCAAATCCATATTGCGCTAGAGGACTAGGCCAAGATAATGTTTACAAGTCCCTAGGAAACTTTTGCATACAGGAAGATGCCCTTTGGCCTGTGTAATGTGCTTGCAACTTTCCAACGCCTTGTCCTTAGCATCTTCCAACAGCAAATCGGCAATGTTGTAGAGGTTCTTATGGATGACTTCTCCACCTATGGAGCAACATTTGAGTAAGCCTTGGACCACCTTGAGCAAGTTTTGAAGCGATGTGTAGAAACTAACTTATGGCTCAATTGGCAAAAGATCCATCTGATGGTCTAAGAAAGCATTATTTTGGAGCATTGAATCTCACAAGAAGGGATCAGAGTAGATCCTAAGAAAATCAAGGTCATCCAAGGAATTACTAGTTAGCCGGGAATTGTAAGGGATGTCTGGCCGTTCTTTGGGAACACTAGCTACTACTGGCGCTTAATTGAGAATTTTTCAAAGATCACTAAGCCATTGGTGAAGCTAACCAAGAAAGACGTCCCATTTGTTTAGATTGGGGAATGTGAATTCACATTCCAAATGTTGAAGTAAAAACTCATGGAGACTCTAATTCTACGAGCCCCTAATTAGTCCAAACCATTTTACATCATGACGAATGCATCTAACTATGCATTGGGAGCTGTGCTCACATAATTGGATGACCATAAATGCCCATATTACATCCACCGTGTAAGCCAAAGTATTGTGGGTGCTCAACTAAATTACACCACTACCAAAAAGGAATTAATGGCAATGGTGTTCACCTTGGAAAATTTCCAATACTATGTGCTCAGATACAAGGTGTTTGTGCATCCAAATCACAGTGCCATCTGGTTCCTTATGAACAAACCAACGACGAGCCCCCTTGTCATATAGTGGCTCATGATCCTTCAAGAATTTGATCTTACTATGGTAGAAAAAAAGGGAACTAAGAACGTGGTTTCTAATCACTTGTCTTGGTTACGATGGGATGGCATGGAGGAGGAGAACCCCCTCTCTAACCAATTCCCAGATGACCTCCTCTTTGCTAGAGTAATCATGAAGGAGGTACCCATGGAATCAAATTTGTTTGACCACATCCTTACCTATCTTCTTACACAAGAGCCACCAAAGGAGTTGGATCATCAGAAGAAACAATGGTTTCTTCATAGATCCAAGCACTTCATGGAAATTAATGGACACCTTTACAAGGTGTGTGTGGATGGCTTGGTTTGATGGTGCATCCCTGATGCAAATCAACTATGCATCCTCCAAGATGCTTATGAGGGCCCTTTTGAGGGCCATTATGTAGGAAGGCACATGGCCATTAAGATCCTACTTGTAGGTTACTACTGGCCTACACTCTTCAGAGATGCTCAATGGTTCATCTGCTCCTGTGATCAATGTCAAAGAGATGGTGGGATAACGATAAGAATGGAGGGACCTCAATAGTGAATTCAACCATTTGAATCCTTCAACATTTGGAGCATCTATTTCATGAGCCCCATCACACCCATGTTAAATAGGAAGGCATACATCATTATTGCGATGGACTACTACACCAAGTGGGCAAAGGCGGTAGCCGTCACTGACTGTTCCTCAACCACAGCCATGCAGTTTGTTCAATAGCAAATCATGAACAAGTTTGGAGTGTCATGTGCACTCATTTTAGACAATGGCACTCACTTTACAAGTGCTTATTTTCATAAATTCATGAAATTTTTGGGAGTAGAATATAAACTAACAACATCCTATCACTCCCAAGCCAACAGGCAAGCCAAGGTCACAAACCGGGAAATTACAAAAATCCTAACTAGGACGATTAGCAAATATAGGAGGGATTGGAGCATAAAAATTAATGACATACTCTAGGCCTACTACTCAACCTTGAAACTTCCTATAGGCTACTCCCCTTACAAGTTGGTGTATAGAAAACTACCAACACTCCCTATTCAGGCAAAACTCTGAACACTATCCACTGCAAGTGACTTAGGTCTTAACTTATCCCTAGCACAATGAGAATGGCTAATCAACTTAAATATGCTAGATGAAAATTGATTAGTATCCCTATCATCAAATGAGGTGCATAAGGCATATAACAAATAATGTCATGACCTTAGGATTCGAAAGGTAACATTTTAACGTGGAGATAAGGCTCTCTATTGGAACCCCACACATGTGCTGCAATGGACCAAGTTTCAAACACTATGGAAGGGACCTTATATTGTTTCCGAGACCTTTCCATCTAGAGCCTTACTCATACATAAACATGAAATCCAACAAAACATAGTTGGTCAACATGCAACAATTAAAACCCTTCCATGAACTACACCAAACCAGCGTTGCTACCACTTCGTCAAGTGGTTGGCCATGTTCCATCTTCTAAATCTCCTCCTTCAAGCTTAGTCGTGGGGGAGATCACTACCCATACTAAAATAGTTATCCTGGCCTCTCAAGTCTTTTCTTTATTTTTTTTTACACCATCATTCATATGTTTAACATTTCTTACCTACTCTTTTTCTTTTATATATATATATATGTATATTTCACCTTTAGTCGTTCTATTCTATTTTATGTTAGTTATTTCCCTCTATTTATTTTCACTAATAAATCTATCTTATTGCCATAGGATGTGATGGTGTGATGGTTGTGTCCAACGGGACATGCTTATTATGGGTTGCCTATTATATCTAGTTCTTACCTTAGCATTTTGGTTTTAGGAAACTAAGTTACACTTTCTTTTATGCAACAAGCAATGAGTCCATGACATCTGACCACTCACACTTTTCTATGGTGTCCCAGGTCAAGAAANCAACAAGCAATGAGTCCATGACATCTGACCACTCACACTTTTCTATGGTGTCCCAGGTCAAGAAAAGTACAATCCCTTTTCCATTAATCAACTCCAATCAATCTTTCACATTAGTAGACTCTGAACTTGGGAAGGATTTGAGTGGTAAGGAATAGGGTGTGACTTCAAAGGGATGTGGTGGACCACGTATCCCCCTATGATCTCTCATGCACTGCTATCCTCAAGGATTCCTTCCCATTTCATGGCCACAAATAACAGGAAGCTAACATGTCCTTGCATGGTGTGATTCCCATTTGAAAAAATAATGGGAATTCAAAGCACACCCCTTGGACCAACCAATATATCCTTGCATGGTGTGGTTTCCATTTGAAAAAATAATGGGAATTCAAAGCACACTCCTTGGACCAACCAATATATCCTCGCATGGTGTGGTTCCCATTCAATAAAAAAAATAAAAAAAATACAATGGGAATTCAAAGCACATCCCTTGGATCACATAATGGGCTACAAGCACTAGTTATGAGACTTGGAAGCCATGTTACCCAGGCCTAATGATCCCCTCTAACTAAAGTCCTTCCTTACTTCTTACTTATCTTTCCTTCTCTACCAGGAATGGGATTTGTACTCTAAGGGCATGTATATGTCCTAAGTGAGTGGGTTGATCTTCGTCTATCACTATGATGTCACTAGCCATGGTCAGTCTTGATCTAGACTTGGAATAGATTCTTATCAGGTTACTTAACCACATACTTTACATAGGGATTGTATCAATCTTGACCTCAGCACTCCATTCCACATGCTCTCCCTCTCATCCATTGCTCTCTTTTTCTCACCTCACTACCGATTTCATGTTTTGATCATGTATCTTGGTTTACTGGTACTTGTAAATCCTCTGGTTTGTTCTTAGAGGTACGAGTATTAACCCTCAATGACCATTAATTAACTATGGGGCCCATAGACTCCTAGGTTGAGAATGTGCAAGGGAAACCAAGGCTGAATCTTGCTATGGGGAGGACCACTTTCATATCCATTGCTCTCGCTTGTTAATCTTTTACTCCTTTGATCTAATATGGTGACTGTTTCTATGCTGCCCATCGTGAGGGTCTCCATCGCCCAAGCTCCATCTTATGATGTTCTCCTAGATTCGACTCTTCTTTTATGCTTGACACCCATTCCACTTTGTTTCATGATGTCCTCGGGTCTCAGAGCCCTTAATGACTTCATTTTTATGCTAAAATTCATAGATTTTGGCTTTTGCTTCATTGATCAATGGTGGTCAGTGTAGCTAAATAGCTGTGTCGACGCGGCCTTGTATACGCAACACCCTACGTTTATGTAGCCCCATTAATGCAACCCCATCGACACAGCACCCAAAATGCTATATATACGCACATTGTGCTTTAGAATTTTGTCCATTTTCTCATGATGCCAGGGGATTTTTTCAAGCTTTCTGCATTCAATCTCCTTCTTGAGCACATAACCTTCTTACTACTTGTCCACATTTACCTATTCCTTCACTTTTTTGCTACCAGAGGTATGCTCTACATCGTGGGGGCCCTTGATTTTATATAATCTGACAATATGGCTAACCCAAGACTTAACAATATGGCTAAACTTAACAATATGACTAACCCAAGGCTTAACATGACTTAACGTGCCTTAATGCATCGAAGACTTAATGCCTCATAGGGTTAGATAAAATGTCTCTTAGGGTTAATCAAAACTTCTCTTAGGGTTAATCAACATGTCTCTTAGGTTAATCCAAGAATTAGCTTTAATTCATAACCCTTCAACTACACTCTGGCAAGCCACGTGTAATGGTACATACACCACGCTAGATCCAAAAAAATGCACGTGTCACTATCATGGTTGAGCCATCATGAGAGGTATATTATTGTCATTTTGAACACCATGCACACATTTTAATTTGTGGTGTTGTTGTGATTATAGATGGTACCAAAACCAAGGTGTTAAAGGGAGCAAGGACCCTCACAAACTCGGGAGAAGCAACCTAGGACTAGAAGGGGGTGGGGCACGCAACCTCAGGAGCACGCAAAGGGCTCACATGCAACTAGCCCTCTCTGTGAGGAACCCAATATGGAATCTATTCATTAGATTCATGAAGAAGATGTCCCTGTAGAATAATCATGTGGAGACGAGACTCCAACAAGAGTGCCAAGGCTTGAGGTCACCTTGACTAGGGCTTGCCTTGATGCTATCAAGCTGAAACAGTTGCAACAAACGGTCCTTCAAGAAATAAACTTCAGACCATTCCTAGAAAGTGTGTCATAAGAAGTCAAAACCCAAATGCAAACTTCTCCCATGTGGCCAATCATCACATTTAGTGGTGAGTGGTATTTGGGGGAAACCTATCTCTTTTGGACAAATCGACAACCGAGGTCACGAGTAAGAATCAAGGACATCCATGTGTCTTACTCTATAGAGGTAATCGTGTAAGCTCTTGGGTTGCTTGACACTGGGGCTGACGTGGAAAAAATTTCAAAACAAGCAGACCCCAAGATGAAAGTGGAGTGGACTAGGAAATTCTATGGGATAGACCATAAGGAGTTTGGCACATTGACCACCATAGAAGGGTTTACTCTAAAATTACATCTTACCACTTAAATCCAACAGTAAGACCCAGCAAAGTCACTACCCTCTCTGCTTGTGCATGTGCCGCTTTAAGAAAAAAATTCCCTATCAACCTTTTATAGTTACTCTTCTTGGAAATTGAGAAATGGTTCATAGAAAATGAATGTGGAAGGCGAGCTTTGCCCTTTCCCTGCTTGATCAGAAAACTATGCAAACAAGCAAGGATAACCCGATATGCCAATAACACTCTTCTTCATGCCCCAATTTCCTCATGGCATGAGATGATGAAAGATAAAATGCTTGCCATAATAAGAATGGAGGAAGAGCAACCACCACCTCCACTATCCACACAAGTAATAGGGTCAAACTCATGCATGACCACAGAGAACATAAGCAAGATCTGATAGTCACTCCTGCACCAACAGGAGCAACAAGCAGGAACCAGTAGTGGTGGAGACCCTTCGGTGTACCACCCTACCTTGAGCCATCTATAGCAAGTGGCTAGATCTATGAGCCTACTGGAGAGGGTAGGGCCAATGCTTTCACCTACACGAACACAAGTGCCTGTTAGAATAGACCGTAGTGCCTAAGAAGTAATGGTGTCACTGACCTAACAATTATCCCCAAAAATTTTAGGGAATGTTGCTACTTTCTTAATGCACTTGGAGAAGGGTGAAGGGGCAACTATCTTGGTAATGCAACACCAAGGATAGGAAGTCATGGTAGAAGTGATTGTTGATACAATCACCATGATCCTCAATGCACCTGCGATGCTTGTAGCAAATGTACATGGGCTTAGAGATGTGTAGATGTCTACAGGTACTCAGAGTGGCAGACTCAATGTAGCACAACATGAAGAATTTTTGGACCAACTGGTGGGAATCAAGCAATTGCTTCTAGATATCTTTGACCTTCTGTACAACATCACTACAACCCAATCAGAGTTGCTCTCGGCAAAGGGCAAGTGCCTCATCATAGAGGGGCAACTTGAAGTAGCTCAAGTAGACAATCAATGCTTAGCTGTGAAAGTTTCTCAACTGAGGGTCCAACTGGATAACCTAACTATACTTAATTGTGACCTCACCAAAGATGAAGCTTTTCAATAGCTTCAAATTAAGTTTCAAATGGTTGAGTATGAGCAAGAGTCAACAATCTTCAACAAGTCCTTAAAAGAAGCTCGTTCTTATCATCTAAATGAGCACTTGCCAGAGGTCCACCAAGAGAATGTTGGGTTGACCATAGAAGTTCATTTCTTGCGCAATTTTTTCCTTGAAAATCAAAAAATCAATGATTTTATCTACCAACAATAAGAGGATCTGGCTAGGGTAAACACCAATGTGAAAAGGTTGGCTACTGAAAATCACAACCTATCAATGGAAGAAGTCCAAGCCTTGCAACAAAAGACAACCATTGAAATCACCATTTGGAAGAATGAGGCCCTTAAGTTTAAATGAGTGAAAATCACTACAAGGACCAAGTGGGATTTCAAAAAGAAATTAACAAAAAAGAAATCAAGTCACAAAGGCTAAGATGAATCAAGTCCTCCAACAACTCAAGGAAGGAGGCGAGGTATGGAAACCCATCTTTGATGGATTAAACACCTACAACCAAGCTTAGATTTGTCTCACAGAGCTACAGATTGAAGAAATGATAGAATACATGGAACTAGCCAACCTTCATTATGCAAACTTAGCCATGCTTACAACTAGGAGGTTGTGGTCAGAACCTGAGAAGTAAGTGGACACCTCATATTCGTTATACAAGTGTGAGTACAAGGTGCATAAGGAGACAAAGTAAAAGCTAGAAACAAAAAATGCGGAACTCAAAGTTCTTCGCACCTTCTTTGAAGGGCAAAGCTCTATTATGAAGAACTTGGCCCAACGAATGGATGACTACCAGCAGTTGCAAGCATTAGTTTGAGCATTCAACATCAAAAAAAAATAGTTTGTGGCCTGGTTCATCAATTTAAAGGAGCTCTTTCCTACGCTTCCATGTCCTTGGGATGTTCCTATTCTGGCACACATTGACAAATCCAGTTGGACTGTGAACAACCCTAGAAGTAAAGAAGACAAAATAAGGGCTCTGTTCGAGGCTTTTCAATTACCTCCAAAAGTTGCAATAGGCATAGGACAACCACAACCACTACCTCAACCACCACATGCACCTAAAACTGGTGAGGACCTATCAGAACCATCGCCACTAGGAACTATATGACCTTCTTCAGCAACTTCAGCATCTGAACAAGGTTGTGCATCCATTGTTGTCAAGGTGTTCCATTTTTTTGTCCACAAACACCACAACTTTGTAATTTCTTCCATACACTTGGGCACTTAGTGTATTGTTAGTGTCAATAGGTGTCTTGGGATGTTTTGCTATGTGTGTTGCTAGTCACCTCATACCTTCCAAATTGTAGCAAACTTGAGGATGAGTTTTCACTCAATCATGGGGGTATGATGAAGCATCCAGTCACTACGTCAACTGGGCCACATAGATGAAGCCTCGTTAACATGACCACGTCAACATGACCCCATCAATGCATCTTTCCAAGTTTTGACATGGCCTCGTCAACGCAAAGTCCATTTTCCACTATAAATATGCATGCACCCATGACATTTATGACACTTTTTTTTCAAGTTGTAGCAAAGCTCTTGCAGTTTGTTTCCACAAAAGTTAGATTATTTTTCAAGTGCTCGCAGATGTTGCTCGAAAAGTGTACAGCTCTTTATTCAATTGCTAATGTACCTAAGCCCATTGGCATGAATTACAATAAATACAAGCTTTTTGAACATTCCTTGTAGCATTTGAACTAGATTACTTAAGCATTGATATTTCAATACTTTAATAATTCTAATGCTTTTGTTATCGCACTTTCATAATTTTTATGCTTTTGTTATTGCTTTATAGTTATGGTACATTTTAGGAGTCTGCAAGAACACATAAGCATGACCACCTTGAACATATGTTTGTCACTTGGCAACCTAGGGACGCATAACATCTAGCAACCCAGTAGTGATTAGGACATGCTTGGGATGTGCACAAAGGGTGGGACTAGGTACTTATGCTAGGATAGTCGAGTGATAGCATAGTGAAATCTTAGATTATCTACCCTTTTTCTCCGTGTATTAGAAGAATCAAATATTAAGAATAAAAGAAAACACATAAAAAACCATATGCCTCAGTCTCACTTAACCATTGTTCTAGAATCTAACCAAGTGAGGTTGAGAAGAAAAAAACCATTCTAACTAGGATTTTGATGGCTAGAATATTGTGCGTAAGTGCTCATAGTCTTTGGAATTCAATCGGATCACATGTGAACACTTGTGATTCATATGGTTAGGCGTAGGGGTACCTCACCACTCATCAAAGACTAATTTTTATTGTCATGCATGTACAATATTAGAAAGCTTAAAAAATGTCGAACAATGGAACTATTCTAATCATGCATAATGTAAATAGAAAGTAAATGCTTTAAAAATAATAAATTAAATAATAGAAAGTAAAGTTGAAGTGATATAATATGTAAAAATAATTATTCTCTTCTTGTTGCTTAATACATAAGTTACACTAGATATTATTAGTCATATCAAATACGAACTTTATCAATCACATAAATAAATTATAATTACTCATTAAAAAGATTATAAATTGCAAATTTAAACAAAAATAATTTTAGAAAAAGTGTGTAAAATAACATGACTAGTACTAGCATACGTCATTGGTCAATTCATTAGTTGGTATTACCTTGAACCAAAAGGTACTAGGTTCAAGGCATAGTAATAGTACTAAAAGCACCATATGCCAACCTTGGGGCATTGTTCCAGTCATATTCTTAATTATTACTTTAACCTTAAAAAATAATGTGACTAATACTAGCACCTTACACATGCCATGCTAAAGGCATTATTCCAAGCATATCTTGATTTAAAAGATACAAGGCATGGATTCAATTCTAGTGGGCAATGAGAAGCTATAAATTTCTAATTAGACTATATATCTTGAGATGTACTTATATGATAATTATTTCTGGGTTCTAACACCTCCCTACCCCCAAAGACACTATTGTTCCAAGCATATCACCTTAGCCTCAAAAAAATGTGGCTACTATAAATGCTAAGGTGGTAATTATAAACATCTTAATCTCATGCCTCCACATGTCCTTGTTAATGTATTGGAACATCAATCAATGTAACCATCCTAATGTCACTATGTCAATGTAACTTCATCCATTCAACCTTATTGATATGAGTTTGAAAACAATAATTTCAAGACTTCCTCACCTATATTAATGTTGACATGAGTTTGAAAAGAGTAATTTTAGACTTCATAATCTATCTTAATGTTTACATGAGTCCAAAAATAATAATTCTTAGACTTTATGAACTATCTTAATGAGTTTTCTCATTTTGATGAAATAAAGGCATGATGATGATGATGATGGTGATGATAGGTATAACATAATAGTACCTCAAATATAGCTCAAACTTGCAACTAGGGAAAAAATTAAAGGTCTTCACTCCTTGTTGGAAGTGTAAATTTCAGCTTTTCCTTTCAACCATGTAAGGTAAATTCTCATTGTTTCCTTTTAATGTAAAATCAAAATTGTAATGGTACCTAAAGATGATAGTCAAACATGAAATAAGTAATAAATACATTATTTCATTTTTAAAGTAGAAAGATAAAATTTGAACAAGCTAATTAAAGGTCCTTAAAATATGAATTGTAACAAGATCATATTGAAACAAAAGTAGAAAGGACAAATAGAAGAGCATTCTTGAAAAGAAAACCCTAGTATAAGAAACAATAAGTAAACTAATAGAAATAATAATCTTCATCATTTATCTTTATCTCATCCATGATGAGATGATGACTAAGGTTTATCAATAAATAAAATAAAATAGATAATTAAGAGAATCCCAAGAAAAGATACAAATCCCTAATGAAGCAAATAAAGCAAATGTAAAAAATGAATGGAAGTAGTAGTAAAACGGATCATTACCTAGAGGCTCAATGCTCATCCTACCAAGGTGGGGTCATGAAAGGGAGGTGGATGAGCAAAAGACTAACCTCTTTTGAGTAGTTTCACCTAGACTCAAATCCAAGACTTATGATTTGAGAAACAAGAATTTTACCATCATGCTAGGTGGTGGTCCCTAAAAGAAAGTAGTAGTAAAACACTAAAAAATTCATTATTACAAGGAATAAATAGAATGCATAAGATACTGTCAATATAGGTAAGGTATTAAGGTAGTGAGAAACCTATTATATAAGATATTTTTGATGTATATTGAAAAAGAGTCTATGCACTTGGAATTATCTTCATGCTAAAACTATAAACAATAAGGTTACTATGTCAAAAGTGCCCCTAATAAGCTTAGGATAAAACTAATAACTAAATCACTAATAAAAATTGCTAATATGATACATTAATATGATCCTTTTTTTTCTTTTTTTTGGGTAAGATGAATTAATATTATTCTTTGTATTGGCCTCATGCCCCAAATTTCATCAATAACATAGCTAGCACCATGCATTAAATTTTATTAGTATACATATCTATGCAAAATTTCATTGATATATGTTTTTTATTATTATTATTATTTCCCTTTTTAGTTTGTAGTAGAAACATTGATGTTCCTCACTCACGAAAGACAATTTTTAAAAAATCTTTCTTTTTCCATAAAAAGTTTTTAATGAAACTTATCTTGTAGGGTAAATTGATTTAGAAGCACTAAGAAGGGCTAAATCTTTGATAGTGCTTACAACGTGTCATAGGAAAAAAGAAATGGATTTATTACTTAAGCTATGCTCTTCTATGACATACTCTTTTAGATCAATTTAAAGGTTAAATTAAAGCATTTTATTGGATCATCTACATGGTGGGACAAGGCTAGGATGATTATGATTATCTACATGATGTTTCTACAACAAACTAACTATGAACATAATACTAACTCTTCTCCTTTTATATCCAAGCTTAGGATAAATACTCGTGGCGTTCTAATTGTCACCAAGATAAGGCTTTCAACCTAGTACCTTAAAGTAAAGTAGTATATAAATAAACTCATCTACCAACAATCAATGTTCATGTAGCCAATGAAAGATTGTTGGAACAAGATTAGCATGATGATGTTGATGATCTAAGAATTTATTTGAAAAATAATTTAGTTTGAACCATTTTTTTTTTTACAAAAATCATTAACATTTTAATGACACATTGATTTTGTAATCTTTGACAATCAAGTTGTAATATTATTAGAAATATGAAAGCATGTTAAACCCTAAATATTTAAATATTAGTCCTTAAAGTAATGTTACATCTAACATAATCGTTAGAATGTATATTTTCTCCCAACATATTACTTAGAATCAAACCTATGACTTGCATACCACAAGCTACATGCTTTTAACTAAGTAAGATGTGCCTTATTGAAAATATTAACTAATGAACTACACCTCATTAATTGTGTCTTGTTTAACATATAAGTTGGTCATGTAATTAATTTTTTTAAACTTGAAATTAATCATTATTAAAAAAAGCATGAGTGAATTACTTTTAAAATGATTTAAATTACAAAATAAAAGAAAGTGAAATGTAAAATAATGAAATATGGGGTAGATGTATACTTTTAAGTAAATATTTTAACATCTAAATTAATTTAGTGTAATAAGATGTTAGCCTAGTGATAAAACTCTTGATTTAGAAGCTCTATGTTATGGATTCAAAATTGGTGGATAAAGATATGCTATAAAGCTCTAACGTAACTATATGTCTTAGGGGTAAATATGATTAAAAAAAAGCTTCAAGTTCTAACACCTCTTAAATTAATTTAGCAAAACATTGCTTAGTTGGTTAGAGCATGCAGCTTTATGATTTGTGGTTTGTAAATCATAAGTTTGATTTAAGAAATGTGCTAATCTAACACACCATTATATTCTACTTAAATTATATGAAATTATCAAGTTTTCCATATATCCTAGAGTGCATAAAAATAAATAGGTCATGTTCCAACTCCTTCATAATTACTAAATTGAACTATACTAGACTAATTTAATATTAACCATGGAAATCCATAAAACTGATCCAACATTAATAGTTTTAACAAGGAAGTAGAGGGTATTGAAACCTTAAAATGATTGTAATATAGGTATACCCCAAGATATATAGTCTAATTAGAACTTTATAATTCAACATTGCCCACTAGAATTGAACCCATGACTTAGAGCTTTAAAGTCAAGAGTATTACCACTAGGCTAGTACCTTATTAATAATTTTAACAATGAAGTATTAGCCTAGGGGTAGCTATAACATTCCACTTACATTCTATAGAAGTTTCATATTGGCTATATGTCTAAGGGGCACATATAGCCATCTAGTCTTATTTTCATCAAATCCCATCCCCTCCCATTTTTAATTTCTATAGTTTATCTTTTGCACAATTTTTGTATGTTTCATGTAGATCAATTAGATCAAACCTATGAGTTATGAATGCAATCCATTAATCTTAACAATGAGGCATTAGCCTAATGGTAAGACACTTGATTTGGAAGCTCCAAGTCATGGGTTTTGATGAACAACGAGGTACCCCTGTGCTCAACCATACGAAGCATAAGTGTTCACACATGATCTGGTTGAATTCTGTGGATGGGACTAGTTGTGGTATCTAGATCATTATGCTCTGATCATAGTTTGTTGGCTTCCCACTTGGACTAGTGGTGGCTTTGTCATGTATGGTTTAGTCCAAAGTGAGACATATGATGTTGTCTAATTCTATGCTACTCTNAGTCCAAAGTGAGACATATGATGTTGTCTAATTCTATGCTACTCCTGATGACGATAAAGAGATGAATTAACTAAGCTACCAAACAAAGGAAAGTGAAATCTAACTAGCCTACATGCAATGGGTATCTACCCTTAATCGTTCATATATGTCTTGGACTTCATGAGACTACTTTTGGAATTGCCAAGCTTATGTCATTAGGTATCCCAAACAATACACCACTGGGTTACCAAGTATCTACACTTAAACACTCGTGATTAAGGTGTATGCATTCAGCTTAATAATAGCAATAAATGGAAACATTTAACTAAATAAAGTAGTAAATAATTAACAATTCAAAGCAATAATAATCTAAGTGGATGCTACAATTATGGGAGTAATCTTGATCTTTATTGCCAACCCTATAATGTGTCCAAGTACATCATGCTTGAACAAAGGTGTTATATGATTACAAACATCACATTGCGGGCATGCACCAAGAATAACAAAACTTTAAGAAAAACTACCAAAATTAAAAACTAAAACTATCTTCTACTACTACTCTTCATGTCTGATCAAACACATTTCTTCATCTACTCTAACATCAGAGCTGTGACATCAGGTATTCGACATTTAGGCCTAGATGCAACGTTGGGTATCCAATGTCAGGGGGTATACGCTGGCCTATAAGTATAGTGCCTAGGCTCTTGATTTGACAGTAAGTTTTTAGTTTTCAATCAAAGTAGCAAAGCTCTTGTAGTTTATTTTCTCCAGATTTAGAATATTTTCTAAGTGCCCACAAAAGGAGTCTAAGTGTTTACAGTTCTTTGTTTGAACACTAATGTACTTGAGTGCAATAGTGTGATGGGAATAAACATGAACTCTTTTGACAATCCTTGCAGCACTAAGAATAGATTAATGTTTCTTTTAATGCACTTTACTTCACTACATTTTAATTAAGAAAATACTTTCCAATTGTTAATGAACACAAGCATGACCACTTTGAGCATACATATAGTACTTGGTAACCCAGCAATGCTTAACGTTTGGTAGCCCAGTAGCACTATATGTGTTCAAGATGTGTCCAAGAAAGTGGGATGGGTACTTGTGTTAGCCTAGCTAGGCAATAGATAAATTAGATCTTAAATTACTTGACCTTTCATTCTTGTTATAGGTAATCAAATTTTTAAAACATAAAATAAAAAAAATCATGTACCTCAATTACACTTAAACCATATCCTTGAACCTGACAAGTGTAGCTAGGAAGACAATGAACGTTATCAATACCCATTTCACTTATTAGAAGATCTATTGCACTAAAGAACTATAGGTCCATGGAATTTGACTAGATCACCCATAAATGTCTTAGTGATTTGTACGGCCACTCATCATTGGCACCATTCTCAGGGATGGTGCTAGTTATCTAGATTAGTTATATTATACATGATCACTATAAAAGGTATTAACAATATATCTTTTAAAAACTCTTAGCTCACACACATAACAAACCAACAACAATGTATTTCCCATAAGGAAGTGACCATGCACTATATAGAGAACACATTCATTGGAGAATTAATGAGATACACGATGAAGAAAATTGGAGTGACCAACCTTATGTAGGGGTTTCTTATGATCATGACCACCTTGATGATACTCAAAGACTACATTTACCTAAGGTAGACAGTTTTGGAGGAGAAGATGTAAATCCTAAACTAGGAGAGGTGTCAAGGCCTAAGACCTCCTTGAAACCAAGAGATGATAAATCAAAAGACCTAAGGAATACCATAGAAACCATGGCAATCCTTCCAGTTCCTCATCTTTCTCTTCCCCTTCAATGTCTAGTTTTGACAAAGATGAACATAGGTATGAAGATAAGGCTCCACTAAAGGGTCGAACTAAAAGTTGAAATTGAACCCACAAGAAGGATCAAAGATGTCACTATGAACATGGACAACATCATCACGATCAAATGAATAGAGATGGAAATTTCCCTCACAGCCTATTTGATGATGATGAACCCTTTCTAGCCACTAAGAGCCTAATGCAGATCATAGAGGTAATAAAGATATCTTGTGGGCATTGCCAAAAGTGTTGCCTACCTAAGCTTAACATGAATAATATTCATAAATTTTTAGGAGTCTATAATTTAGATCTACAACATCATTTACAAGACTTTCATGATGCCTATGCTTTCTACAACATTGAAAGTGAGGCCTTTGTCACTAGGCTTTTAAAATTTATAACAATTAAGCAATGCCTACAACTTCTCCTCCTCCTTCCATGGATCATGTACTATCCAGGCTACTGAGTTAATGCATGCTAGTGTTGGTACATCCCAAGGACATGGCAGTTGTGGGAA
This sequence comes from Gnetum montanum, assembly GCA_015680685.1. Lineage (NCBI taxonomy): Eukaryota > Viridiplantae > Streptophyta > Gnetopsida > Gnetales > Gnetaceae > Gnetum > Gnetum montanum. Next base: position 834,951 of record MNCI01016355.1, on the reverse strand, counting down.
CATCTAATTTTCCTTCACATACCAAGCTACGAACTATCGTCACTCTTCCTCAAAGGTCCTAGCTTTGTCTCTAAGTTCATGATAATCAATCAATCTTCTAGCTAGGTTCGAGGCTATGTCCTTTTTTCCTTGATAACTAGCTTTAACCACCTCTAATTCTAAGTTTTCCACCTACAATTTCTACAAAGCATCCTTTCGATTTGCAACCTTCTTCTCATACAATGCATAGGTGGTTGCCACTTGTTTTTCCAGCTCATTTCAGAGGCAACTTGTTGTTAACATGGCAAGGTTGGCATATTTGAGGTTAGCCAACATCATGTATTCCTTCATATCTTCTATTTGTAGGTCCTTATTCTTGACTTCCACTTGATAGACCAAGGCATAGCTATCCAAGATGGGCTACCAGTCAAGATTCTGTGCTAACAATGAGCTAATGTGGGCTTTGGCCATTTGGATTTCTTTTTCATTTATATGCTTGTACGTGCCTACTTAGTCACAAAAGTGCTCCTTTAGTTTCTAGTACTTTTTGGCCTCATTTTTTCATACACTAATTTTAGCTGTTGACTTCTAGTAGATAGCACAAACCTCCTCCATTGATAGGGTTCTATTCTCTTTGGCCAATCTATTAATGTCTTGGTTGATCCTCATCAATTATTCTCTTAACTAGTGGATGCTTTCTTCTAGAATGTTCTTTTGCTTCTCCATTATGGTTAACTTTGAGTTATCTACAGCAAGCTGCTTATTCTCTTCTAATACAATAGTTAATGTCTTTTTGTATGCATGGGATTGTGCATCAACAGCAAAGGCATTGCAAACTACCTTCTCTTTCTCTTGCTTGGCAACTGTTCTCTTCTTAGTTAACTTAGTGAGCTTCTCCATCTTGAATTGTTCGAGTTGGTCTAGCATAATAAAATGGACAAGGTCCTATCATTTGGCTCTCAAGGTAGCCAACTCTTCTTGTAATCTTTGTATTTTTTCTTCCACATGCTCTACCCTGACTTCTATCATGACCAACTTTCCTTTCGTGGTAATGAGGTCTGATTGGGTTGCAATGACATCACTAGGGATGTCAAACAAAGTTGTCATTACTTGGCCTATTTGCAATAGTTGATCATGCACATCCTCATGCACTATAGGAGTCATTGAAGTCTTGGCTGACACTGGCACAATAGGCACATTAAATGATTCTTTGATATGATATGTGATTACCTTTGCTGCACTTGTCGCATCCTCATGTTACAATATCACAACTATAGCACCTTCACCAGATTCGAGCATTACTTGGAAGGATGCGGTGTTCCCAGAGATTTGTCATGATCATTGGGATCCTTCTCCTCTTGATTGCAATGAGATCTCTCCCTACATTGGTTCAATTAACACTGTGGCTCGTATGACATCATCCATGACTCAAAAGAGGTTGGACTCTTTCCTACTTCCCCAGCTGACTACTTTAGTGATCTTCTACAAATGGCTCATTGAGGGCTTGTAGTCTTGTGGTGGTGGTAGTGGTAGAGCTTGTGTCTATGGGTGCTACTCAGGCTTGTGTTGTGTTTCTACTTGTGGCTCTACCTCCTTCTCTACTTCTTATTCTTTACCAAGATCCTTTCTTGATGTTGTAGGTTTTAGGAGTTTAGTGAAGGAGGCATTTTAAGCCTTCCTAGGGATATCACTACTATATCCTAGGATTCTAGCATACTTGCACAACCTTCTAATTAGCCAAGGAAAAGGAAGTGTTGGTTTCCCTACCTTCTTTTCTTCAAACTACCTTTGAATTTTGGTAAGGTAAAAGTGGGGAAGATTGGCTACTTATTTACCCATTAAAATCGCACTTCCCCTAGCTACATAAGTTGAAATTCAATTAAGCCCTTTTGTGGAAAACAGGTGGTAAGTCCCGATCTTGAAATATGTTCTCTCCTCCAAAGTCATTTCATTGTACGTTTTATCCTCCTTGCTGTATGCCCATCTTAGCCATAATTTCTTAGTGTTGGGGTTAGATCTAGTTAACAAATGGGCTACCTTAGCCCCTTCATTTGGTAGATTGAGAGCCATAGCAATTGCTTTGACTAAATAAGAGACATTCACCTTACCATTGTTGTTCTTTACGTCCCCCTAGTCTCTTACAATCAAGAGGCAATCATGGCCCACCTACTTACAATCCCCATTTTGGTGCCATCTACAGTCACATAGATGACCTTGGATCAATGTTTCAATTCAATCTCTTAAGCCTAAATATCTTTTGATTGCTTTTTTGGTTAGTAATAGTAGAAGATCTATCTATTTAGGGTTCTCAAGTAGTTGCAAATATAAAAAAATATTCTAAAAATTGAAACACTTCAAGGCAAATTCATGTTATGAAAAGAAAACACTGGTAGCTAGATTTTAATTGTAATTTTGATTAGATTTGAGGGTAGAAACAATTACATTATTTTCCCATAAAAAATGCTACCTTTTCACCTTGTTTTGGAAAAAATTATGAATCATTTTTTAACATGTAAAATGAAATTCATGGCCAATGTTGTTAATAAGCTATGAATTTCATTATGCTAGCATATTTGAGCTCAAAAGTCAAAAACACTATCAAATGTGATACAAAAAGTTAAAACCACTAGTGGCCCATACGCTGCAGTTTTGGGCCATGAAAATAATCTAAATACATTGTGTAACTACCCATGACACTTGAAAGAACCTTATCAACATAGTAACAATAAATGGTGACTTACAAAATCAAGAATCAAGACAATTTTGGGGGACTTTTTGGATGATTTGAGACTTCTCCAAACTAGATATTTTTAGAGTAGATCTGAGAGCCTAGGAACATTTTTCACTCCAACAATGATCATTGTGAGCACTAAGAACCTATTGTGGTGACATTTAAAGTAGATTTTAGTAAAGTTGACACATTTTGAAGGATTGTGGAACACACACCACCCACCCACAAGCCATATTTTTAGCATCATTCTTTACAACAATCTACAAAACATTTAGTTCTATAATTTGTATTGTCTTACCATTATACTTTATAGTTAATACAAATTTACAATTTATTTTTTTCCACATTTTCTACTATTTTGAGTATTATTTTCTATTCTTATTCACTGATCCACTATTAGATCTACATTTACATGTTTTTACCTATTTTCATATATCCCTTTTGATAACAAATTTTTCAAGTACTTAGGTGATTGACAAGACCACCCAAGGTGCCCCAGATTCTTTTAAAGCTCATGGATTTTTGAGTTAAAATTTTTTTGCATGGATTCTTTCAAGTTTCTAGCACCAATTTTTTCCATCATTATAGTTTTCTTACATTAGAAAAAGGATCTCTACCTAACTTCTTCATCTAAAAACTTTCTGCAATAGATTCTTTGCCTATTTATGCCTTTGTATGTTAGCATATTTGGCAAACTAAAAGTTATTTTGGGTTTACTAAAACCCTAGTGTTCAACATTACAACCAATTTTTAGTTTTATGTTACAGAAAAACAAAAAAAAAATATTATTATTTTCATAATTGCAGTAGATAGTTCTTTTCTTATTCCGTATAAAAATAGCAAAAAATTATTATTTTTGTAGTTGTAGTACACACTGCTTTCCTTGCTCCCTACATTTATAGTTTTGCAGTTTTTCTTTCGTTCTTCACATTTATAATTGTCTATGAAGTTTTATCTATATACACTAAAGCCTTTTGCCATTTTTCTCAGTGTTGGTTAAAGATGCTTAAGAAAATTTTAAATTATTATTGCAGTTATAATTCATCTTATTTTCCTTACTTCCACACTTATGCTTTAGCTTGATTTCTCAAATATGCTAGATATCATATACACTACAATCTCACAAGCTATAGCTCTCATATGCCACAAGCTATAGCTCCCATACGCTATAGCTATCATTTGCCACAAGCTATAGCTCTCGTATGCTACAACTCTCATACACTACAAGCTTGTATGCTATAAGCTATAGCTTGTGTAAAACATTAAATCCTTTGTCATGTTTACCTAATCACTTGGTCCTATATAGTTTATGCCTTTTGCACCAACCATTCTACCATACAACATAATAGCCATGGCCTTGAACCATGAATCTGCTCATGTCTATGACCCCAAGGACTCACCCATAATGAAGTGTAGGTAGTTTCTTAGGTCGTTAGGACTTAATCTAGTTCATGTAAATATTAACGAATAATATTACAACTTCATATGCATAAAAATCCAAGTGGGTTTACACATTCCACACAAGGACTTCGACTCCAAGTATTAATATGAGTTGACCTCACACACAAGCTAGTATAGGATCTCACCTAAAGGATTAGGAAGAGTTTGTAGCATACTATGAAGCTGATGCTCATCTAGGGGATCCATTCTAGTGATCCATACCTAAAGTAACTATGACCAACCCTATGCGCTTAGTCTCGATAGTAAACCAAGCACCTCCTATGATCTCTATGTATCAAAACTCTCAACCTACTTCTTTGTTTGCTTCTATATTTACCTCCACACCTTTCATTATACTACCTCAACCTCTATCAGTAATTCCCTCCATGTCTTAATCTTTTACAATTTTAACTAGTCCTTCATCTAGAATACAAATTCCATACATAATCCCTTTGTTTCCAATACCTCTTTCATTGCTCATGTCCCTATACACATATCATTCTTCCTATTCAACCCCCCTATAGCAATAGCCATGTGACCTTTCCAATCCATACCATTACCTATTTTGCAACCATAGTCCCAAGCTATACAATAACTAGTGTAGCCCTTAGGAGTGCTACAAGGCTTGGATTAGGCCTTTCAATTGATCCAAGAACTTACTGAGAAGTTGCAAAAACTTGAAGCCAATATAACATAAATAGTAAAGGTCATGGACTTGTACCAAGATGACCTCATCAATCCTACCATTCCTTGAATAACATTATCTACAGGCATGCATATTCCAAACTTCATCAAATAAAATGATGAAGGAGAACCTAACGCACACCTCATCACCTTTTGCTCTAAGTTCCTTATGCTACAAGTGTGGCCTCATATAATACTACACATTTTTCCTATGTCCTTAATAGGCAAAGATTTAGTCTAGTATAGGATATTATTGATGATCTCTATCTCTTCACTTAATAACCTAATTGCCCAATTCCTTAATAGGTTTAAAAATAACTTAAAACTAGTTCAAAATTTTATTCAAAGATGGAATGCAATACTTAATAAGATTCTAGAGCCCATCTCTAAAACCTACTTGTTAGCCATTTTCAAGGGGATGATCAATGATTTTATCAAGTCAAAGCTCTACTACTTAGAACCTCGATCCTTGAGCCAAACCTTTTCACAAATTTAAAACATTGAGAAGGCTACTGAAGTGAGTAACAATTCGACCTATGTAGCCTATAAAAACCAGCACACAAAGAGGGATAGGAAGAAAACTAAGCCAACAAAAACAACCATGGCCATAGTAAAAAAAAAGATATGAAATAAACAAAATGACAAAAGTCTTCACCACACAACACATCTTCCAGTTCATCACAACTATCTACTTCATATACTCCCAACTAGCCAAGACTAAACTTTGAGCACAAAGATAGGTATAAATATGCTAAGTTACCCATGAAACATTCTGAGCTCCCAAAACAATTGCTTAAAGACAATCATATTTAACATAAGAAACTATCTAAGGAATTTCATATGAGGCATGATTGTTTTTGTGAGATAGCTAGAGACCCAACAGTGATAACCAAAGATAATTCAAAACTTCTAAAGTACTTTAGGCTTAACAAGTTTTCCCATTATCATCAACTAGGTAGTCATGATACTAATTTCTACTTAGCCTTGAAAGATGGTCTCTAGAAGATGATTGATCAAGGAGAGCTGGTGCTAAATGAACCCAATCCTCCAAATGCCAACAATGGCTCCTACACCATAGCCTTATTTATAACATTTACTCAATCCAATTCTCCTATAAAACTATTTTTAATTAAGGTACCACCAACTAGCACTTAGCCATCCAAAGCCTAAAGTGTCTTTTTTGATACATGTTCCACCTTCAATGACATCAACATCATGATCCAAAAAAAATGTTACCTACCCTGCTAAGGTTAGGGAACCATTCATTATTAGGGTACTATCAACATCTATAAGAAAACCTATAATAAACCATGACTAATGCACATCTATTGTGGTCAATACCTCAACAATGTCATCACTAACTAACAAGAAATCACCACCACAACAACAATGAAAGCAACCTACTACCAAACTAATGACTACGCACACTGAAGATAATCGATAACAAAAGGCTTAGAAACAAGCTGATCCATTGAAACCTACACCAAAAGTATCCCTACCTATGAACTCCATTACTCAAATTGCATCAACTAGTCAACCAAGAGAGAGTCACAAAATAAATATGAGCAAGAGGCTAAAGAAAAACATGAGTCAAAAATTCTAGGAAGAATGGAGGAAATTAAGACTACCAAGGCTAAAACATCACATGTTAATGAAAATAATTTCCTTACAACAATGGAACAAGCCAAATGGTCCCTGAAACAAAAGAACACATCATTAAACCTATAGAACATAGTCATGAATTCTCTTACTCATAGTGACATGCTAGTTTAAATGTTGACATCTATTCCTGTGAGTAGAGACATGTCTGCTAACAAAGAATTCATTCACTCTATCATTGAGCAAACCTAGTTTAGACAAAACAAGCATCAATCCATGCTTACCTTTTATGACAATGAAGTGAAGATTGACCCACAAAATGGAGAAGTATTACCTACTCCTCTCCACATTACCATACGTATTGGCAAGTATAAGGTTCATCGTGTTCATGTGGATGATGAGATAATAACTAATGTGATACCATTTACCATTGTTAAACGATTAGTCCTAAATAAAAAAATATAGGAGACCTCTACCTCCACACTCAAGTCATTCAATGGGTCCCAAGTACCTATATGAGGTTTTATCTCATTATCTATACAAGGTTTTATCTTATTAGACTTTGTAGATAGAAAATAGTTTTCAACATCTGCCAACATTCTAGTGGTTGAAAAAACACCTGGTTTTAATTGAATCCTAGGAAGATCATGGTTGGCTAAGCTTTAATTAGTCTCATCTCCCATACATGAGAAGATTTATTTACCATATGAGGATGGTGAAATTATGATTCACAAGGATAACATGTTTTTGTCACCTATTAACAATGTCAACATTGAACAATATTCAAATGTGGAGTTTCAAGATGAAACTCCCAACACCCAAGGTAGGGCCAATAGCAACAACAATGCTAACATTGCCAACTCTACATCATTACATGGCCAACAAGAATACCTTCTACTTATCATATTGAGTAATAAGAAGAATAAACATAAGAACATGCAAAGAAGTTCCTTGATCTATTAGAGATTAGGCAACAAATTCACAATAAACATATTACCCCTTCTTTCATCAACAATCATTTATTTACTTTTGTATATTTGTATCATGTTTCAATGTTTATTTTATCCATGTACTTTCTTTCCAAATTATCTCATGCTTGCTAGAAAACTAAAAACTATGGCCTACCAAGGCCTAAAACTAGCAACACAATGGTCTGCTATGGCCTAAAACTGGTAAACCATGGCCTACTAGGGCCTAAAATTGGTGAAACCATGGCCTTCCAGGGCCTAAAACTGGATACACCAACCTAAGAGGGCCTAAAATTGGTATAGCAATGGCCTACCAAGGCCTAAAATTGGTGATACCATGACCTGATAAGGCCTAAAATTGGTGATACCATGACCTGATAAGGCCTAAAACTAGTGAATATGTGACCTTCCTTTCTTCCTCTTGTACATACATCATGACCTATTTTCTTCATTGCATTGTTTACATTTTTCACTTTAATAGTTGATGAGTGGTGAGGTACCCCTACACTCAACCATATGAATACGAGTGTCTCACGCACAATCTGGTCGAACTCCAAGACTAAGTGCTTACACGCCCAAATGGAACACTTAAGGTTAATCAATTGTTGTCTTCCCAGACTTACTTGTATTGTCACGGTTGTATGGTTAAGTAAGTCTGAGGTATATGATTTTTATGTCTTTTATCTTTTTATCGCCTATGCTAAGAGGGGAAAGGATGAAGAGACTAAATAACTAACCTTCATTAACTAAGTTCTAATCATCCTAGCACCAATATCTATTCCCACTTACCGTACACACCTTGAACCAATGTAACGCTATTGTGATTACCAAACGCTATTTGTTACTAGGTTACCAAGCGTTACACACATGCTCGAAGAGGTCGTACTAAATGCACTTAACTAGGAGAGTTGAGGGTTGAGAGAGATTAATTATCTAAGAAAGCATTCAAACATTTAACAGTAATTAAATCCTATTTAGCTTAGTCCACATGCTACAATGTTTATCAAAAAGTTCATCTTTATTGTCGTACACAAATGTATGCTCAGGTACAATTTGCTCAAATAAAGATCCGTTCACTTTGAGACTCCTACTATGGGCACATGGAAATTATTCTAACTCTGGAATGGTAAAACTACTATAGTTTGGCTAAGGGTCTAGATCTAGATGATGAAACAAGGGAGAGTTGCCTCTTATTTATAGAACTGGCGACAGGCTGCGATATTGCGTATGCGATATCGTAGGGGCTGACGCAATATCGCGGCCCATGCGATATCACGGCTCATTAATAGTTATACGTCATTTTACATTTTCCATTTTATTGCATCATATTGCTAAGTTCTACTTTGTAGTCTTGTTGTCTTAACATGCAACCTAAATATATTGTTTATATAAAATAATAGAAAAACATAAAAAAATTAAAAATCTATTACCAAAGGAGTAGTGTTAAACCAATCAACATACAACATCATGAATATCAAACATGGCCAAGTACTCCACAATCATATCCATAGCTACACAATGTAATACAAGGAGATGATACGTAGTCTTTCAAGCTACAAATGTAGCAACAAGCTAGTAGTTATAACCTAGCTAAGATGACATCATAACACCAATATCAATAGCTTAGAAAAAAAACATGCAAGAAGAAGGGAAAATACTAAGAGCCTGTAAATAAGCATAACATTGAACTATTAGAACATGTATTAGCATTAAAACCAATAAAACATAAAAAATTGACAAGTTTGGCAAGGGAAACCAAATTATAAGCTAGCCAAAATTCATGAACAAAACTATGAATTTCACTTAAACTAAAATTAAAAACCCAAAAAAAAAAATTAAATATGTTAGGCATTTTAACAAATAATTTTCATGAAAACTGAAAACCTCATAATAATGAAAATTACACAAAACAAGTGAGTAAGATTGACAGTGTTGGGCCTAGGAAAATTAAGATGCTTGAAGATAAAGGCTTCAAAGACTAGGAAAATAACCAACACTAAAAATGTGGGAAGGAGGTGAAAAATACAAGATTTTCTAACTCTAGCAGCCCATATGCTATGATTCTCCCCTATAAAAAATCCCAAAGTCTCCTATATACTATCACATCAGTCCATGAAATGTCATATGTTGTCCTTGTAAAGCCTAGGTGCTCACACACTAGTCATGGGAATAGGAAAAATCCACATTATACAATTCAAGCTCCAAGCACCCAAACGTTGTCAACACAAGTCAAAAAAAATTCAGAACTTCACATCCCAACCACAAATTGACTAGCATAGACTCCCAGGGTTAGAAAAAATCTAGAAAAAATTTTAAAATTTTTTTCAACCACAGATGCAATGAACATGGCTAGAACTACCCAAATTCATCAATAGTGCTGCACTTACAAGTGTCAAATACCCTTAATTTTTACAATATTTAGCCATAAAAACCTTAGTTTGCAATTGACTAACTGTAGAAAAACCCTTGAAAAATATTTTTAAAAATTCTAAAAAATTCAAACTTGGACCAAAACCCTTCTACACTACATCTACCCTTGCCAAAGATCTAAGATGTTGATCATATGTGATTAAAACCCTGTCAACGCTGCAAGTTTAGCCATGGAAAAACCCAAAACTTGCAAAAAATCCTTGAAAAATATTTTTAAAAATTATAAAAAATTAAAACTTGGTCCAAAACCATTCTACACTACATCTACCCTTCCTAAAGATCCAAGATGTTGACCATCTGTGATTAAAACCCTATCAATGCTACTAATTTAGCCATGGAAAAATCCAAAACCTCAAAAAATAATGCCAATAGCCAAAACATTGTATACTAGGCAAAGGAAAAACTCAAATATTTGCTGAAAATTTTTTAAAATCCAATTTCACCTCTAGGATAAGTGAAATTCCTCAAACAACAATTCTATGTAGTCAAAACCTAGAAACCTCATCATACAGTGGCTAGAAATAACAATAAAATTTCATTAAAATAGGCAAAAACAAGACATCAACGTTGCACATGTATTTGGAAAAAAATCCAAATCTTCACTAGAAAATGCCAAAAATCCAAAATCTCATCCCCAAGATAGTTGAAAAACATAAATCTTGGATTTGATGCTATCAAAATGAAAAAATATCCATCAAAACAAGCCTAGAAGTGGAAAAAAAATTTCATAATTTAGCCAAAACCATAGAAAATAATAGAAGATTAGTATCTAGTAGTCATAAATGAAGATCATTCACCTTTAGATGGATTCATAAGCCTTCATCAATCCTAGATTTCAACTTATTGGTCCATTCTTTTCCACCATGATTGTCGAATTCCAATAGTTCCACCTCTAACTGCTACAAAGAGAAGCCTAAAATCCCTAGGATTGCTCCCACACGCTGAGCTCAAAAGGTAGAAAAGCAAAAATTATTTTGAATATGGTTTGTGAATGATTTTATAATCCCAAGTCTAGTTCTCACATGTTGAGCAAGAGAAATTAAGTATGAAATTAGCTTCGTATGTTGGGATTTGATCTAAAAATCTCTTTCCTAGCCCCCACACATTGTGAATATTTTCTCATACAAGCCAAGAACTATCCTTTACACACTATGTATGGGAAATTAAGAATGAAATAAGCTTCACATGCTACATTTAGTAAATATTTTTGGTTTCCAAGCCTCACATGCAACCAATATGATCAATTTTGTTGATGTGTGGACCCCATGGAGCATCGCCAAAAATACCTAAGGTTTCACACACTCGGGAGAGAAAATAGAGGGGGAAATTAAGTTCATACATTGTGTTTTGATGAAGATTTTGGATTTCCAAGCCTCACACACAATCAATACAATCAATTTTGGCAAAAGGTAGGTTTCACAAACCATGAGCAAAAATACTATGGGTTCCACATGTTGGGGATGGGAAATTAGATGTGAAATTACTCTCATACACTAAAATATATTATTGAATTAATTTTCCTTATCCTACACACTACCCATACAACTTCCATATGCTACCTAGTGGGTTCCATAGATCCTAAGAAAATTAACCAAGTTTCTCACATGCTATGAGGAGGAAATTGACTTCATATGCTGCATCTTGGCATGAAATTAACATCTAGGATCCCATATGTTGTCAAATTAGTCAAAAAAGCTAATGGGTGGGTTCCATAAACCTAGAACCAAACCACCAAGTGACTCACATGCTAGGTAAGGGAAATTGACAATGAAATTATCTTCTACATGTTGTCAAACCTTAAATCCTAGTTCACATGATACTAAGATCAATCCCATACGCTACCTAGTTGTCACCACATAGCCTAAAAAGATTAACTAAGTGTCTCATACACTGTACTAGCATATGGGATAGCTTGTGAGACATAAACAAGCTGCCAACCTAGTCAATATTGCCTATACATTGCCTAAGATGATCAAACAAGCTATGAATCCATCCCACACAATCCATAGGCTATCATACCAAGTCATACAAGCTATAAACTTGGTCAAAAATGCCCACAAGTTATCATATTAGGCCTCATATGCTGACCACATGACCTAGGACATTCACAAGCTACCACATCAAGCTTCATACACAATGGAACTAGTCTAAAGTGCTCACATGCTACTAACCCAGGTCCCACACATTGTCAATCTTATCCCTATTACTTACACCCCATTAGGCCTCACACACATTCGCCATTCTCTAAAATGTTCACACACTATCCCACTGCCTCCCACACACTAAGAATGGAAATACTTAGCTTTTTAAAGCCTAATTGACATACAAACCTATTATTTTGCCCATTTATAGCTTGCTTTCATTATATTTTTGCTTATCTTGATCATATAATGATTCAAAAAATAAATAATATTATTTATTACATTATTCTTACATTATTTTTACCTTGTTTACCTTATTTGACCATGTTTTAACCTTGTTTAGCCATATTTTACCTTGTTATGGCCTTATTTGACCTTGTTCTACCTAGTTTTACCTTACTTTGCCTTATTGTGATCCTATATTACCTTCTTTAGCCTTGTTTTACTTTTTTGATTTTATTTTGCTCTATTATTACAAAATTTTGCATTATTTTAACATTTTTTCATAATTATATCTTGCAAATGTCACTTAATGTGCTTATGTTGACATGCAAGATTGAGCTAGAATGAATGAGGAAGCAATTCAACTAGCCTTTGAGCCTAAGTAGACCCTTCTGGTGATGTTGTTCAACCAAGTTAACCTTGAACACCTATACCTTAAGCCTAAAATCCTTTTTACTATATAATTTTAATGCCTTAGAATGGCCTGACTGCTCTTGACCTTGAGGCCAAAAACATCACAGAGGATTCCTTGGTCGAATTCCCCATTTCAATCTACAATGGTATGAAGAAAACCATGAAACCAAGTTCCTCACTAGAACCTTAGTTTACTAAAGACATCATCAAACCCCTAAAAGGAAACATTAAATCCTTTACATGGCTTTAATTACATCTAACATTAACATGTTTTCTTGTAGTCTTTATTCATAGGTTTGGATGAAGTATTGACATTGACAATCTGAGTAGCTTATAACAAGCAAGCCTACATGACCTTTCATCTCTTTGGCATCTCAAAAAACTATAAACTTTGTGTGAATCTACAAAGTAATATATAGAGTTCTCATGTTCTACCAGTTGTATCTCATGATGATCCATATTTGCTCCTTATCTCATGTAATTTCATGTAACATCTTGTAATCACATGTATTCTTTGACTTGTTCTCTTATCCTCTTAGAGTTGTGTTTGCAGGATGAGCTTGAAGTCATCATTGAGGTGTGACTCATCACAACGGTCAGTTATTATGTGATTTCAATACATGAGATTTGACTAGCTTGTTCAATCTTACCAAAAGTATTTACCTCACATCATTCCTATTACTCCTTCTTAGCCATTACTCCATAACCAAACTTTAGCCTTCGTTACCTCACTAACAATGAAAACATTTTTTTAACATTCATGCACCATGGTCATGTGAAATCATCTTATACATGCCCCATCAATCAAGTTTTTTGAACCTTTAGACTCTTCATTCAGCAAGAAAACAAAAATTCAGTCTTAACAATGAAACCTAAAGAAGGTTTCACTCCCTCCACAAAAAAAAGAAGGGAGAAAATGTCAAGAAAACCTAGAGGTCAATGTAGCCTAAAGTTAAGTAAATCAATGGCTTAAAAAAAAGCCAATTGGCAAAAGTAGCAAATTTCAAAGCATTGGTTTCATCAAATCTCAGCACATGTAACTAGTAATTCAAGCATAAAGCATGAAGCCCTTCTCATTCAGCAAATAGGTCACCACCATGCCATAACCATGATGTCAGCATATTTGGAGTTCTTTATTAGCCCACTTGACCATTCTCTAATAACCAACATATCCATTATCTCATCCCATTGTGACCTTATTTCACCCTTGCAAGCACTCTTTGGCATGATTTGACAACTATAGAATCAAGTGTGGAGAGGAAAGCATTGGTGACAAATCCATGGTGGTGTTTCGCATTCTTTATTGATGTCTTTTGGGTCAATCCTCAAAACTTCAACAAAAAGGGGCCAATGAACACCTCAAGAAAATTCATGTTACAAAAAGAGAACCCTAGTAGCTAAGTTTTAATTGTAATTTTGATTAGATTCAATGGAAAAAATGATCTCATTTTCTCATAAAAAAGGCTACCTTATGGTCTTATTTTGGAAAAAATCATGAATCATTTTTAAACATGTAAAATGAGATTCATGGCTAACATTGTCAAATGAGCTATGAATTTCATTATGTCAACGCATTTGAGCTCAAAAGTCAAAACCATTACCAAATGTGGCACAAAAAGTTAAAAATGCTTGTGGCTAATATGTTGCATTTTTTAAACATGAAAAATACTCCAAATACACTAAGTAACTACTCAGAATACTTAGTAGAACTTGATCAACATAGTAATGGTAAATGGTGGCCTATAAAAACAAGAATCAAAATCATTTTTTAGAGACTTTTTAGATCATTTGAGACTTCTCCAAACTAGAGAATTTTGGAGTATATTTGATAGCCCAAGAACATTTTCCACTCCAATGCTAATCATTGTGAGCACTAAGAGCCTATTATAGTGACATATAGAAGTACATTTAAGAAAAGTTAACACATTTGGGAGGATTGTAGAATACACACCACCCATCCACAAGCTAGATTTTCAACACCATTCTTTACAAAGATCTATGGAACATTCATAGTTTCACAACTTTCATTCTCTTACCATTATACTTTGGAGCTAATACAAAGTTTACAATTTATTTTTGGCCACATTTTCTACTATTTTTAGTATTATTTTCAGTTATCACTCACTGATTTAGCATTGGATCTGTATTTACATGTTTTCATCCATTTTCATATATCCCTTTTGGTAACTGATTTTTCAAGTCCTTAGGTGATCAACAAGATTGCCTAAGATACCCCAAATCCTTTCGAGGCCCGTGAATTCTAGGGTTAAAACTATTTCACACAAATTCTTTCATCTTTATAACACTAAATTTTTCTATTGTTACAAAAATAGGTTCCAAAGATAGTTAATTTGCGGGTATTGTTGGTATCTTCTTCTTTTAGTATTATTTTAATACCTGATATATGGGGTTTTATCAAAATTTGTTGATAAATTCTAGCATTCATGCCTCCACAATGTAGAGCATACCTCCGAGAGCTCACAGGTCATAGAATGGGTTAAAACAAGTATGTTAGAAGCAAGTTATGGCTTCTAGAAGATTTTGGACTTTGAAAATTGTAGAAAATCTATTCATGTTGGAAGAAAAATGTGAAAATTTATGCTAATGGTCATGTGGAGTTTTTTTTTTTTGGGTTTCATCAATGATGATGCATCAATGCATAGGATTGCATTGACACATCCAGTATAAAATTTTTAAATCATAGACTAAGGGTTTTTTGAAGAATTTTAAGATGAATCAAGAGCCAAATGGAAGCCAGAAAGGAGTGAAAAGAAGGTTAACAACAAATCATTAGTTCCATGATTGAGAACTAAAGTGGAAGTAAACATAAAGTTGGATTATGAAAATCATCAAGATTGTAATGAAAAGAACTAAGGCATATGGTAGTGGGGGTTAAACTAGACATTCCAAAAGCTATGAAAGTGGCTCCTTGCCAAAGTAGGCCTATGCCCAAAAACTTTCCTTGCATAACTATATCACAATGAGTCTATGTGCATCTTGGAAATTTAATATTGATCTAGGTTAAACACCATATCCACACAACTACTGCTTCCAAGACTATGCAATCTACAAGATTGAATATTATCAAAATGACCATGGTATGTAGCAATAAGATAAGAAAAAATGAAGTTGAAAAATAAGTTATAGAGAAAAAGGAACATGAGAAGCTAGATCATTTGACAAAATACCCTTATAAATTAAGTGATCAAAGTGATCTATATCCTAGCCTGTTCAAGTTCCAAACCAAGTCCATAGCATTAACAGTGATCTCACATTATGGTGCTACTTCTCTCATGTTATCATGAGAATATAACAACCATAGAAAATGATCATCATTTTAAAAAAAGAAGAAAAAAGAAAGTGGAAAGTAGTTGAACATTTTAAGGAAGAAATTTGGGCCTTAGTTAGAGGGGTGCCTTTAAGCATGGGTAACATGTCTTTCCATCCTCATAACTAGTGCTTGTATTACAAGAGATCTTTAGAGAGGTGTGTTTTTATTCCATCTTTCTTTTGGAAAGGGAACCATACTTTACAAAGATATACTTTCCTTTTGAATTATAGGAAGAGTGATGATACATTTCTTGGGGAGTCATGAGACTCATGGAGGAAGTCAAGAAGAAAACTCAATAAATCACTTTCAGACCACACCCTTTTCCATTTCCACTTAATCCTTCATCTATTTGTTAAGTAACAAGATCATGAGTTAGCTTTAGTTTTTAGAAGGAAAGAACCATAGTCTCACAATGATATAGATCTAATATCAGGAGAGATGGAATAGGTGGATGTTGTAGGCTAACTACCTCATACCATTGTATAACTGACAACTTGATAATAGAGAACATTGTCCTAAAAGCAAAGTTGACCTATGCATACCAATAACAATCCTAACTAGATTTAGCAATACTAATAATTACAACAATAAGAAAATAAAAAATAAATATTATATGAAACAAAACAACAACAACAACAACAATAATAAAGCATAAAATAAAGGGAAAATGCAATAATGAAAAATATATAAGAAAGTTAAAATATGTAAATAAAAAATAAAAAATGTATGAATAATAGTCAAAAAGTAATAAAAATAATGTAAAACAAAAAAGTGAAAATCTCATCCTCTTCAAGGTGTTAATAAGATGGTTATCTCCCCCATGACTAAGTTGGAAGGAAGAGATTTTGAAAATAGAGTATGCTCGTTTCTGTGTTAGGGTGTTGTGGTTGCTCTTGGTTACTTCAAAGTCTTTAAAGGGTTTCACTTGTTGGATGTTAATCAACATGTGATTTTGGGGGCTTGTTCGATGGTAGATTGTCATATCCCCTAAAGGAAAAGTTAAATGTACAATGTATGGTCCTTTCCATAGTCATTTGAAACTTAGTTTGTGAGGAAGATATGTGGGGTTCTAATAGAGAACCTTATCTCTTGGTTGAAATTCAACTTTCCTTATTCAAGCATCATGTCATTGTTTGTGATATGCCTTATACATTTCATTCATCATCAAAGCTATCCTTCGATTCTCATCTAGTACGTTGAGTGCCATTAATCTTTTCTTCTATGCAAAGTTAATATTTAGGTCAAGGTCACATATAGTTATGACTGCATGCAATTCAATTTGAATTAGAAATTTGGATAACTTTTTATAAACTAGCTCATAGGGAGAGTAGTCTATAATAAGTTTCCAAGTTGAGTGATAAGCCCATAGGGGATCATTAACTTTGGTGCTCATCTTTTCTATACCTACTAATGGTTCTTATCAAAATTCTTGTAATCTCCCTGTTGGTGACTTTAGCCTAACCATTAGCTTAGGAATGATAAGAGGTTGTGAATTCATGTTTCAACCCCAAGCGTTGCATTAGCTTTAGGAAAGTAGCATCAATGAAATGAGATTCATTATCAGAAATTAGTGTCCTAGGTACATCAAACCTACTTACCACTTGTTATTCAAAGAATCAGGCTATGGTGGAAGAAGTACAGTCAATGATAACTACAAATTTGGCCCATTTGGTACAATAGTCCATTGTAATAAGAATGTAAGACTTATCATTAAACATTAGAGTAATGAATCCCATGAAATCAATCTCTCAAAGATTGAAAGGCTCCAATGGTTAAATCCACTATTAAGATCCCTCCATTTTGGTTGTCATTCCTCCATCTGATTGACACCATTCACAAGAATGGACAAAAAAATGAACATCCTTAAAGATTGTAGGATAAAAATATCCTACCATCAATATTATAATGATCATTCTCCTCTCAACATAATGGCCCCTACAAGGATCTTCATGAGCATCCTAGAGAACTCAAAGTTGATCTTCATTTGGTACATACCAATGGACCAAGCTGTCTGTACAAATTTTATAGAGGTTACTTCCTATCTTCATGTAATATTTAACTTATGAAGAAACTATTATCTTCTTATAGTTCTATTTTGTAGGAGTCTCTTGAGTGAGTAAGTAGGAGAGATTCATCATACCAATTTGTGATTCTAGATGACCTTGTGATCTTAGTTTCTTTGGAAAAAAGTAACTCATCTAGAAATTAGTCAAGAAAAGGTTCTTCATTAGCCTTGTTATCTCAACTTAACTAAGATAAATGATCAACAATAACATTCTCCCTTCCCTTTTTATCCACCAATGTTAAGTGAAACTCTTGTAAGATCACCAATCATCATAAAACATGAGGGTTCACTATTGGCTTGTTCATGAAGTGAATAGCACAATGATCAATGTGTCCAAAAATGGGATATCCATGCACATAGTGCTTGAATTTTTCAAGAGCATGCATCACCACCATTAATTATTTTTTTGTTGTGGTGTAATTAAGGTATGCATTGGAAATACTTCTACTTGTACAATAGATGCCATATGGATGTTTTTGATCATCCATCTATGTAAGTACTAGTCCCAATGCATAATTGGATGCATCTTTCATAATGTGGAATAGTTTAAACCAATCTAGTGCTCATAGAATTAGTGTTCCTATGAGCTTTTGTTTCAAGAGCTAGAATGCTCATTTGAATTCTTTGATCCATTCAAATGTTGGATCCTTCTTAGTGAGTTCCAACAACATTTTGGTGATTTTGGAGAAGTTTTCTATGAAGTGCCTATAGTAACCTGTGTGTTCAAGGAATGACCTCACATCCTTAACTATTTAAGGTTGTCTAGTAATTCCTTGGATGACCCTTATCTTGTCTACATCTACCTCAATTCATTTTTCTAAAATCTAGCATTCCAAGATAATTGCCTTCTAGACCATGAAGTGGCTCTTCAACTAATTAAGCCTTAGGTTGTTTTCCACACACCATTTTAATACCTTTTCAAGCTGATCTAGTTCTTGTTGAAAATTAACACCATAAGTGGAGAAGTCATGCATAAAGACTTCCACACCATTACCAATCTACTATTGAAATATGTTAAGGAAAAGGTGTTGAAAAGTAGCAAGGGCATTACATAGACCAAAGAACATTTTTTTATATGAAAATGTTCCCCATGGTCTTGTAAATGTTGCTTTGGCTTGGTCCTCTAGTGTCATTTGGATCTGGTTATAACCACTATACCCATCCAGAAAACTGTAGTACCTATGACCTACTATGGTATTCAACACCTAGTCCACAAATGGTAAAGAAAAATGATACATGAAAGTGACCATGTTCAATATCCTAAATTCTATATAGATCCTCCATTGCCATCCTTTCTTTGGTACAATGACAAGTGACCTTACCCACTCATTTTCTACCATAGGATAGATGTACCCAACCTTCAAGAACTTTTCTACCTCATTTTTAACAACTTCCTTTAATTTTGGGTTCAATCTCCTTTATGATTATCTTTTGGGCTTGATAGTTGAGTCTATGTAGATCTGATGTTGGCATATGTGTGGATCTATCCCTATGATTTCATCATATGATGACGCAAAGGTTACTATCCATTTGTTCACTACTCTCAACAACTTCTTTTTGGTTCCTTAGTGAGATGGACATTGATAATTATCAATCTTCCATTGTTTGAGAATACATATTCTAAGGGCTCCAATAATATTTTCAATTTTAAGGGCTCCAATTCAAAGGTTTCTAGAATTTTCAACTCTCCCTAATTTGCCTCTAATTCTTTTCTATTTCTTGAATCTAAGAGTTAGCACCTAATGTACTCCATCTCAAAAAAAAACAATGAAAATTCAAAACACACCCCTTGGGTCAAATAAATGCATGTGTGTTTGCATGGTATGGATACCATTTCAAAAAAAAACAATGGGAATTCAAAGCACACCCCTTAGACAGAATAAATAGGCTACAAGCACTGATTATGGAACTAGTCCCCTCTAACTAAGGCCCTTCTTGACTTCCTACTTCTTCTCTAACAAGGAATGGTGGCTGTTCTATGGGAGCACTCTTATGTCTCAGGGGGATGGAATGATCTTAGAATGGTGATGCAAAGTCACTGAACGTGGTTGGTTTTGGTCTGGACTAATGATGGATCCTATCAAGTTAGGGACTTTATGTGATGTTAATCAGGAACTCTATTCTACTCTCTCTCATCCATCTGTGCTTTCCATGTTTCACCTCACTATCGATTTTAGGTTCTGGTTCGATGTCCTGGTTTGATGTGTTGGAATTCTTAGTTAGTTTCTTCTAGGTTTCTTTACTTAACCTTTTGTAACCATTAATCATCCATGGAGTCCACATACTCTCTGGTTTGAAATTATGCAAGGATATAAAAGGCCTATGCCTACTTTGGGAAGGACCCACTTGCATATCTTTTGGTTGGATTAGTTAAGTTCTTTATCTTTAAACACTTTTACAATCAAATTCTTTTTGTTTACCCCATCAATGACATCCAATTGTAGACACCTTCACAAAATTTTTTAGTAAACTTTCCTTTTATTGTTGTGAATTCTTACACCCTCTTCAAATATTTTCCTTGTGTTAAACTTCTTCAAATTTAATGGACCACTTATCTATTTTACCCTATTTGTTAGCCTTCTTACTAACACTACTAAAGGAATCAATCTATCACAATCATAACCTAGCCAAGTGTAACCATTGAAGAGACAAGGTACTTAACAACTATGTGTTACACCTTACATACTAATTCACAATTCTGTTATGATTGCAATGGGAAGCATGGTTTGGAAGCATGACTATCTTCACCAAGGATGATGCAACAACACCTTGTGATGAGGATTGTCCATGATCGTTGGATCTTCTATCTCTTTCTTTAGCTACCAAGAGGTGTTGGATGTTAGTTTTTTTTTAGGGTGTTCACTTCTCTTATCATGAACACCCAATTTTGTAAAGCTTGTAACTCCATACACTTGGGCACTCAGCGTTTGTCTATTCCACCTAAGTTAGTTTGTATGTCAGTCAATAATCCCATACCTACCCAATATTTCATAAGAAACTTGTTCCTCATTTTTTTAACTAGTTTTCATTCAGTTGTCGGGGTATGATGAGTCATGATTTGCTTGTCTTGACATTGAAGCCTTGACACTTGATGAATTGCTATTTTCTATCTGCTTCAATGTCAGGTATGTGACATCAAGGCCTGGATGCAATGTCAGGTACCCAATGTTAGGGTATATACTTTGGCCTATAAATACAAAGCTTGGGCTCTCATCTTGAGTCAGTTTTCAAGTTAGTTTTTAGTCAAAGTAGCGAAGCTCTTGCCATTTATTTTTCTCAAAGTTAGAATATTTTCTAAGTGCTTGCAGAAGGAGTCTAAGTGTGTACAGTTCTTTGTTCGAACATTGATGTACTTGAGTGTAGTAATGTGATGAGAATAAGACAAACTATTTTGACAATCCTTGCAGCACTGAGAATATATTGCTATTTCCTTTAATGCACTTTACTTTCATGCTTTCTACTTAAATGTATTTGAATTAAGAAATTTATTTTCAGTTGTTAATGAACACAAGCATGACCACTTTGAGCATACATAGAGTACTTGGTAACCCAACAATGTTTAATATTTGGTAGCTCAACAATGCTATATGTGTTCAGAATGTGTCTAGGAAAGTGGGACAGTTACTTGTGTTAGGCTAGTTTAGATCTTGTTTTACATCATTTATTAGTTTAATTAATTTATCTCTTTATGGTCATCAGGAGTAGTCTAGAAATTAGACCACATCATATGTCTCACTTTGGACTAAACCATACATGATAAAGATACCACTAGTCCAAGTGGGAAGACAACGAACTACAATCATAGCATAACAATCTAGATGCCACAACTAGTCCCATCCAAGAAATTCGATCGAATCGTGTGTGAACACTTGCGATTTGTATGGTTGAGTGTAGGGTATCTCACTGCTCATCAACAACCTTCTTCAATGGTGCTTCCTCCTCTAGATTGTAGAGATGAATCTCCTTTTTGCGGATGGAGGGATCCTTATGCTCCTCTACACATTCTCATTTCATTATCTTTCCTCTTTTACCACTTGGTCTATGAGCCTTTGGATCTAATGGGCCTTATTTCTGACAATCTCCCCTAGGCATAAACCTCAAAAGTCTTCCTATTCTTGCTTTTGCGCCCATTTATGATATGGTGAAATTGTTCCCTTTAAGAGAAGCCATGCCCTAGGCATTGATATAACAAAGAATAGTACATTCCCAAGACTACGTCAAGGGATTCATGGTTACCTTATTTCCATCCTTGAAACTATTTTTCAACGTTGGACATCCTAAAGTATGTTTGATACTTGTCATTAAACAACTTTAGCATAGTACTCCATCTATGAAGAGATTCCAGCTTCAATGACTGGTACAAACTTTCAACCTCCTTAATGAGTGTCCTAGAAAATAACTTCAACTTTTGCCAATTGTTTCCAATGTTTTGCAAGGCATAGACATCATGGAAGGCTTGCAAATGGTGCTACAAATCAACATTATAGCCTTCCTCAAACTTAGGGATATTGTTTATATCAAGTCATTTAGTCTAATTATCCCTCTAATGCCTAGTAGGGATGTGAACTATCTCACAAATGTTGATCATGCTTTGTGTGGCAATGGTTCATCATAGACATCTCGTTTATTTTGGCCCTATCATGGCCATGTCTCCTATGATGTTGACTAATATGCCTTCTTTTTTGATGATGTCCCTCTCCTCTTGATATTGTCTATGTTCCTTTCCTTCATCTCTACAATGAAGTTTTTTATCATCTTCACCTTATCTTCGATTATTCCCCCTTCAATCTTGATCACATTCCCCCTTGTCAAAGCTAGATGATGAAGAAGATGGGGAGCTTGGAGAGTTATACCAGCTTGCTCTTCTTCTTTGGTCCCTTGGTTGTTCTTTCGCTTGGTAATTAAGAGAGCTTGACCTTGAGACCCTCCTAGTTCTAGGTCCAGCTCTCCCCTTGCCTTGGTTACTTGTCAATGTTAAACATAACCATTGTTAGGTCATGTTATCATCACCAAAGGGAGGAGGACCTTGCTGTTGAGATCTACCTAATGGATATTCTGTTTCCTCCTCTGACTACAACGTTAGGATAATCGATAGCCTCTTTCCTTTGGAGGCTTCATGGCAAGCCTCCATGAGTTTGTCTAAGTTGTCTTTTCTAAGTTGGCCCTCTATTGATTAATAATCCCAACAGAGATGATTTGTTACTTGGTAGTCTAATGCTACTGTTTTAAGCCCCAACTTCGTTAATGCCATCATGAACATTGACGACATGGCATAATCAAGTGGCAACATAATGTTGCTCTCAAAGTCTCTTCACCACAATTGTTCATCCTAGTGAAGAATGAAAGTGAAGTACAAATAGTATGAATCCAGATGAGTGTAGACCACTTTGAGTTGTTAAGGAACTTTTTCCAGATTCTTCCTTGTCCTATTATCAGCAAGTAGAGAATTATCCCTAGGAGAAGAAGTCATATTTAAGTTTGTTTTTATAGTGTGCCTTCAATAAAATATTATTATTTTTCTTTGGATAGTTTGGTATGATCTTAGTACAATCTTTGTATGATTTAATTTTTTAAAACACTTGATGCATAACAGAGAAAGAATTCCCAAGCAACAATGCCAATGATGAGCAATGAGTATTCTTTACGCCTAACCATATGAATCACAAGCATGTATGCACAATCTAATCAAATTCCATAGAATCTTCAAGCCCTAAGTATCTTAGATAACTAGGTGTTTAGTTGTAGGTCATTATCTTCCCAATCATCACTTTTGCTAGTTTGCTGGATATGATTACGCAAGATTGAGGCATAAGATATTTATATTTTTATTATTTTTATCATTAAAATAGTAAAATAGTAAACTAATTAAAATATTAAAATTTAATTAATTATGCACCTAAGAGTAATTTAGGTTACCCTAAGCGTGGAGCATTCGTTCCTACTTTTCGTTTCCATCCTAAACCTATATTAATGTTACTAGGTTACTAAGTGTCTACTACTTGGCATACCAAGTATTCACTGCTAGGATTATCAAACATTAATACATCATGCTTATGATGTTCGTACTCATGCTATTATGAAATAAAATATTAATTTCTGAATTGCAGAAAAGTAAAGTGTATCGAGAGTAAAGTACTTGAAAATAAACTAAACACTAGTCTAAGTGTTGCAATGGAATGAATAAATGTTGATTTTATTGTCATCATGCATGAGTGTCTAAGTACATTGTACATTTGAATAAAACTTCATTTGATCAATTCAATCCACACTGCAGACACTTAGAGAGAAATTTAGCCAAGTCCTATGTAAATAAACTACAAGAGCTTCATTGCAAAAATGACCAAGGTGTCATAACTGTAGATGGTGCATGCATTTATATAAGCTTAGGATGGAGTGGCATCGATGCATATGCATCAACATATCTAAGGATATGTCAATAGGGATGTGCCAACCCAACTGACTAAAAGACTCTTCATTAGTAGGGTCCTTCTAGCAAGCCAACTTTGGACCAACAAGGGAAAAGATCCTTGGCTAATAGCAAGCCAACTTTGGACCAACAAGGGAAAAGATCCTTGGCTAATAGCAAGCCAACTTTGGACCAACAAGGGAAAAGATCCTTGGCTAATAGCAAGCCAACTTTGGACCAACAAGGGAAAAGATCCTTGGCTAAAACAACAATCATTGCTCAACTGACCATTTTGTTATTAAATTTGTAACAAGTGGAAGAACAATGCTAGCTATATTTTGTTTTATGTAGTTTAGTTGTAGCTATGCATCGCATCATGAAACCCTTTACAGCATTACCTTAGTCTTTAATGAAATAAATAGAAAAAAAACATTACTAAAAAATTAGCTACACCACTCTAAATTACCTTAGCCCATTTGTGTAACTAAGCAAAGCAAAGTGGACAGCCGATCATTATCATTAGATAGTAGAGTATATTATAGTATAGTAGTGTAGTATTATGAATAAAAAGCACAAGAGGGCAAGTTACCTTACGAGAAAAGGGGGGGGTGGGTTATGTTGTGGGTGTACCAAGAAGGTACAAAATACCTCTCTCAACCACTTAATCTTGGTTGACTTCCTCATCAAATAGTTGGATGTTACTAGCAACAAACAACCTGTAAACCAAGTAATGTAGTTCCACGAAGCAATGTCTAACAACCATCTAAAAGGCAAGGCAATTCCCAAAGCAAGTTACCGCTCCATGCTTCTATCTTCTAATTAGCAAGCTCACTTGACAATTATGAGGTAACTCCCAAGGTCATTCCTCGCCTCCAACAAAGGATCTCCCATTGGTCAATTGCCATTTCACCCTCCATCCAATTGCCCTACTATCATTCAAAACCTAAACTAACAATTCCTCCGTCCAACTGTAAAATAGGAAAAGAAAGTGAAAAAACCAAGTCCAACATCTATTTTTTAGATGTATCCCACCACTCAAGCCCCTTATTTTATTAATTTACATAAATAGGTAGTTTAGCCAATGTGTGTGCCAAACCATGCATTATCCTAACCTACTCTTAAACAAAACCTAATCTTGCCAATAAACAGCTAATGTATGGAATTTTACACATTGCTTTATCAACTTTGAATCATTTTTTTTGACAAGGTCTTCAAGACCCATCATGATCATATCAAAGCCTTATAAAAAAAATGTCCTATAGACCCTTTGGTTTTACAAGAATGTAATTAAGCATTTCCATTTCCATTCTCTAGCATTACATTGATAATCATATTGACCTAACTCTCAAATGAAAATTTTGAGCAATATCATTTGGCATTACATTAATGGTCTTATAGATAAAATGTAATTTTGATTAAAAGGCAAACTATCAATCATAATCTAGTAATGCTAAATTATATAACATTACATTGACAATCTTATGGACAAAATATAATTTTGGCAAGAAGCAAACCACCAATCATAATCCTGCAACAATAAAGAAGATCCTATTCTTGTATCGCTAAATTGTATTTCTTCCATAACACTAAAGGGCCAACAATGTAAGAAGATTCTACTAGCCAAATTATAGATATATATTAAAATGTATAGCTAAACTAGTTAGTGCTACATGATCAAGCCTTAATTAAAGGCAACAAAATATTATTTAGCATAACAACAATGAAGCCTCTAATAGAGTAAATATGCATTGTAGCTCTAAATTGTTGATCTTGTTGGCCTTGTAAAGGATTATGAACAAAATATAATTTAGCATTACATGATTATGATTTATGATTGGTAGTTGGCTTTACTTTTCACATTTTAAGAACATGTATGTTTACACAGACTTCTTTAAATCCGGGTAGAATCATGTTACTTTTCATCTAACCATTTTATATGATATGCTCTTAATATGAACCATCCCAAACCATTCTTAAAAACAAAACAAAAAGTTTACCAGCAAACCTGGCATGCCGGTTCTAATTAGACATGTAAGCTCTGTGCAATAATCAACTCAGAAAAATACACAAAAATATAACCTCATATCCTGACCTGCAGGGAATCTACCAAAGAAAATTGTCCCTTGCAGTTTTAACCCTATACATGGTTAAAGGGATGGCAGAAGAAATATGCATACAATGTTGAAATTTTTGTGTTTTGACAACATCACTACAACTCACCAGCATTTCCAGTTGAAGCTGTTTTCTCTTTATAAAATTTCTTTAGTTTATCAGAGACCCTGTCCAGGTGATGTTTTGCCTTTGCAAATGCCTGTTGAGTCTGATGTTTCACTGTAGATACAGAAGATTTGAACCCATCAATTAGGGTTTTCTTCCAATCAATTTTTCCTGCTTGAACAGACTTTCCAGTTGTTTTCTGCAAAATAGATAAATTATGAAACATCAGCAAAACTATGAAATTACTAATCATTACAAAAGATACAACTGCCCCATTGATTATTCCAAAGTCACTTAGAAGCAAAATGTAGATTGCTCTCTTCCACTGTAGGATATCTATCCAAGTGACAACCAAACTTTATATCCACAGTAACTGAAGTAGGTGGGTACATTTCCATCAAAGGTCCATAACGGAATGCAATATCCATACAAAGAGAAAAACAAAGTCACAATCAAGTATTCTAGTCACAATAACTAAGTTTGTGTGGTAACAACTGCTACTAAAGGTTCATGATGGAACACCTCAAGCCCTCAACGTACTTCCGCAGATGACAAAGATGCCTTACAGTTATGAAGGAACTGAATCTTGAGTGCTCGTTTAAATTTCCTGATAAAACAAACAAAATGTTTGTATCGTAAAGGCTAAGTCCCCATAACCTAGTGAGTTGGTAAGTTCTCTCAAACAGCTTGAGAATCTGCTTTGAATTTATAATGTTCATGGATCCCTGCTTTGCATTCTAATGGCCGTGAATTCTCACCCCTCTTACCCCAAGCTAGATGGTGAAAATAAATAAGAACCTTTAACAAGGATAATAACAGCTGTTCAACAAAATTTCTTCTACCATTATCACAAAAAAGAGATTCATGGTCACTCATTTACCCACCATTCTGTGAAACCAAACTTCTAGTTCATGACCAACAAACTTCTAGTCTCCTACAGTGGAATAGAGCAATCTACAAGTTTGTTTGAGATATAAATAAGACACAGCACATACCCGACTTAGACTATCTTCATCTTCATCATCCTCGTCTTCATCGTCTTCATTTCCAAAGTTACCCATGTTCATCTTCATGATGTCTTCCTTGGAATACATTTTCATACTTGGTGCACCAGGCATGTCCTGTATTATAATGTTCCTTTGTTAGTGCAGGTATGCCAAACATGAAATTCTTGAAATGGATTGCTGGAGTATCTGGAAAAGATAGAATAACAAACAAGGGCATACGAGAAGCCTCATTGGGAAAAAGTGGGGATGCGAATAAAGGAAATTGGCCAAGATGCCGTATGTGATGCTGCTGAAACAAGGACTGTTGTAAACCAAAATGACTAGGGGAATAGGATTACTAACCGACATCGACCGCAAGAGCCTATCCATCTCTGCCTCTTTTGATGATTTAGGCATAAATGGCTCCCCAGGAACTCTATCCTGAAACAATCACAAAATCCAGATTGACAATCACAAAAATTTAATAAATTAATAAATAAATGAAGTTCCAGAAGTAATAGGCAATCAGCACAGTCGGAATTATAACAGACTAATAGACTAGTGCACAGAGTCACATGCTATGATGAACAATCTACTGGGCATTCTTCCTGTGGATTGTTCGAGAATGTCTGCAATAGAAAAATTTTGTAGTTCATTGAAGATGCTGAACAATTACAATGTGATAACAAAGATAAAATACTTTCAACATTGTTATAGCAATGTTAAAAATTTCAGTTTTATTTTTCAAGACTAACTTTACATGAAGGATGGACAAAAATATCTTTCTTTTTTTCTTTTTTAACTTCTTTTAACAATAGCCATGAAAGGTGAGCAAGCCACCCTTATAGGAATATTCTGCTTTCATGGAAGCATAAGAAAATTGTGCAGAAATTTTCTTTGATGATTTTCAACCATTTCAATAGCAGAGACAAAAGCATTGAAGGTATGCTGCAACGGCTTTCATTGTCAGTTACAGTGAAGTAGAATATTTTTTTGGAGAAGCAAGGAGGCTGATTAAGTCATAGAAGATGCACATGCGAATATAAGAGAGTATCACAAGTATGCAGGAAAGGCTTCCATTGTTGGTTACAGTGTAGTAGAATATTCTTTTGGAGAAGTAGGGAGGTTGATTAAGTGATGAGGACATCACCCAGCCCTTGTGTAATCCTCAATGTATGTTGTGTGTGTGTGTCATGTTTGTGTGTCTTCTTGTGTTGGCATTGTTGGTGATGATTCCAAGGTGTTTCAGGATCAAGAAGAGCTATTCGGAGTGTGCTTGGAGTTCTTGGGTTTCAGCATGGATGTCTTGTTTTAGGAAGACATCTACTCCTGGTAGAAGACATTTACCAGTGAGACAAGATGTCTACTCCAGATGTGAGACAAGTCCATCTGGAGTGTAGATGTCTACACTGGATGCAAGACGTCTCCTTTGACCACAAAACATCTACTTTAGTGAACAATGGGAATTAATTTGTATTTTTGAATACAAAGGAAGATGAAAGGTCACATGAGAAGCTATAAATAAGTGTCCAAGGCCTGAGTTTGGGCAAAAGTAAGAGAAAAGAGTTTGAGTGCAAGTAAGGGAGAGCTTGTACTAGGACATTGTGTCCATTTGAGTGAGAGGCAAGGGAAAGCACTTGAGAAAGGTTGAGAGAATTTCTTATAAGTGTCTTGTCTTGAGCTGATGCTATGAGTGTGAGTAATTGAGGATTGAGAGGGGACATGTGTGGCCTCTAAAATCCTTGGGAGAGGTGTGAATTGAGTTTGGCTCCTCAATTTTGATGTATTTCTCTATATTTTGAGAGTTCTTCTATAAAAATGGAGATTTTCTCCATTTCATTGTGTTGCTCTTGTTTTCTAAGCTGAATTTGCTTCAGAAGTTTGTGGAATGGGTCCTTTGGGGGTCTATTGAGGTAGGCTCCACATCATTAAGCCATAGAAGACAAGCATGTTAATATTTAAAATATCAGGTAATTTTTGGCTTTTCCAATGCTCTTCATTGGCTGCTTGTTGTGGAGTGCTAGATTATTTTGATTTTTATAACGTTCAAGGATGGAAGTTTCATCCATGAGCACCTGGATGTCAAACCTAGAAGCTAGAGGATTTCATTGGCTAGAGTTCCAAGCGGATTGTTTGGGACTGCTTAGATTTTGATTTGTGGGATTTCACTTTATTGATGAAAATTTAGCTCCCATTGGACCACAAGAAATAGGGGTTTTTCTTTTTGCAATTTCAAGTGTGTGTTTTCACAAATCAGATTGGTTACTTTTGACTTTGTTTTGAAGATTGCAAATATCATTTGGAAATTGATCCTAAAATTTATGGACACAAAGAATAGCAAAGAGTGCAAGCACAACAGGAGTCAATTTTGGATAAAACTCTTGCAACCATTCAGCAACTTGCACAAGAAACACAGGTACCAAGCTACACAGACCAATTGTTGAAGGCTATAATTCAAATGATACAGAAGGCTCAGAAATCAGACATACCCCATGAGGCACAGAAAATCAAAGAAATGCCTAATTTACATATGCAAGGGATACTGATGATGGGTGGGATTCAGGTATAACCCTCCAAAATATTTTAAAAGAGGGAGCACTGAAATGGCCAAGCCAAAAAGCAAACCCTAGCACAGATTTGTCTGGATTTTTAGTTCAACCTCCAGCTACAATTAATGAGAAATCAGAAGTAGCAAATATTGGACAAAATATTTGGCAAATCACTCAAAACAGAAATTTGAAAAAACGGCATGAAGAAGCCCCTCCAATTAGTCATGAAGTGCCTTCGTTGAAAAATGAAAGTGATTAATAAGAAATCTCAAGTAGCGAATATTGGACAACATATTCAGCAAATCGGTCAAAGCAGAAATTTGAATAAACAGTATGAAGAAGCCTCGTCCTCCAATCAGAAATGAAGCTCCTTTGCTGGAATATGATAGGTTGTAATACCTCTCACAACAAGACACTATCAGGTATTAGTGGTGCAAGGAAAAACACGATTTCATGTGTTTACAAGAAATAAAGAGTTCAGAATTACGAAGTATTGCTTTTTCTTAGGAAGTTGTTTCCATCTGCTGATTTGGTATGTTTTCCTGCCTTTGATGCCTTAGGGGTCTTTGGACTATTTCGAGGCAAGATTTTTCTGCTTAATTACTGTGGATTTGGAACAATATAATTGCTCTCCAGGTGAAAGATAAGAATCCTTGGATTTGATTAGTGTTTATACTCCAGCTCTACTACATGATAAATTGAACTTTTGACCTCTTCTTACTCAGCAAAGACTCAATTTTTCAGTTACCCTTCTGGGTGGTAAGAGATTTTAATTTTAATTGTGTTATGGCTCCAGAGGAATAACACGGGAACCTCCTGTGGAACCCAGGCACAAAAAGTATTTTGGATTTCAAACAAAGATTAGGACTTATTGATATTAATATTGCAAACTGTCCATACTCTTGAAGCAATCAAGGACAGGGTGCTAATAGGATCTATTGCAAATTAGACCAATTTTTAGCTTCAGTGGATTGGCTTCAATTGTTCCTAAACCATCATGGGAGAAGGCTTATCAGAGTAGGCTCTGATCACTGGCCCATTCTCTTACAACATAGTGTAGAGAAGAAGTAGAGTAGAATTTTTGGTTGGAAATATTACTGGCTGCATAACAAACAAATTCAAGATTTGGTGCAGGAAGTTTAATCAGAATGAGTAGAGGGCTCTGCACAATTCTGGATATGGCATAAACTTAAATGCTTAAAACAGAGGATTATCCAACGGAAGAAACAGAATCCTTCAAATTGGCAGAAACAGAAAAAGAAACTTCATCACATTGATGATATACAGATGGAGTTAGCTACACAAGATTGAACATAACAGAAGCAATTCAAAGAGCGGACGGTGTTACAGAAATATTACAATATACACAAGAAAGAAAAACAGTATTAGGCACAACAAGCTAAGGTTAACTGGCTTAAACATTGGAATGAGACCTCAATTTTTCCATGCTTATGCTTCTGGAAGGCATAACACACATCATATCAGATATTTGTTAGATGAACATGGACAGTTGCAGACTAATCAAAAAAGAAATCTTCAAAATTGCTGTTGATTTTTACCAAAAATTATTGGGGGCAGAAACACCAATCATCTCTCAATTGGCCCAAGAAATTATTTCTTGTATAGACAGAAAACTATCTCATTCAGATGTGAATACTTTGAATAAAGGACCAATAAAAGAAATTAGAAAGGTTGTGTTTAAGATACCCAATAATAAATCTCTATGTATAAATGGTTTCCCTACTAAATTTTGCAAGAAAATTTGATATGTGGTTAAGAAGATATTTATGATATGGTTTATGAATTTCGGAGAAGTGATAATATTATTGATGGATTTAATATCACTTGGATAGCTCTGCTCCCCAAAAAGAATGATGCTCAAAATATTGTAGATTTCATAAGATTTCATATAGATTTCTAACTTAAAAATTAAATAAGTTTTGGATAACATTATTGCCACTGAACAACCATTTTTTGTGCAAGGAAGACAGATTCTAGATCAAGTTATTTTAGTTCAAAAACTTCTGCATTCGACTAAAAGGATCATCACCTACAGGCTCAATGCTCATCCCACAAAGGTGGGGTCTTAAGAGCAGCAGTAGATGAGCAAAAGGCCTAAACTTTTTCAAGTGGCTGAGCGAAAGCCTAAACTTTTTCAAGTGGCTGTGCCCAGGCTTGAACCCAGGTCTTACAACTTGAGAAACAAGCACCACATCACTCCAAGTGGTGGTCCCTAACAAACTTCTTCACTTAACTGCTGTTCAAAAATCAGCATCTAGGGCACTTAAACTAGATATCAGCAAGGCTTATGAATTACATGGAATTAGTTCTGCAAAGATATGGCTTCCCTGCATACTAAATCAGAAAATTAAAATAATGTTATACAGACTCAAATTTTTCTCTTCTTGGGAACAAAATAGGAAAAGTAATATTCCAGCAGTGAATGGGCTTCAACAAGGAGACCCTGCTTCCCCTTCTCTATTCATTACTGCTATGGAAGACTTTGGTGCTTATCTTCACATGCTTCAACAAAGAAACTTGATTTATGGTACCAAGCCAGCATTTGGGTGCAGAAATTTCACCCACTTGCAATTTTTGGACAATCTGTTCTTATTTATTAAAAGAAAAATTACAATCCTTAACAAAATCAAGCAAGCACTTCATGATGCTTCTGCTGCTTCTAGTCTCACCATCAATCTCTAGAAAAGTAGGCTTTATAATTTTGGAATGCCTGGACAAGACTGCCGATTTTTGAACTTCACCAACAAAATATCTAGGCCTTCCTCTCTTTGATGATAAAATGACAAAAGAAATTTGGATAGAAATGGTAGACATGACTAATAAGAAGCTAAAGAGGTGGCAAGGGAAACCATCATCTTAAGCAGGTCAACTTCAGTTAGTGAGATCAGTCATCCAATCCATGCCTATGTATATTTTCTAATTATATAAAGCACCAAGCATTAAGTCTATCTTGGAAAAATATCAGAGTCCTTTTCTTTAGTCCAGTCCATGGTCTACTACTGGATAGGATATGAAACACTTGGACAGTTTAAACTTAGTTCTTTTGGGTGACCTTTCTTGGCATATTGAAAATGAAATAAGCCTTGACTTCAGGTTGTAAAAGCAAAATATCTGTCTAATGATGTGGCATTTGAATTAGCCCCTACGGAAAACATAAAGTCATGGTATATACAATGGGTGAGTATAGATGAAGGTAATTACAAGACAAAGCCCCTATATACTCAAGCTCAATTGCATGCCCAAGCTATAATTGTCTCCACTGAATGCCCTAGATGCAGGGATCTTGATGATACAGATCATATCTTAATATCTTGTCCATTTGCTCAAGCAATTTGGAATCTTTAGGCACAGACATCAAAATATTGATTTCAAAAATTTAACACAGCAGTATGATACTGTGGACATAAACCATATAAAGAAATTAATGTGGAAAGTTTTCCTACCTTGTTTAGGAGTAGCACTTTGGAAAACAAGAAATCAATTTGTATTTCAACAAAACGCAACTTAGCTATTTCAGTATGGCTCCAAGTTTTGTGTTTATGGAAAAATTTGGGTATGACAATGCTGAAATTTCAATGACACCAAACTGATTGGGTTCTTGTGGATTCTCATTTGGTGCTTATTTTATTGTATGGTATATCCACTTATTTAAAAATTTGAAGTTAAAACTCTGATCTGTAACCTGGTCAGCATAGAACCGAGATTTCCTTGAAACAAAAATAAAAAAAGTTAATCATGAAAATATACCTGGATTATGAAAACATTCACAACCTTCTTCTTTAAATGTCACTTTGTTTATGCTGACAAATAATCTCAACGAACACTTCAAAAACAACTCATTTCAATGCTGACAACCATGGAAATCAGGAGGAGCTACAGATAAATCTTTTTCTAAAAAAATGATTATCTAATCAAAAATCATCACAATCAAGAGAATTGCTTGCTGTGTTACTTTAAAGGTAACATTTGACATCCAAAAGAAGTGCTCCATATTTCTTTCATTTAGCTTCACAGTCCACTGTCTTAAACAAAAAACTGTACTGAAATGCTGAATAGTTAGGAAGACAAGTTTTTGTTTTCCCTAAAACAACTTACACGGCACTCAACACTTACCCCTAAACACACATATCCCAATAGACCCTTTAGTAAAGGTATAAGCTACTGGTAAGGTATATACCTTCTACGCAAATTTACCAAAACTAAAATATAAAATTCCTGCATCAAGACCGAACACCATAACCTAACAAATTTTTGGCCAAGAATATTTACCACTGCTGGACACTGAAAGAAAAAATCATTCAATAATCACATTTCGTTTAGGAACAAAAGTTATGTATTGAGGATGCTTGTGTTTTGAAGAGATGTTAACGAAATAATCGTGAACAGCTACAGTAAAACATTTTAAAAACCTTGAAATTAAGTGCTATAATCTCACCTTTGGAACTGGAGGTGTCTTGACTGAACAAGCCTCACTGAGATCATCGCAAAGAAATTTTGATATTGCTGACGTTTCACGAGCAGATTTGTATAAAAACTCAGCAACATCAGTATCATGATAGCCCATGACCTGTAACAAGATATTGCTGCTTTAATATTTAAGCCTCAGAACTTATGTAAACTTTTGTTCGTGATCTATATTTAACAGTGTAATACAATTAAGCATTCCTGATCATGTGTTTATATGTGTGTGTATATAAGTCAAAGAATTTTTACAAGGAAAACTATGACCAACAAAAGACTCACCTCTCATAAATGATTATTCCAGATAAATAATAAATTAAAAACTTACTGTATGATGCTACTTAAAATGTATACGACATTTAATAAGGAAAAAAATCAATCTTTTCTTCCAGGCACTATTGCTGTTTACCTGTTGGCAGGCTTTTTCTATGGTTTTGCATTCGGTATTGCATTCTCCTTCTTCCTCTTGGTCAACCAGCTGAACCCAATAAAAGAATAAGAATAACCATCACTTGCAGATATCAACACTGATATCTTACAAAACATTTACAGCAGAAAAAACAAATATTATGATTTATCTTAAAAGATAGTAATAACTAAACAAATCTAAACAGTTAAGTATTGAGATTGCATTCTAATTTGCTATAATTTTGCAAAAACATTACCATGTTCCTTCAATTAAGTTTGCCGATAACATGTTACTAACGAAATTATTGAAATATGGATTCTTATTTCTGAAGGAACTTAAAAATGAAATCCCAAATGGCAACATATAAAACAGTTTATCAAGTCTAAAGTTAAATCCACAGTAGTCCAACTTGATAATAAAGATATATATCTGGGATTGGCTAAAGAACTGTATTTTAAAAGATATACCATTCATAAAATCAATCACCTTTAACTTGTCACCATCTTCGACAATATCGAGATGTAGCAGCCAATCCCCTTCCTCCAGTTTCAGATTGCAAATATTCTCCGTAATCTCTATGATCTGGTACTCGGATAGCTGCAACAATTTCCAAAATAATTTCAATACCCAATTGCAAAGAAAGACAAATTACTGAACACATTTCAAAGTCGTATGAAATCCAAAATCAGGAACACTCCAGAAAAATATCAGAACATGCCTGTTTGGGCGCGATTTTTTCACGTTGTTTGGAAACTTGGCGGGAGAGCTGTTCGGAAATCTGGTGGCACACACCGCATTTGATGAAGGGAATATCTTCTTTCCTGGCAGTTGCAGTAGGTTTTTTGGGTTTTGCCAGAACTGGCCCTGCAGAAAAAGCCAGCATAAAGAACAGAAACAAGCATGACTTCGTGACTACCTCCATAGTTGGGAAGCTAATAGCTTTCAAGAATCTCTTCTGTATTATGGGCAATCCTGCCTCCTGCCAGTCAAGCAAAGATCCGATCTGAGGAAGACTCAGAAAACTGCTACTGCTACTTCTTGCTGCCAATCTCGACTACTCATTTGTACCCAACACCCACTCTAACGGCAATTCAGTGCAAAAGCATTTTGCAGCCTGCGAGGTTTCATTAGTTGGTAAAGTCAGTGCTAAATTGATAATGGATATTCTAACTTTTCTTCTGTTGTTTCTTTTTTAAAGTTTTTTGGTATCTGCTTTCCTTATTTTGGCCGGAGATGCCACAATCACGTATTTTAAAACTATAAAATAGAGTCAGCTTTGTCAAAGGCGATTTGCTTGGTTGCTGTTACGAAATTGTATGACTTCTTCCTACTTTTTACTGGAATAGGGCTCCGTAGAAATTTGATTTCTGAGCCCCCCGTCCATGCGATGGGATATTCATTAGCTCCGCTTCTTTGCACCTGTTTTTAAAATGAAACTAGTTTCGTAATCACACTTTCATTCATGTATAATTAGTTTCGCGTTAAACCTTGTTAGCGTGGGATGGGATTCAATGAATGAGTTGATGTAAAAATACTTAATCTTTAGTTTCTTAGAACTAATTTGTTTTATGAAGCTCTATGAGATTTCTATGAGATTACTAAGAATGAGGTGTTGAATTCAAAAAATAAAATGTTTTGGTTAAAAAAAATTTCAAAGTATAACAATGAGGTATTAGCTTAATGGTAAGATATTAAATTTGAAAGCTCTAAGTCATGGATTTGGGGTGTTAGGATCCAAAATAAGTGAAACACAGGTACACCCAAGATATAAAGTCCAATTAGAACTTTATATAACTCATTGCCCACCAAAATCAAACCCATCAACCTAGAGCTTCCCAATCAAGTGTCTTACCACTAGGCTAACCCCTCATTATGTTACATCATGAATTTGATTCTGGTGGGCAATGCTAATTTATGAATTGTAATTAAACTATGTATCTAGGGTTACCTGTATTACAAGGGTGTTAGACTCTAAAATTATATTAATAATGAGCAAAAAATATTTAAAGTACATCACAAGCTTAAGGATCAATAGACATCATCAAAAATATATATATATATAAAAAGAAAAAGCTTTCCAATTTTAGGATTGTCTATTGATGTATACAACCTTATAATTAAAAATTTCAAAAAATAAGTGAAAAAAATTAATTATTAGTGTGAATGAAGGTCCCAATCCTACCAAAATTTGCATCACTTTTCAACATCCATTTTTGAATTTAAAATAGCAAAAGGATTTGAGATAGAGAGTTATGGCCTAATACCAATATTTGTATCAAAGTAAGAAAGTAGTACCACTTGTGCAAGATCTTCATCTTGTTACTTGTGATTAATCTCACATCAAGAATCTTCACCATCAACTATAACTTTCTTGTTGACACTAGTTTTAATCTTTAAGTTAATAGTATTCTTGTCAAATAATGAAAAATTTGCCTTATGAGCTATCTATCTAGGCTACTTAAAACTTTCTCTAGTAGCAGTAAAAATATGTATAAGAGCTTTATTTTTTCTGGATTCTTTATTACCATTTGATTATTCTTATTGTTGACATTAACTGGATTTTTCATATCTTCTACTTCATATTGTTTTTTCACCAACTTCAATCCATTTTTTCATTTCTTCATAATCTTTTTTCTTAAGCAAAAAAGGACAATCATTAAATAAATGTCTTTCATGATGGCAAAAGTTGCAAGAATTAGGAAGATTATAATATGCAATTGGTTGAATATAAATCTTTCCTCTTGCTTGTAATACCAATTATATTTTACAATTGAGAAAGTTGATTTAAAAAAAAAAACATCTATGAAAACCAATAGTTATAAAAATAAACTCCATATTGTTAATGGGATTGAGACAACTAACAAATTCTTGCTCAGCTTTTTGAAATATCAACAGAAGATTGTATAACTTGACAAAACATTGAACTTTAGCATATTCTTTAGATTGGACATCAAAATCTAGAGCCTACTTACAAATGATCTCAACACTACATGTTTATGTGTAAAACACCTTATATCTAGTACATACTACACCATCAAAGCATTGTTTAACTTAGTAAGTAGAAAAAAATGAGAATAATACTTGACATGAAAATCTTGTATGTCATGGTTTTTTCATCACATCATTTAACTATAAAATAAAACTTCAATTATGAAGCAAGTAACTCAAAATTTGAATGAACACATACTACAATGAAAGATTAGCAAACAAAATCAATTAGAACAAAAATTGAGTGTCTTACTTGCATCAACATCACTAGAAGAAGGCATCACAACTTTTTTCTTACTAGCTTGTAAATCTACATTTTGAGAATCAATAAAAGTTTCCACATCAATAAAAGAAACAGAAATTTCAACATTGATTGAAGATGGGAGTAATATAGAATCCTCCATAGGGGAATTTTAGAAAAATCAAATTTGCTAGAGAAAAACTAAAGAAAGAAAAATCAAATCTTCTAAAAAATCAAATTTACTAGAAAAACATTAGATCCATTTAAAAACTAGATTTGTTAAAGAAACATCAGATCTATGATGTAAGTTTTAGGTTCTACTTGTATTACAATTTTTTCGAGGTTCCACCAATAAATACACATATCTTTCCCTTCCATAAATAAATAAATAAAATAAAAATAAATTCAAAGTAAAAAGTACTAAAGAGAGGTAAAACTCCAACATAACATAAAAGGAAAAGCCTAACAACTGTGGGGATGCCTTTTTAAGTTTGCATCCTTACAACTTGTAATAACACTACTTTGGAGAAGCATTATTTAGCACCATCTTTAAGGTCCAAAGTAGCTAAGTTTCCAAAGTGAACTCAAGATGGACTACATCTCAACAATCACAACACCTACAAGTACAACATAAGTGCAAAATACACATAGTCTAGAGATTACTAATATAGTATGTGTACCTTAAATAATCATATAGGGGACATAACCAACAAGACACATACACATGTATGATTCAGCAAATATACCTTATGCCCAACCATATGAATCACTAGTGTTCACTCATCAACTTGATTGAATTCCATAGACTTTAGCTCTCTAAGTACACTGGTTTTTAGGAGGTGAATCTAACCATTGCAATTGTTGTCTTTTTAGTTCCACTTATGAAGTGTAAGTGATTTTTATCATTTTATCTTTTATGAATTAAGTCACATAAGAGCAAGAATAAAGTAATTTAATGCTTAATTAATCTAATAATTGGCTAATATTTAACTAATCTTAACATAAGCATCCATCCCACTTTCCATACACATCCTAAACATGTTATAGCGCCATTGGGTTACCAAGCGTTAAGCGCTACTAGGATTACCAAGCGTTAAATGTATGTTCGAAGTGATTGTGCTTATGTTTGCTATTTAATGGATATTAATTACTTAGAAACATTAAAGTAAATTTCATAAATATTAAATGCATAAAGAAAACATTAATCTATTTCAATTGTTGCAAGGTTTTATCAAAAAAAGCTAATCTTTATTGTCATTCACACTTAGGTGCTTAAGTACATTAGTGCTCGAATAAAGATTCGTACACTTCTTTAACTCCTACTATAGGCACTCAAAAAATATTCCAACTTTCAGAGGGAAAAATTGCAAGAGATTTACTACAAATATGAAAAGATTGGATGAATCGTGTGTCCAAGTGTTGTATTTATAGGAAGGCACGTATCCCACAATATCGGATATTCGATAACGCATCATGGGCTCTAATATCAAGGATTCGATATTGTGGCTCCACTATTGGGAATCTGATATCATAGCCTAAGTAGAAAGTGATTCATCACACCCCCATGACTAAGTGAAAAATTGTCCTCGAGTGAACAGAAGGATGAACAAGTTCTTTTACAAAATATTAGGAAGTTATGGGATTATTAACTAACTAACTAATACACAAGTTAACGTAGACCAAACAAGCAAACGCTAAGTGCTCAAGTGTATGAATCTATAATATTTTATAAAATTTAGTGTCCATGACTATAGAATTGAACACCCTAGCAAAAATTGACATCTATACCCCTCTAGCAACTTTGAAGATGAGGGACAAGATCAAACAATCCCAAAGAGGTCTCGTTACATGGGCTTTTGCTGCTTGCTCTTGGGGTTGTTTAGGCTATTAACTTCTTCCTACTCTAGGTCGCTTATCCCTCTGTTGGGATGGCCCCACTTACAATCCATGCTTCCCTTTTGGTGCCATCTGTAATCATAACAGAATCAAGGATTAGTGTGTGATGCGTAACTTATAACATATAGGCACCTTGTCTCTCTTGGGCAATTACACTTGGCTAAGTTGTGATTATGGTAGATTGATTATTTTAATATTATTCGATTTTTATGACAACCAAAGTTTGTTAGAAGGGTTTAACGTCATAAATTGATACATTAGTTAAACCTTTATGAGAGTTAGAAAAATTTTGAAAAATTTTCCATTTCCATCAAAAACTTGTGTGGCCCCCATGACATAGAGCGTACCTTTGGTAGTGGTAGGACTAAAAAATGAGGTAAATCAGACAAGTGGTTGGAAAGTTATGGGCTTAAAAAATTTTCAACATTAAAGATAAGGAAAGAAAACAAAGAGTTTTAACCAAAATTGAAGTTCTTAAAGAGCCTGAAAAGCCATGAACATGATGAAATGCTTGAAGAGGGTTAAATAATTCATAACAAAAAGAGTGTTTCATTGAAGAACAGTTTGAAGGAGTGCACAATTGATGTCATCGATGGAGTGCACAAAGAATTTGATTGTGAAAATGCCTAGGAATAAAGAACTTAACTAGTTCAACCAAGAAGTATGCAAGTGGATCCTTCACAAAGTAGGCTCATGACCTTAATGCCCTTGCATGCCTTCAAGCCAATGAGTTTGTGGACCCCATGTTGATTAATGGTTGTGGAAAGTTAAGGACTAAATCTCATAAGAACCTACCTAAGAATTTTAACACGTTAGACTAAAACCATGAAAAACTAGTAGTGAGGTGAGTTATGGAAAATAGTAGTAGATGAAAGAGAAGGTGGAATGGAGTCCCGAATCATGGTCACATGAAGCCCCTTGTGAAACTTTATGATTAAGATGACCCAATAAAGTCCATCCTTAGTCCAAATCAAAATCAACCACTTCTAGTAACTTTGCATTGATACTCTCAAACCAGTCTACCCCCTTAAGACACAAGAATACTCCCACAGATCAATCACCATTCCTTAAAGAAAAGAAAAGAAAAGCAAGAAGTGAGAAAGGGCGTTAGTTAGAGGGGATCTTCAAGCATGGCTATCATGTATTCTAGTCCCATAACTAGTGCATGTAGGCCATTATTGAGTATAAAAGATGTGCTTTGAATTTCCATAGTTGTTTTTTTTTTTTGAGTTTTACATTTTTATGATTTTTGGATGGGAATCACACCATGCAAAGACTATTAGCTTCCTATTATTGGTCGACGATAGAATAGTGAGAAATCCATGAAGAGGGTAGGCAAGTATAAAGAGTATTGAATCCCCTTGATGTCACAACCTAATGAGGAATGGGTACCCTCTATGTCCAACCATATGAATCACAAGCTTTCACACATGATTCGATCGAATTCCAAGGATTGGACCAGTTGTGCATCTAGATCATTAAGCATTGATCGCAGTTCATTGTCTTCCCACTTGGACTAGTGGTAGCTTTATCACATATGGTTTAGTCTAGTGTGAGACATATGATTCTTGATTTTGTTTTGGCCTTATGCTACAAATAACAACAATAGAGAAATCAATTATTTAATCTAATTAACAACATAAAGATAAAGTCTAAACTAGCCTATGGGTGATGAGTGTCCGTTCCTAGTTTGCCGTTGATGAGCGACGAGGTACCCTTATGCCCAACCATATGAATAACAAATGTTCATGCATGATCTGGTCGAATTCTGTGGATGGGACTAGTTGTGCATCTAAATCGTTATGCTCTAATCACAGTTCATTGTCTTTCCACTTGGACTAGTGGTAGCTTTGTCATGTATGATTTAGTCCAAAGTGAGGCATATGATGATGTTGTCTAACCCTATGTTACTCCTTAATGACAATAAAGAGATTAATTAATTAAGCTAAGTAGCGATGGAAAGTAAAGTCTAAACTAGCCTATGTGTGATAAGTATTTGTTCCTAACCATCCACACATGTCTTGGACTTCGTATAACTACTACTGGGGTTGCCAAGCATATGTCGCTGGGCTTGCCAAATAATACACTACTGGGTTATCAAGTAATTACACTTAAACGCTCACGATTAGTTGTACTCATTTCACTTAATGACAAGAATAGTAAATAGCAATAAATAGAAACATTAACTAAAGAAAACAACAAACAATTAAATAATTAAAGCAACAATAAATCTAAGTGGATGCTACAATGATGGAAGTAATCTTGATCTTTATTTCTAGTCATGTAACGTGTCCAAGTATGTCACACTCAAATAAGAATGTTGTGCAATTACAAACATCACACTACGGGCATGCACTAGGAAATAATAAGACTGAAATCAATAATTTACAAAGAAGCTAACTAAAAACTAAAACTAAAACTATCTCCTGACCATGCACCCAAGTGTTGTATTTATAGGCTAGCATAGAAGAGATGATATCAAATATCTGACATTGCTTCTTAGGACCCGATATCACATGTCCGATATGATTTTGTTAGCCCCAATATCGAAGCTTTGATATCAGATACATTATATCAAGGCTAACAAAATCATGACTCATCATACCCCCATGAATGAATGAAAACTTGTCCCCAATTTAAATAAAATGAGGAATAAGTTCTTTGCAAAAAATGTTGGGAAGGTATGGAATTATTAGCTAACTCAAATAAATAAACAAATTAACTCTTACATGCCACAGTGGTGTTTTATAAAAATTTGGACACAATATTACAAGACACAAAATTAAGAAAGCTCATGTAGTCCTGGAGGTGGTGGCTCCTCCATCCGTCGCTTTCCTTTGTTCCTAGGCTTCTAAAATTTATAGTGGTTGACTAGTGCCTATAACTTTTCTTCTTTCATCCTTAGGTCATGTACCATCTAGGTTGCTAAGCCAATGTTTGCTGGCACTAGTACATCCTAAGGGCATGGTAGTTGTGGGAACATTTTGTTGGCCTTCATATACTAGGCTACAAATTGCAATTGT
The DNA here is from genome assembly GCA_015680685.1 of Gnetum montanum. Taxonomy (NCBI): domain Eukaryota; kingdom Viridiplantae; phylum Streptophyta; class Gnetopsida; order Gnetales; family Gnetaceae; genus Gnetum; species Gnetum montanum. The sequence continues at coordinate 791,750 of MNCI01016355.1, read as the reverse complement.
TCCTCCTCAAAGACCCTGGCCTTTTCTTTCAACTTATGATGGTCTGTTAATCTCTGGGCTAGGTCTAAGGTAGCATCCTTCTATCTGTGGTAGCACGCTTTGAGATAGAAGGACGCTACCTTAGACCTAGCCCAGAGATTAACAGACCATCATAAGTTGGAGTTTTCGCAAAGCAGCTTTTTTGTCCACAAACTCTTTTTTGTATAATGTGTAAGTGGTTGCTACTTGCTACTCCAATTCATTTCTTAGCTAAACTGTTATTAACATGGCAAGGTTGACATATCTAAAGTTAGCCAATGCCATGTATTCCTATAAATCTTCAATCTGTAGGTCTTCATTCTTCACTTCCACTTGTTGGACCAAGGTATAGCTATCCAAGATGGGTTGTCAATTAGGATTTTGCATTGATATGGATCCAATGTGGGCTTTGGCCATCTAGATTTTCTTTTATTGATTTTCTTGTACATGCCTACTTGGTCTCAAAAGTGTTCTTTCAACTTCTTATGCTTGTTAGCCTCATTTTGCTACAAGCTTATTTTGATTGTAGACTTTTGTTGAATGGCACAGATCTTCTCCATCAAGAGGGTTCTATTCTCTCTAGCCAATCTCCTGATATCTTAATTGATTCTCATTAGTTATTCCCTCAAATGATGGACACTATCTTCCAAAACATTCTTTTATTTTTCTATGGTGGTCAACCTTGAATTTTCAGCAGCAGGCTATTTATTCTCTTCTTAGGCAATGGTCACTACCTTCTTATGAGCATAAGTTTGCACTTCTATAGTGAAGGCATTCCAGACCACCTTCTCTTTTTCCTGCTTAGTGGCTTTGTTCTCTTCAAGCAATTTTTCTAGTAGCTCTATTCTAAATCAATATAGTTGGTAAAGTGCGATGAATTAGGTAGGGTCCCATCTTTCAACTCTCAGGGCAGCCAGCTCTTGTTGCAAACATTGCACTTCTACTTTTGCATGTTCTACCCTGAACTTAGCCATGACTAGCTTTCCTTTAGTAGCAATGAGGTCTAATTGTGCTACAGTGACATCATTAGGGATGTCGAATAGAGTGGTTATTACTTGTCCTATCTATAGTAATCGATCTAAGACATTCTCATGATCTACAAGATTCATCAAAGTTCTAGAAAGAATTTGTGCATCTTTGCTCCCAGTCAAATCTACTAGGAGCATAATAGGCACATTGAATAATTCCTTGATGTGATCCATTGTTACTTTTGTTATGCCTGTCGCATCTTGATGCTACATGACCACTACTGTGGCACTTTCTCCTGTTTCAAGCATTACTTGGAATAATGTGACATTACCAGAGATTTGCCTTGACCACTAGGATTCTCCTTTTGACTATAGCAAAATTTTTTCTCTTATCAAATTGATTGAAACAGTGGACTGCACCTCATCAAGAACTCTAAAGAGGCTTAACTCCTCCTACTCCCCCAGCTAAGTGTTTCAACAATTTTTTGCAAGTGGCTCATTATGAGCCTATAGTTTGGTGGTGGAGGTGGTGGAGCTTCTGTCTCATGGTGTTGTTTAGGCTTTTGTTCTACTTCTTTTTCTAGTTTTGCCTCCTTCTCTAATTCTTGCTTCTCATCAAGGTCTTTTCCTAGTGTTGCTAGTTTAAGTAATTTAGCGAAGAAGGCATTCTAAGCCTTTCTGGGGATGTCATTTGTGTACCCCAGGATTCCAACATGTTTGCACGACTTTTGAATTAGGCAAGGGAATGGAAGTTTTGGTTTCCCTGCCTTCTTCACTTCAAACTACCTCTTAATTTTTGTGCAATATAATTAGGGAAGGTTGGCCATGTATTTACCCATTAATATGAAACTTCCCCTAGTTGCATATGTGGAGACTCTATTGAGCCCTTTGGTGGGAAAGAGGTGCTATGTCCCTATCTTGAAATAGGTCCTCTCTTCTAGAGTTAATTCATTATATGTTTTGTCATCCTTGCTATATGTCCACCTCAGCCATAGCTTCCTAGTGTCAGGGTTAGACCTTATGGACAGATGGGCTAACTTAGCCCCCTCATTTGGTAGATTAAGAGCTTCAGCAATTACTTTGATTGAGAATGAAACATTGACTTTACAAATGTTGATAATGGCACCTTCTTTCTTATGCTAGAATTGGTATGTTTTGCCAAGGTACCATTCACCATTGTTTGAAAGGATGGACCACAGAGATGACACCTGAAGTTGTGTCCAAGCCACCTCTAGAGCAAACTCCATAAATGGGCCAAAGTTCATCTTCATGATGACCGTGTCAACATGGATTTTTCTTAAATGGCCTCAAGGCATTTTGGGGACAACGTGAGGCATTGTCCTTGCATGGGGGCTTGTTGTTCTACAACCTCTCCTTAGATTGACTATCCTATGATAGGAGCCTCTTGATGGATACTAAATGATTAGGCTTCATGTTCTTCGTGCTCTGCATGCTCACCTTATTGGCCCCTGCCTCTTCTTGGGCATTTGGCTACTTCCTATGAAGGTCCTGCTTAAGCTCCTCTTTTTGGGGCCATCTGTAATCAATCAAGGATCAGATGTTACTAAGGTGTTGTTATTTATTGTTACTAGGTTTATACCTTAGTCATGACCTTAGTTCCATTAAGTTCTATAGAGTTAGAAAATTTTTAAGAGAAATGTCCAAAAAGTGTTTATCTTGTTTATGACCCTTCACTATTGGTTCCTTTTTACTTATGTATGGTGTATTAGGAAAGTTATGGTTTCTTGGGTGGAAGAATTAAGGTTTCTAGCATTAATATGATTAATTGTTCATTATAATGATTGAGGTTTTTAACCTTCTTACCCTTGTAATACCCTTCGAGTGATAGAAAATGTTGAAAAATTGGTAGGAGTTCACCATGCAAGCACCCCCTCACGACTAAGTTGAACCTTTCGGATTCAAATAGGTCCAAACGGTATGAGAATCGAAGTAGTATTGAGTGAGATATTGTAAGTGGAAGTTGGTTGCGTAGAGCTCTAAGTCGTGAAAGAAAATTTGAAAAACTCCCCTAGTTGCAAATGAAGAGAATGGATTTTTGGACATTGTGGGGGTCATATTTATAGGTTTTTTTGACTTGATATCAGGTATTTGATGTTGAGGTTGACCTAATATTGAGTAGTTAATATTGGGGTCCATGAAATTGCATTAAATGATGGTACTAAGCATGGAAAATGAAGCTCTAGGGTTGTTTCAAAGGTTTCAAGTTAGGTTCATAGTTCTAGGTAAGTAGGAAATCTTTTGAAGGCACCAGAAGTGGTATAAGATGGAGTCATCGACATTAAAAGCTTTGGGAGATGCAAGAAAAGGGGTGTCAAACTAATGGTATGGAATGAATTAATTACTTGATAAGGGAAAGCATGAAATTTATCAATGAGACACTTGGAAGGTAAGGAATGATGTGGTTGTTGCAAACAAGTACAAGTTACAATAGTCACACAAGTGGATCCTCCCCAAAGGAGGCTCCAACCCATAATGCCCTTGTGTAATCACACCAAAAAACGTCCATAGGCATTGATGGGGTTGAATGTAATGCATACCTGTGAAACAAAACACACATGCTAAAACCACCAAGTTGAGGAAATAACCCTATGTTACACAAAACCACAAGTTAGGATCATATAGACAGTGAGATGAGATGGACTGTAGAAAGGATTGCAGAAATTTGGATCCGAGGTGTCTTACCAAAGGCATAATGAATCCTTGCGTATTATTAATGGTTAAATAACCATTAGTCTTTTTTTCCAAGATTCAAACCAAGTCCAAACCATGTTTTAGTGACATCGCATCATTTCATCACTTCGGCTAATAACCATAAGACTACCATAGTTGCAAGGAGTAGCATCACTTGGCATTTTGTCCAAAGGAGAACTTTATAGATGGCACTTTGTTGTTGTTGTTTTTTTCTTTTTTTTACAGAAATCCAAGAAGCCACCAACCTTTAGGCATGGATACATGTCTTTCTAGTGGAGCCCCCAAAAATTTATTTAGTGCCTTGTTATTGTACTATTACTTCCATTCTTTGTTAGATCTACAAGGATATCATTACAACCTTAGCAACATAATAGAACATATAGAAGTGGCCAAAGAGGATTCAAAAATCCCCTTGATGTAACATCCTTCACATTTCCCCTTGGTTCTTCACTTTTCAGTCCATGCATAATGATTATGAATTTTTTTTTTGAGTTTTGGTAATGGAAAAAGAATATCATTGTAACCATGGTAAGAACCTCTTATTAATGGAATGGGTGGATGGATGACATGGCTCACTGTTCAAATANTCATTGTAACCATGGTAAGAACCTCTTATTAATGGAATGGGTGGATGGATGACATGGCTCACTGTTCAAATATCAGTCCCTTATGACTTGACAACATAGAGGAAACCTCACCTCAATGGGTTACATGATCATTTTATTTACAAGTAATACTACTAACAAAGAAATGAGAACAAAATGTGGAAAAAGTTGAAAGGGGTAGGAAAATTTGTATCAAGAAATAAGAAAATGATAAATAAATGTAAAACAAAAAGATGAAAAACAATTATTAATTCTAGATGTTAGAATGGGGGGTTTCCCCCATGACTAAATGATTGGTCATGGTAAGAATTAATAAGTGGATAGGCAAGCCTCATGCATGTAAAAAACATTGTTAACCTTTCATGTTCGAGCCATTGGATGTCTCTTGGTTTAGTAGCGGTTGCATAGACAAGTTGTTGTTCACATACTTGGTTGTTAAATGTCTGGTGGGTCAAGGTAAAAGGTGTGTTAACATTGCAAATGTCTAACCCATGATTACATCCTTGATCATGATATGGTGTGCATGGATTCGTTTATCTCCCCACACTATTAGATTCATTGCTTGGGTTTGGGAATGGAGTAATAATGGATGGTGGCCCTTATGTAAGATTAGAGAATGGTGATGGTGAAAAGGGAGGTGTTGCACCAGATTGGCATTGTGTTGGTTTTGATGATGTGGTTGGTCCATGAGTATTTTGTTTTTGCCTATAGCCTTCCTAAAGAATGATCGTTTTTGAGTTTGCAGTGGGAACCTATTGGTATCAACATTTCTATGCACATTTGTAGCACAAGTGGCATTCGTCTATTGATAATGTGGTGTCAAACCTTCCTATGTCATTGGCAGTGATGTGTGATGAGGTAGAGTATGAGAATATCAAGGGTAGGATGGATGGTAAGAGGCATGAGGTGGTGATCCCTCAAGAGGTGTCATGGATTGGTGGTACTCAGGAGAGTGAGAGTGGCGATTTAAAGTGGAGGACATAGAACTAGTTGGAGAAATAGGGTGTTGAACATAATATCCATATGGTTTCGACTGATAGGAAGGATAGGGCTGGTTTGGTGGTGGCCTTCTCCATGAATGTGGATTTTTCCACCATGGTTGATGATAGTGTTGAGGTTGGTAATAAGTTCCCCTAAGATAGTACAATTGGTTGTGGGGCTATTTATAATTATTGCGTGGAAGAGGAAATCTCCTAGGCATGTGCTTTTGTATGAACTTTGGATTTAATGCATCCACCCAATACTCATGTAGATGCAACAAGACTAGACAATGGCCCTTTGGATGGTCATATATGCATAGGTCACATCTGTCATCTTCATCTGTGTTGAGTCTATAGCCTTTCTTTCTTCAGCCATTTTCCCTATTTGCCAAAAAGTGTTCCTAGCTATTTCTTGGTTTTGCCTCCTTTGTTTATTGTGATCACCTAGTTTGTTTTGCATGATCTTCTCCTTGAANGTTTATTGTGATCACCTAGTTTGTTTTGCATGATCTTCTCCTTGACAGTTTCTACCAAAGTCGTAAATTTTTCATATATTCATTCTAACATCCTATTAAATTTTGCTTCAAGTTCATCGATAGACAAGGTTCGTTGCAGAATCACCTTGTCGAGAGCGACCTCTTTCTCCTTACCATAGATATGGACCTCCTTCTTTTGAAGAGTTGGATTCTAGTGATATTTCTCAACATTCTCACATTTGCATATCTCTCCTTCATCCTTGGCCATGCGCTTGATTGGCTCTCAGATCTGATGGGTTCGTAGCTTGTATAATTGACTTGGGGCATACATCCCAAGGGTCTCCCTTGTTTCATTATGAAGGCCATCTATGATGTGGAAAAGTTACCTTTCCTCAAAGAAATCATGGCCTAGGCATCTATTCAGTAGGAAATAATATCTATCTAAGGCCATGTATAAGGGTTCATGTTGTTCTTGCTTCCATCTTTGGATCTGTCTCCTCAAGTTGGACACCCTTACATAGGTTTGGTATTTCTCATTGAAGAGTTTCAACATTGTAGACCACCATTAGATTGAATTTGGTTTCAATAATCTATACCACACTTCGGCTCTATCGATCAATGTCCTAGGAAGAAGCTTGAGCTTTTGGCACCCACTTTTAATGTTATAAAAAGCACAGGCATCATGGAAGGATTGTAAATGATATTGTGGATCTGAATCATAACCTTCTGCAAATTTAGGAATATTATTCATATCAAGCCTGGGTAGGAAACTCTTTTTGCAATGCCTATGGGATATCTTAACTACCTCTATGATCTACATTAGGATCTTAGTGGCCAACAAGGATTCATCGTCATTATATAAGTTATGAAGGGAATTTCTATTTCTATTTTTTTGACCATGACGATGATGTCTATGTTCATGTTGATGTCCTTAACTTTTCCCATGGGTCCAATTTCTATTTTTATTTTAATCCTTTAGTGGAGCTTTATCCCCATACCTATGTTCATCTTCATTAGAACTGGATGTTGAAGGGGAAGAGGAAGATGAAGAACTGGAAGGATTGCAATGGCTTCTATGATGTTCCCTAGTGTCCCTTGATTTATTGTTTCTCGATTTCAAGGAGGTCTTAGGCTGTGAGGCCTTTGTTAGTCCAGGACTTACTTCATCTCCTCCAAGGTTATCTATCTTAGGTGAAAGTGGCCCTTGAGTGTCATTAGGGAGGTCATGAACATATGAAACCCTTGCATAAGATTGGTCACTCTAACTTTCTTCAACATGTATCTCATTAGTTCTCCAATGAATGCTTTCACTATACAGTGCATTATTGATTTCTTGTGAAAGAGACATTGTTGTTGGTTTACGATGTGTGTAATGTAATATTTTTTAAAAGATATATCATTAATATGTTTACAACGATTGTGTGTAATATAACTAATCTAGATAATTAGCACCATCTCCAGCAATGATGCCAATAATGAGCGGTGAGGTACCCCTACACCCAACCATACAAATCACAAGCGTTCATGCACAATCTGATCAAATTCCATGGATGGGACTAATTGTGCATCTAAATCATTATGCTCTAATTATAGTTTGTTGTCTTCCCACTTGGACTAGTGGTAGCTTTTTCATGTATGGTTTAGTTCAAAGTGAGGCATATGATGATGTTGTCTAACCCTATGCTGCTCCTTAATGATAATAAAGAGATTAATTAATTAAGCTAAGTAGTGATGGAAAGTAAAGTGTAAACTAGCCTATGTGCAATGAGTATCCATCCCTAACCATCTGCACATGCCTTGGACTTTGTATAACTACCGCTGGCATTGCCAAGCGTATGTCGTTGGCTTGCCAAATAATACATTGCTAGGTTACCAAGTAATTATACTTAAATTGTCACGATTAGTTGTACTCATTCTGCTTAATGATAGGAATAGTAAATAACAGTAAATGGAAACATTAACTAAAGAAAGTAGTCAACAATTAAACAATTAAATAATTAAAACAACAATAAATCTAAGTGGATGCTACAATAATGAAAGTAATTGCAATATTTATTTTTGATCATGTAACATGTCCAAGTATATCACACTCAAATAAGAATGTCATACAACTACAAACATCACATTTCAGGCATGCACTCAAAAATAATAGGACTAAAAATCAACAATCTACAAAGAAGCTAACTGAAAACTGAAACTAAAACTATCTCTCGACCATGCATCCAAGTGTTGTATTTATAGGCTAGCATGAAAGAGACAATATTGGATATTCGACATCTCTTCTTGGGACCCAATATCACATATCCAATATCCAGGCTAACAAAATCATGACTCATCAGCTGTACACATCCTGAACCCACGTATCCACTACTGGAATTACCAAGCACTATGCTATTGGGTGGACCAAGCAATAACATTGATGGAATTACTAAGTGAATATGTGTTTACACTCAAAATTGGTCATGCTCATTTCACCAATTCATTAATATGCATGGGAACATAAATATTAACTAAGTATATGGAATATAAATTGCATTAAAAGTAAATTTTATCCAAGAAAAAGTACTAAAATGAATAAGAATCAATCTCGATCTTATTTTCATTTATGGAATATGTCCAAGTACATTACCACTCAAATAAGACACCATAAAATTAACTCAGATCCACACTATGGGCACTTACTAACTATTCTCTAAGACTATAGAATAAAACTATAAGAGTTCGGCTCCTCTATTAATAAAAGAACGCTAATACACAGTGGGAGCATGTGTATTTATAGGTAAGGAATAGATATTGTGTTGACGAGGCCCCATAAATGCAGCAAACACTACATTGATGTGGCCTTGTCGATAGGGCAACAACATGTCAATGTGACACTTTGATGCTTCATCATACACTTTGATGCTTCATCATACCCCCACAACTAAATGAAAACTCATCCTCAAGTTAATAGGATAGGACCAAGCTTTCCTTACAAAAAATTGGAAATGGTGGGATTATTGACTAACACTAACTACTGACTAACTCTAAGTGCTGCATTATAAAATTTTATTGAAGTGGATGCATTACAAAATGATGAAATGACTAGATAGACATTGAAGATTACAAAATTTGCAGAGGTCTTTCAAAAGTCCATTGAAAATGGTTCTTCTTGTTGCTGCTAATGGTAGCAGACTTCCAACCTTGATTTTCATGTTGATGCTTCTCTAGTTATATAGAACATTCTTGAAGGATGGACTAAATATTCTTCTTATCATCCCATGGATCTAGCAAACATGTGATACTTGAGCTACTATCTTGTATGTGCTATGATTTGTCCATGGAAATATCTTCCATTGTCCCCCCCTTGGATTTGTTTTTGTGCCTGGCAGAGGACCTTCTTCCTTAGGTGTTTCTTTTAGCTTCATTTGTAGTCACCAAAGGATCAACATTAGTTTTGGTAAATTTTCCTTAATAATTAACCCTTTTTGAATCCCTTAGTTTTTTTTAAGCACAAGGTGATGACAACATCCTGCCCAAGGCTATGAGGTAACTAAAATCATCAAGCTATTCACATTATTTTGATCAATTACTATTAGTTATCATGATGTTCAAAAATAGGATGTTAGAAAATTTCAAAGCAGATATCCCTAGCCCCGATGACTAATAAAAATAACTTTGAAAGTACATAAGTTTTTGAGCAACTGAAACCAAAGGTCTAATTCAAAAGATGGCCAGAAATATTAATGGATATGGAAATAGAAAAGTAGGAGAAATTAATGAAATGGATGAGAAGTAGTTCCAAAATTATGCATAAATTTAGCGAAACCATCACTAATGTTTTGGAATATGTGAAGGTTAGTTTAAAGCCATGATTAACAAAAGTTATGCAAGTGGATCCTCCCCAAAGTAGGCTCCTGTCATAATACCCTTGCATAACCACTTCTATAGATGTTTGTGGACACCCAAGAAGTTAAATGTAGACCATGCCTTTGTTTCAAACAACACACAACTATCGTGGTTGGGATGTTGCATTATACTACACAAAACCAAAAGGCTCATAATTGCATGCAATAGTGAGGTGAATAATGGGATGAGAAGGGATTGCAGAGATTGGGATGTAAGGGACTTAACCATGTCCACAATAGGTTCTTATGATAAATGTGATTAAAATGATCAGCATAACTATCCATCCAAGTTTATACCAAGTCCATGCCATGAACAATAAGCTTATATTAATGTGTTCTTGCTGACCACCATGAGTCCACAATCACCTCAAAGAATAATCATCATTCTAAAAAGAGAAGAAAAGAGAAAAAGAAAGGAAGGGCCTTAGTTAGAGGGGCACCTTCAGGCATGGGTAACGTGTATTTCCAGCCCCATAATTAGTGCTTGTAGCCCATTATTGTATCTAAGGGGTGTGCTTTGAATTCCCATTATTATTATTATTATTCTTTTTCTTTATATTTTTTTGTTTTTTTTTTCATTTTTTTTGCTTCTTTTTTTTTTGGATTTTAAATTTTTTTTTGNAGGGTGTGACCTCAAAGGGACTTGTTGGGTTTTCTTCTTATCTTCATTTTTGTGGTTTATGACTCCTCAAGGAATGTATCATCACTCCTTTGTCTNCAAGTCCCTTTGAGGTCACACCCTTACCATTCCCACTTGGTCATTCCCTCTTTCTTCAAGGTACAATGATCATTGATTAATTTTAGTTTCATAAAAGAGGAACCAAATTGTTTCCATGAAAAAAGACCTTTTATTTAGAGAACTGAATGGATGGATAAGGTGGTCTCACTAATTTACACAATTACTTACCCAATCATCTTGATAGTATAGCACAAAATCCCAACACATAACCTTAACTTCTGCATCATGACTTAGCAATATTATTAACAAAAACATGAAATACATTCATAAAACATAAAGATAATGATTTAAGAAAAAATAAAAATATAAAGAAAAGAAAAATATTAAAAATTAAAAAAATGGAAGAATTAGAAAATTTTGGAAGAAATAGGAAAATGATAAAAAATTATAAAACACAAAAGGTGAAAAGTACGATTGTTCTTGAATTAGGATGAAGAATCTCCTCCACGACTAAGCTTTTGACAATGATAATAATTAATAAGTGGGCAGGTAGGCTCCATACATTTGTAAAATAGTTTTAAGCCCTTATTTTCAAGCCACTAGGTGTCTTCTAGTTTAGTGGTAGTTGCATAGATAGGTTGTTGCTCACACACTTGGTTTTGAAATGTATGGTGGGTTAGAATAGAATTTGTATTAACTTTCTAGATGTCTAGCTCATGAATATATCCTTTATTATGATTAGTTATGCATGGATTCTTTTGCCTCTCCATAGTGCTAGATTCATCACTTCTATTAGGTGTTGGAGAAACAATGGATGTTGGACTTTGTGTAGGATTCGAGAACATTAGTTGTAAGAGGAAGGGTGTTGTAATTAATTGACATTGTGCTAGTTTGGATGAGTTAGTAGGTTGACAAATGTTATGCTTATGCATGAGAACTATCCTAAAGAAAGGGCATTTCTAAGATTATGGTGGAGATCTACTAACATTATTATTTCTGTGTATGTTTGTAGCACAAGTGGAATTCTTTCATTGATGTTGTGGTGTTGAACCTTCCTATGTTGTTGGAGGTGACATATGGTGGGGGTGAGTATGAGAATATTGAGGATATAATGGAGGGTGAGAGGCGTGAGGTGGTGATCTCATATAAGATGTTGTGGGTTGATGATATTTGGGAGAGTAGTAGTAGTGATTCAAGGTAAAGGAAGTGGAACTAGTTAGTGAAATAAGTTGTTGAACATAATATCTGTGTGGGTTCAATTAGTAGTAAGGGTAGCATTGGTTTGATGATGGCCCCACACCCTGCCCTGCATCCCACCACCTCCCCACCCCCATGATTGTGGATTTTGCTACTATGTTGGATGATAGTGTTGAAGCTGGTAAGAAGTCCCACTAGGATGGTATAGTTGGTTGTAGGACTATCTATAATTACCTTGTGAGAAAGGTAATTTCCTAGGCATTTGCTTTTGTATGAACTTGGGATTCAATGTAAAAGCCCAATACTCATGTAGGTGTAACATGATTGGGTAATAGCCCTTTGGATGGTCATATATGTAGATGTCAAATCCATCATCTTCTTTAGTGGTTGAGTCTATAGCCGCTTCTTCTATAGCCAGTTTCCCTTGTTGTCGATCATTGTTCTTACTTGTCTCTTAATTCCTTTTTCTTCTTTTGTTGTGGTTACTTGATTTGTTTTGCATTACTCTCTCCTCTAAGATTTCTACACAAGTTGGTAACTTTCTTATTTATCCATTCTGACATCTTATCTAACTTTGCTTCAAGCTCATTGATAGAATTTTGTATTGGCAAGGTTTGTTGTAAAATCACTTCATTGAGAGCTACCTCTTTTTCCTTATCATAGAGATGAACCATCTTCTTTTGAAGAGTTGGATCCTAGTGATATTTCTTAACATTCTCTCATTTACATAGCTCTCCTTCTTATTTTGCCACATGCTTGATCAGCCTTTGATTCTAATGGGTTCTTAGTTCATATAATTGACTTTGAGAATACATCCCAAGGATCTCTCTCATTTGACTATGAAGCCCATCTATGATGTGGAAAAGTTGCTCTTCTTGAGAGAAACCTTGGCCTAGACATTTATTCAATAGAGAATAGTATCTATCTAGGGACATATCTAAGGGTTCATATTATTATTGTTTCCATCCTTGGATTCATTTTATTATTTTGGACACCTTTGCATAAGTTTTGTATTTCTCGTTGAAGAGTTTCAACATGGTGAACCACCAATGGAATGAATTTAATTTCAATGATTTATACCACACTTTGACTTTGTCTATTACTGTCCTAGGAAAGAGCTTAAGTTTTTGCCATCCACTTTCAATGTTTTGTAAGATGTAGGCATCATGGAAGGCTTGCAAATGATGTTGTGGATTAGAATCATTGCCTCCTAAAAATTTAGTGATGTTATTCATATCAAGCCTTTTGATGCAACTTTCTTTGTAATGCTTGTGAGGCATTTTAATTACCTCTATGATCTATGTCATGCTCTTAGTGGCCAAGAAGGATTGTTTGATTGTGACAAGTTTGTCTATGCTCATTTTGATGTCTTTGATTTTGCCCTTAGTTTCGATTTCTATTTTTATTTCAACCCCATAGTGGAACTCTATCAATATACCTACGTTCAACTTTGTCAGAGCTAGACATTGAGGAGGAAGAGGAAGATGAGGAACTAGGAGAGTCACCATGGCTTCTATAGTATTTTCCATAGTCCCTTGATTTATCTTTTCTAGGTTTTGAGGAGGTCTTAGGTCTTGAGGCCTTTCCTAGTCTAGAACTTACTTCATCTCCTCTAGGATTATTTGCCTTAGGTGAATGTAGTTCTTGAGTGTAATCAGGGTGATCATGAACATATGAAATACCTACATAAGGTTGGTCACTCCAATTTTCTTCAATATATATCTCATTAGTTCTCCAATGAATGTTCTCTCCATATGACATTATCACTTCCTTTTGAAAGAGATATTTTTGTTAGTTAATGGTGTGTGTGACTTAATATTTTCTGAAAGATAAATCATTAATGTGTTTACAGTGATTGTGTATGATATAACTAATCTAGATAACTAGCATCATTCCCAACAACAACACCAATGATGAGCAGTAAAGTACTTCCTACGCCCAACCATAAGAATCACAAGTGCTCATGCACAATCTGATCAAATTCTATGGATGGGACTAGTTGTGCATCTAGATCGTTAAGCATTGATTATAGTTCACTATCTTCCCACTTGGACCAGTGGTAGCTTTATCACGTATGGTTTAGTCCAGTCTGAGGCATATAATTCTTGATGCTATTTTAGCCTTATGCTACTCCTAACAATAATAGATAAATCAATTATTTAATCTAATTAACAGCATAAAGATAAAGTCTAAACTATCCTACAGATGATGAGTGTATGTTCGTAGTTTGTCATACATGTTTTAAACCCATGTATTCACTAGAATTACCAAGCACTATGCTACTGGGCAAACCAAGCAATGACATTGTTGGGATTACCAAGCGAATATATTTTATGCTTGAAATTGGTCACACTCATTCCACCAATTCATTAATATGCATGAAAACATAATTATTAACTAAGTATATGGAATATAAATTGCATTAAAAGTAAATTTAATCTAAGTCAAAGTGCTACAATGAATAAGAATCAATCTCAATCCTATTTCCATTTATGGAATGTGTCCAAGTACATTGCCACTTGAATAAGATGTCGTACAACTGACTTAGATCCACACTACTGGCACTCACTGATTGTTCTCTAAGACTATGAAATAAAACTACAAGAATTCAGCTACTTTATTAACAAAAGAATGCTAATACATGATAGGAGCATGCGTATTTGTAGGCCCCATAAACGTAGCAAACGCTACATTGACATGGCCCCATCAATGGGTCAACACCATGTCAACGAGGCCATGTCAATGGGGGCCTATTGATGTGACACTTTGATGCTTCATCACATCCTTATCAATACATTTAATCCTTTCCAAGTTTGGAAACTACCAAGGGCACAAGTTTGTTAAAAGTTTTATTAAGGAAGGAACCTCATATATCTAAAATAAGGAACATCATAGAGTTTGTGGATGGGTGGATGATGTGGACTCACTGCCTGTTTCATGAAAAAGAAACCATGTCATAATTATCAATACGAAAATTCAAATCTAGACATTAGAAATCAAACAAGATTATAGTACAAACCACCATTAAGTAGCTATAGCTGCACTGTGTCCTGTTAGCATTAAAGGAAAAATAAGACAAAATAAACATAAGAAAAACATAACAGAGATTCAAATAAAATAAAGGAAAATATAGAAGAAATTGTAAAATATGTAAGAAAGAGAAAAATGTACTAATGATATAAAACCAAAAATGGTGTAAAACAAAGAGATGTAAAACAAAATAGTGTAAAAACTGAGAAGTCACTTTGTATGATCAGAATGGATGGCCATCTTTCCTACGAATGAGTTGCAAAGAGGAGATTCAAAATATTGAGCATGCTTGTCCATCTAAGGAGGTGTTGTGGTCACTAACTCTCTTAGGTCCATGGAAAGGTTTGATTTATTGTATGTTGACCAGCAATTTCTTATTTGGACTTTCAGGTTTGTATGTCAACATGGCCCCAAAAGGATAGGTGTCATATATGACGTAAGGCCCTTCCCACAATGTCTAGAATGTAGTTATTTATGGCACGTGTGGGGTTTCAATAAAGAACCTTGTCTCCTGGTTGAAATTTTACTTTCCTTATTTTAAGGTCATGGTGTTGCTTGCTAAATGCCTTGTGCAACTTTTTAGATAACAGGGTTATCGATTGGTTTTTGTCTAGCAAGTTGAGGTTCATTAGTCTTTCTTTTTGTGCTAGACTTAGGTCAAGGTCAAGATCACAAGCTTTTGAAAGGATACGAAGCTTAGACTAAATAGGAAGAGTTGGTAATTTTCCATACACCAACTCATAGGGAGAATAGTCTATAGGAAGTTTTCAAGTGGAGCAGTAGGCCCAAAGGGCATCGTTGAGTTTCATGTTCCAATCTATCCTATATTTGCTAACTATTTTTGTTATGATATTAGGGATTTTCCTATTTGTAACCTCAGCTTGATCATTGGCTATGGAGTGGTAAGATGTTGTTAATTTATGTTCTACCCCCGGGCATTGCATGAGCTTTTGGAAGGTAGCGCTTGTAAAGTGAGTATCATTATCAGAAATAAGTGTACATAACACACCAAACTTGTTTACAACATGTTGTTGTACAAAAAAAGCAACTATAGAAGGTGTATAGTTAGTAATGGTTGCTACTTCTACCTATTTTGTACAATAGTCAATAGCAACTATAATGTACACCTTTTCATTTAGCATGGGTGTGATGGAACTTGTGAAGTCAATGCCCTAGATGTCAAAGGATTCCAATGGGTTAATCCATTATTGAGGATCCTTCATACGAGTAGTCATCCCACCATCATGTTGGTAGTGTTCACAAGAGTGAATGAATTGGTAAGCATCTTTGAAGAGTGTTAGCCAGTAATACCTTGCAATCAGGATCTTAATGGTCATGCATCTCTCAACATAGTGGTCCCCACAAGGGCCCTTGTAAGCATCTTGGAGAACATGAAATTGATCAAAATTAGGAACACATTAGCAAACTAAATCATTAGCACACACCTTGTAAAGGTGTCCGTTGAGCTCCACAAAGTGTTTCACCTAGTGAAGAAATTGTTGTTTCTTCTTATGGTCCAATTCTTGTGGCATCTCCTGAGTGAGAAGATAGGTAAGAATTACATCATACCAGTTAGGCTCATTAGGCATTTGTTCAATTATAGCCTTGAAAAAGAAGAGTTCATTAGGAAATTGATCAAAAAGTGGGCCCTTCTCCTCTTTGTTATTCCATCTTAACCAAGATAAGTGGTAAGCAAAAACATTCTTGGTTCCCTTTCAATCTACCATCGTAAGATCGAATTCCTACAAGATCACAAGCCATCATGTGATATGGGGGCTTACCATTGATTTGTTCATGAGGAAGCAGATTGCACTATGGTCTATGTGCACAAACACCTTGTACCCAAACACATAGTGCTTGAATTTCTCCAAGGCATACACCACCACCATCAATTCTTTCTCTATTATGGTGTAATTCAGCTATGCACCAATAATGCTTCGACTCATGTAGTGGATGTAGTAAGGATGTTTTTGATCATCCAACTACATGAGAATAGCTTCCAAGGCATAATTTAATGCATTTATCATAATGTGAAATAGTCTAGACCAATTAGGTGCTTGTAGGATTGGAGTTTTTACAAGCTTCTGCTTAAGTTGCTGGAATGCATTCTTGCATTCCTCGGTCTAGATGAATAGAACATTCTTCTTTGTAAGCTCCACTAACAGTTTAACAATCTTAGAGAAATTCTCTATGAAGCCCAGGTAGTAGCCAGTGTGACCAAGAAATGATCGTACATCTTTGATAGTTTTCGTTTGATGGGTAATTCCTTGGATAACCCTTATTTTTTCAAGGTCCACCTCAATCCCTTTTTCAGATATTCTATGCCCTAAAACAATGCTTTCATGGACCATTAGATGGCTTGCTCAAGGTAGTCTAGGACTTGCTCAAATGTAGCATCATAGGTGAAGAAGTTATCTATGAAGACTTTCATTCCACTACTAATCTTCTATTGAACGATGCTTAGGACAAGGCATTGGAAGGTTGCAAGGGCATTGCATAGGCCAAAGGGCATCTTTCTATATGCAAAAGTTTCCTAGGGACTTGTGAATGTGGTTTTGGCCTAATCCTTGGGTGCAATTTGGATTTGGTTATAGGCACTATAACCATCTAGAAAGTTGTAAAAGCAATGCCTAGATATGGTGTTTAACACTTGGTCCAAAAATGACAACGAGAAATGATTTTTGTAAGTTGTCATGTTTAACAAATTGAAGTCAATACAGATCCTCCACTTACCACCTTTCTTAGGCACAAGTTGGCTAACCCACTCACTATCCACTATGGAATAGATGAATCTCACCTAGAGGAGTTGTTCAATCTCCTCCTTAATGATCTACTTGAGTTTGGGGTTCAACTATCACTGCGGCTACCTCTAGCTTTATGGAAGGATCTGTATAGCTATGGTGTTGGCATATCCTTGGATCAATTCTAGTGAGTTTAGGATATGACCAAGTAAAGACTATTGGCTAGTTGTTGATCATATTCAACAACTTCTCTTTTTATTCAGGAGCAATGTTGGCATTAATTATCATTGGCTTTCCATTATTTAGAAAAGCATATTCCATGTTAGCAGATAGAGTTTTTAACTCTAGGGGTTCCTGTTTAAAGTTCTCAGGGATTTCCAATTCTCTCCAATAAGTGTCATTACGTTCATCAAAGAGTTGATGATGGATCTGCTCCATCTTATCCACGCCTTTAATGTAGGAACTTGTCAAGCTCTCAATTGGTTCCATGCAAAATGTTGAGCTACTATTAGGATTAGCTATAAGCCAGTGAGTGCCTTCCTATTTTGTGGCTATTGCATATAGGCACCTTTGAATTTCAAACAAATCTACACATTGTCTACATGCTATGATGGATGTACTTTTTATGGATCATAGTTTTTGCACACAACTGCACCTTGTGTCATTGTACGCGATGCATGGAACTCTCTTCTTCTATGTCTTCCCAAATGCATTTTCCTTAGAAATCTCCAAGGAGAGGTCTCTGATTCCTAGTTGTGCATCAATGATGCTAGACCAAGCCCTTCCCATGATGATCAGAAAGTTCCCCTTGCAGTTATTAACATAGATCACTAGGAAGTTGGTAAGATAGGACCACCCACAAACAGTGGTCATAATGTCCTCCACTAGCCCTAAAGGAATAGTGATGGACTGATCTACCAACTTAAGATAAATGTTTTTCTTCTTAAGTAGAGGTAAGTTCCAGACTTTGTACATCTTATGCAAAATTAGATTTACACTAGAACCTAAATCTAGAAAAGCCTTGTAAGGCTTGTTCCCAATGATTTGTAGGTAAATAAGGGGACTTCTAGGATCAAATCTTTTCTTAGGAAGGTGGCTAGCCTTAATTCAATAGATTACCGCATGAGTCAATATGATGGTATGAACTTTGGGAGGTGTTTGATTTGAAGGGGAATCAAAGGAGGTAGATACAAAAGATGAGGAAGAAGAAAGGCTATTGACCATGTATGTCTATGAGGAATTTGTAGGACTATTGGTTTAGAAGAATAGTATTTTTTAGGATTTGATTTTCAAACCACTCAATTGAGGAGTTGAGCATAAGTTAACAGCCCTTGTGGCGTTATGTTGCTATGGCTACGATAGAATTTTGTCCTACATTGATGGAGCATGTGGTAATTAAGTTGAGGGTAGAGGAACATGTGTAGAAGGATGAGGAGGGTAGTGATGAAATGGGGATTCCCCTCTTGGAGATTAAGCTTTCTAGTATTCAAGAGGGTACTAGTGATGCTGGAATGAAGCATGACTAGAAGAGTCACATGGAGAAATGTGTTACTGAACATAGTATCCATATGGATCAATATGCTGGTAAGGTTACTACTACCTTGGTGGTGGCATCTTGCATGACTGTGGGTGCTACCACTAATGGTACTACTCATAAGGTTGTGGTGGAGCTCCACTTAGATAGTAGGCTACTTATTGGTGGAACTGCCTAGGATTGCCTTGAGGATAACGCAACCTTCTAGGTGCTTGCCTTTTGGATAATCTAGGATTTTAAGCATACACCCTAGACTCCTACAAGTGTGACACAATGAGGTAACATCCCTTAGGATGTTTGTAGTGATAGATGTTACACCTACAATTATCATCTGATTCAAAGTTCACAACCTCCTCTATTACAGCAGCCTTTCCCTTGCCCCTTTAATGGATGTGTTTAGCTTCCTTCCTTCGGCCGCGATCATGATCACTACTTTGCTCTTTGGATTCCTCTATTCTTTTCAGAGTAGTTTGAAACTTTTCATCCAAAGAGTTCCACATTTTATCTACCTTGGCCAAAATTTCAAAAACAAATTTTTAAACCAACAAGGTCTTTTGCTGCACCACCTCATCAAGTGATGCCTCCTCATTATCATAAAATCAAACCTCCCTTTTATGAATGAAAGGGTCTCGGTTATACTCCTATGCATTTTCCCTTTTTCTCACCTGTCCTTATTCTTTGGTAACCTACTCAATTAGATTTTGAATCTGATGGACCCTTATTTCTAAAAGTCTCCCTTGGGCATAGACCCCAAGAGTTCTCTATGTTTTTGTTTGGAGCCCATTTATGATA
This sequence comes from Gnetum montanum, assembly GCA_015680685.1. Taxonomy (NCBI): domain Eukaryota; kingdom Viridiplantae; phylum Streptophyta; class Gnetopsida; order Gnetales; family Gnetaceae; genus Gnetum; species Gnetum montanum. Next base: position 772,131 of record MNCI01016355.1, on the reverse strand, counting down.
TGGAAAAGCTACTCCCTTTGAGAATAATCATGGCTAGGACATTGATGCAAGAGAGAATAGTACTTGTCCATGGCTACATCCAAGGGTTCATGTATTTCCTATTTCCAACCTTGAATCTACTTTTTCAAGTTGGACACTTGGGAGTATATTTGATACTTGTCATTAAAGAGCTCAAGCATCATACTCCATCTGTGGATTGATTTCAACTCCAAGGATTAATATCAACTTTTAGCTTCTTTGATGAGCATCCTTGGGAACAACTTTAATTTTTGTCATTCATTCTCCACATTATGTAAGTTACAGGCATCGTGAAAGGCTTGGAGATAGTTCTGTGGATTTGAGTTGTATCCCCCTTTGAACTTAGGAATATTGTTCATATCCAACCACTTAATTTTGCTATTTTTCACATGCATTGTTGGAATTCTCACTACCTCTGCAATGTTCAACATGTTCCTCATTGCAAGCAAAGGTTCATCATGGTCATAGCCTCTATGATGGCCATGATGCCCATGATTTCCTCTGCTATCCCTTATTTTGTGATGGTGGTCCTTCCTTGATTTCCCACGCCCATGATCTCGATGAGTCTGATAGGCCCTATAATCATTTCTATCCTGCCAATCAACTTCATCATGATCACATCCTTTGTGGCTTTGATCAAAGCTAGAGAAGAAAGAAGAGGATGACAAAGGTGAAGAGGAAGAATGACTAGCATCACCACGGTGCCTACCACTCCCTCTTGGATGGTCACTACCATGATCATCATCGTGATGGTTATCCTTGTCCCTACCATGATTCCCACCTTTGGATCCTTCATGATGTTGGGATCCAATTTTGACTAAATCCAAATTTGTTCACAATGGACTATAAATTTTGGTTCAAACCCCCTTCATCGAAACCAAGGGAAGGAGAGTTAGTGAATTAAGAACCCCCAGAGAATGGATCCTCACTATCTTTTGTCCTAGTAGGAATACGGGGTTATTGAACCATTTCCCCTTCAAAGCTTGATAGCATCTCTCTTGTTGTCGATCTCTTTTGCATTATGCCTCAATGGGATGGTAATCCTAATAGTCATGATCTTGCACAACGTATTCAACATTAAACCCTTGGATACCCAACCTCATAAGAGTTTGATGTAGCATCACACGAACTAATTGATTAAGTAGCAACATAATGTTACCCTCCATGTTCCTCCATTGCAACTATTCATCCTGATGTAGGATGAAGGTGAAATTTAGCATAGACTGATTAAGATGAGTATATACCACTCTGCATTATTGGGGCACTGGCTAATTTGACCATTCATTCCTTTGTTGATTGGATGTATGCTCGAACCTTGGTGGAGAATCACCCTTGTGAGAAGAAGCCATTTTAGTTATCCAAGAAAAATAGGGTACTTATAGTATACTTTGTTAGTTGAATGATTTAGCTTTGACAGGTTTATTACAATGATTTTAAATAGTTTTTACTAAGTCCTAGATAGTAGACATAGCTAACTAAAGTCCCTAACAACGATGCCAATGATGAGTAGCGAGTATACCCTACGCCCAACCATATGAATCACTAGTGTTCACTTACTGATCTAGTCGAATTCCATAGACTTTAGCTCTCTAAGTACACTAGTTTCTAGTATAAGTGTATGGTTAAGTGTAACTGAGGCACATGATTTTTATCATTTTATCTTTTATGAATTAAGTCATCTAAGAGCAAGAATAAAGTAATTGAATGCTTAATTAATCCAATAACTAGCTAATATTTAACTAATCTTAACATAAGCATCCATTCCCACTTTTCGTATGCATCCTGAACATGTGATAGTGCCATTGGGTTACCAAGCATTAAGCGCTACTGGGATTACCAAGCATTAAATGTATGCTCAAAGTGGTTGTACTTATGTTTGTTATTTAATTGATATTAATTACTTAGAAACATTAAAGTAAATTACATGAATATTAAATGCATAAAGAAAAATTAATCTATTCCAAGTGCTACAAGGTTTTATAAAAAAAAGCCAATCTTTATTACTATTTACATTGAGGTGCTTAGGTACATTAGTGCTTGAATAAAGATTTGTACACTTCTTTGACTCCTATTGCAGGCACTTAGAAAACATTCTAACTTTTAGAGGGAATAACTACAAGAGCTTTGCTACAACTATGAAAAGATTAGATGAATTGTGCTTCCAAGTGTTGTATTTATAGGCATGCATGCATCCAGCAACATTAGACATTCAATAACACATCATGGGCTCCAATATTGGGGATTTGATATTGGGGCTTGAGCAAAAAGTGATTCATCACTCTATAATTCTTCTAAAGTCTATATTGGCTATATGTCTTGGCGTGTACATATAGTCATTCTTTTAGGTTTTAACACCCCATCCCCCAAATATACATAGGTTGCTAGGGGCATTAGCGTTTTCACTTAGGCATCACCCTTTTGAAAGCATATAATATATTTATGTGATAGTCAATTAATTATAAATGTTTACTTTAGGAATTTTGGCCATTGGTTAGAGGGGTATCTTCAAGTATAGGTCACATGTCTTTGTAGCCCCATAGTCAATGCTAATCCCATCAATAGTACACCTTCAAGCATGGGTCATATGTCTTTGCTATCACATAATAAAACTAGTCCAAGAGACCTTGAGATCCTTGGAAGTAGCCTAACTTTAGGCAAGGGTCACATGTCTTTTCAATGACATAGTAACACAATAATTTTTAATAAGAACATGATTTAACCATAATTAAAACATTAGTAATGATATAATCATAGGGAGTAGTGGGACCCATAGAGGAAGTCCAAAGAATTAGCAAATCTTATTGATATTACATCCTTTTTCAACCCTCTTGTCCTTCTCCTTTCCTTTCAGGCACAAAAATCATGGATTAATTTTAATTTTATGTGATAAGAACCATATTATGTCCATGATAAGGACCTCTCACTTATATAAACTAAAGGGATGGATGACATGGTTTCATTGCTTTTATATAATTATGTGCCGAACATTCTCATAGCATAGGACAAACTCCAAATAATAAAGTTAATGTTTACACAAAAGTGATAATATTTATTAATAGAAATTAATGAAATAATTTATATAAGGTATAAAACATAAAATCCAAAATAAAACAAAGAAAATATAAATTCATAAGAAATAAAAATATCAAAGGATGTTGTCAAACAAAATGTTGAAAAATTGGTCCTCACAAGCTATCAATTAGATTGCATATCTCACCCATGACTAAAATGGATAATGAAGATATGAAAAATGGAATAGTCCTTGAAAATGGTATAGGTGTTATTGGGATGTATGTTTACTCGAGTATCCTTAAATGCTTTGACTTATTGCATGGTAACTAATATGAGTTTTTGTGGGTATTTAAAATGGTATATTTTCATGGTGTGAAATATAAACTTAGAATGTATGATGCAAGATCCTTCCCACAATGTTTGAAATTTGATACATTGGGATACATGTGTGGGATTCTAGTAAATGACCTTATCTCCTAGTTGAAATTCTACCAGTCTAAGTTTATTGTCATGACATTGTTTAGTATATGCCTTGTGCACTTCTTTTATCATGATTGCTATCCTAAGGTTTTCATCTAGCACATTGAGGTTCATGACAAGTTCTTTCTATGCTAGGTTGATGTTAAGGTCAAGCTCACAAGCAGTGTTTAATATACATAGTTTTATTTGAATGGGAAGCTGTGGTGACTCATCATACATGAATTCATAAGGGAGTAGCTTATAGGAAGTTTTCAGGTGGAGCAATAGGCCTGTAAGGCATTATTAAGTTTTGATGAATCATGGTTTGCCAAGTGCAGATATTAGACCCCTATTATTGGACCCCTATTATCAGACCCCTGTTATCAGACCCCTGATATTGGGTACAAGATATATGATAAGTCTCGATATTGAACCTCCGATATTGGATCCCCGATATCAGGTACCCAATATCGCAGCCTGGCTAGCAATATCAGATATGCGTTATTGTGGTTCCTGTGTGAGCCTATAAATACACAATTGGGTGCATGGGAAAGTAATGGAAGTTAGTGTTAGAGTAGAGTCGTTTTGTCATTTTTTAGTTCCTCTAAACCCTTTCCCTAGTGCATGCTTGTAGTGTGATGATTGTAATTGTATGGAACCTTTATTTGAGTGTGACATACTTGGACACACACATGACGAGTAATACAGATCAAGATTACTTCATCATTGTAGCATTCACTTAGTTTTAACTGTTATTTATTGCTTTCTTACTTAATATCTCTTTACCTCCCTCTCCTATCCCTGTTATTAAACATGGAATGAGTACAACTTAATCATGAGCATTTAAGTGTGACTACTTGGTATCCCAGTAGCATACGTAGGACATGCACTTGGTAATCCCAACAGTAGTACACAAGGTCCAAGATGTGTACAAATGATTAATGGACGAATTCTCATCGCACTTAGGCTAGCTTAAACTCTCTTCACCCTTTCCCTCTTAGCTTAAAATAAAGTTATTTTCCATTGTCCCTAGAAGTAGCATAGTGATAGGAAACACATCATACACCTCACTCTGGACTTGACCATATGTGACAAAGCAAATACTAGTCCAGGTGGGAAGACAACGAACTGTGATAAACAAGTAACTATCTAGATATCACAACTAGTCCTTCTATGGAGTTCAACCAGATCGTGTGTAAATGCTCATATTTGTATGGTTGAGTGTAGGGGTACCTAGCCACTCATCATTAGCGTCATTGCCAGTGGCGGTGCTAGTTATTTAGATTGGTTATATCATACAAGATCACTGTAACAAAGTATTAACGATATATCTTTTAGAAGGAAATAATTGCAAATAAGTCACACATAATTTCACAACAACGTCTCTCTCACAAGACTATGATAATGAAACAACTAGTAAGGTAATTCATTGGAGAACCAATAAATTATATGACGATGAAGAAGAAGTTTGGAGTACTCAACCTGATGCAAGGGTCTCCTATGAACATCAACAAAGATAACATCATCCCAACTTACAAACTCATAATCTACCTAGTGACGATGAACCCTTGATGGCCACTAAGAGCCTAATGCATATACAAGAGGCTATTCAAATATCCTGCAGGCATCACAAGGAAAGCTGTCTACCTAGGATTGATTTAAACAACTTTCCCAGATTTTTAGGAGGTTATGATTTAGATCCACAACATCATTTACAAGCCTTCCATGATGCCTGTGTATGGAACAATATTAATAATGGGTGGAAAAAACTTAAGCTCTTTACTTTGACACTCGTTGGCCAAGCAAAAGTATGGTATAGGTCCTGAAGACCAAAATCAATTCAATGTTGGTCGACAATGGTAGAACTCTTCAATGAGAAATATCAAACTTATGCAAGAGTGTTAGCCTTGAGGAGACAAATCCAAGAGTGGAAACAGGGATAACATGAACCCTTGGACATGGCCTTAGAAAGATACTATTCATTGTTAAATAATTTCCTAGGCCATGGATTCTCCAAGGAAAGGCTAATGTACCACGTTATGAATGGGCTCCATAATGAAACAAAGGAAACCCTAGGGATGTATGCCTGAGGTCAACTATACGAGATACAAACCCATCAATTCTAGGAACTTATTAAGTAGGTAGCAAAAGAAGAAGGAGAGTTAGCTAAATGGGAGAATGTTGAGAAATTTCAACAGTACCAAAATCTTGAATTAGTAAAGGTCCATGATCATGAAGACGAGAAATCAACTCACCTCAAGGAGGTGGAATCATCTTTGCCAATACTACAATTACTAGACGAAATTGAGGTAAAGATCAATAAGATGACGGAATGGATACATGAAAAGTGTGGAGAATATTCCAACATTATTAGAGGTAGAACCATGACAAACCAAGAAATAGGATAGAACACCACTAGACAATTGGAAAGAAGGGTTGAAGAGGATAAGAACTCAACTACTAATCATACGTATTAGTGTAACATTTTCCTGTACAATCACCCCAAAGGTTATTGTCCAATCATGTCACATTTACATGAGCATTGGGAGAGAATTCTACATCCAGAGTTCGTACAAAAATATTGTGTTCAATCATAGTGGCAAAAACCCTAGTTTTGGGGGAGGCTACCCTCAAACTGGTCACACCCTTCATATCATCTGAGCCCAAACACTTATCAAGTTCAACATCCTGTTTCCCCAACTGGGTTCAACATCTTCTATCTCACCACATTGTTATTATTCTCCTAAGTACTATCAACCCATGTCCTCTTCCACAAGATCACCACCTCATGTGGATATATTGATCCTTGCATACCATCTTACGGTCAAGGGTGCCATAGTGGGTAAATTTCATATCAATTAAACTCATCTTCTAACTTGCCCCACTATGTCAAATTTAATCAAGTGTGTGAATCCTAATTTGGGTACATTCCAACCACCACATCAAAAGACACCCGATGGTTTGGATATGACCAAGTCCCAATATTTCCAACATGCATGGATCCTAACCTTTCATTTATTAATTCTAGCTATGATCAAAAGTTTAGTTATGGGGGACATCCCCCATTCTAACAAATAGAAATAATAAAGGTTTTTCCTTTTCTTTAATTTTACAATTTTTTGTTTTCCAATTTTTCATCTTTCAATTTATTGTTTTATCTTTTTATCTTTTCATGAGGAATCTCATCTATGAATAAAGCACTCATGTGACTCATTGGTTGAGGTGTTGTTCTTTGCTAGCAAGTATCGAGTAACTAATTACTTGGATAGCAAGCCCATCACATCCATGCATCCATTCTATTCATACGAGGTTCTACTCTAGGTACGATGATATTCTTAACATCATTAAAAATTAAAGTAATTTTGTGCTTATTATACCCAGAGCGAAGAAGGATGGACCAAGAGGGAATGACCAGGGTGTGACATCAAGGGGACTTATGGATTCTCTTTGGTGACATCTATAGGAGTTACCATGCAACCTGGTTGTACTAAGATCCTTGTAGACCTAACGAAATATGGGAGTAAGAGTAATAAAGGCACTCAATAAAAAGAAAAAAAACCTAATTCTATTCCAAGGGGTTCCACTGGAAAGACATGCACACATGCTTGAAGGTAGGCAGCTTCTCTAGATTATGCATCAAAAAAAGAAAGAAAAAAGAAAGAGAGAGTGTGCTAAAGTAGACAAAAAAAAGTATGCTGCAAAGAAATTCCAAATCACTCCTCCCTTGAACATAATGCCAAGTGATTGTATGCCTTGTTGTCATGGTACTCTTATGGTTGTCCATCATGGGATGAAACAATGTGATGTCACTAATCAAAGGAACAGACTTAGTCTTGATTTTGGAGCAATGGGTTAATGACACATTAATCATGTCCTAAACTCAAGATTCATTGTGCCCTGGGTCAGTCACCTCACATCCCAATCTCTGTAATCCCTTCTACAATTCACCTCATCTCACTGTTCATGAATTGGTGACTCGTGTCTTGTGTTGCATAGAATTCCTACCTCATCACGGTAGTATCAACATGTGTGTGTTTTATTGCATCAGTGTAGATTACATTTAACCCTTCTAGTGCCTATAGACATTTTAAGGTATGGTTACGCAAGGGCATTATAGGTTGGAACCTACTTTGGGAAGGACGCACTTGTGTGACTTTTGTAATTTGTACTTGTTGCACACCACCACATCATTTTATACCCTCTGAGTACTTCATTGCCAAATCTATTCTTTCCTTTGTCATCATTTTATCAAACGTTCCTCAAAACCATTACATGTCCTTTTATGTGTCACCTAAACAAATCAGGTCAGACATTAAACTTTTAGGGAAACTTCCTTAAAAAAAATTTCTAACTCTAAAATCACACTAAGCAAAGAATTCAACATTTATTAAACACAATGAGTAAGGTATGAAATAATTGAACTTCTTTCAATAACCTTACTAACAATTGATCTTTGTGTGATTATAGATGGCCCCTAAAAGAGGACAACAAGGAGGACCTTCTCAAGGTGCAACTGAATGCCCATGGGGAGGTAGAGAGCAAGGACCTAATGCAGAACATGCAGAGTAGGAGGCACAATCATTCAACATCCATTAGGGACCTCCTGTCATTGCACAATCTAGCCAAGCAAAAGGTGGAGAGGTCAAGGCCCAAGCCTATGAAGAGGAATGATGACGATTTGTAGCATGGCATGTCAAGGCCAATCAAGTGTTTCCATAGCTACCGTGTCCATGGAAAGTGACGACTCCATCAAAAATTGGAACATCAACATGAACAACTCATAATCCTTGGATAGAAGAGGAGAAATGTCAGGATTTTCTTCAACGGTATCAATCTCAAAGCATGGAGCACAAGACAAGGGGAAGAGACCCTTGGAGGAGCCACTGCCACTAGGAACCACATGAGTTCCAATAAATTTTGTAATTTTATGTCTGTGTCCCAATTTTGTTGTATTCAATTCTCCACTGTGGCATGAATAAATTTCTAGTTAGTCAATAATCCCATACCTATCCATTGTGTAATTAATTGAACTTTTTCCTCACTTTCTTTAACTTGAGGATGAATTGTTATTCAGTTGTGGGGGTATGATGAATCATGGTTCGCTAGGTGCTGATATCATATCCTTGTTATCAGACCCCTAATATTAGGTACAAGATATTAGGTCTGATGAGTCCCGATATCAGGTACCCGATATTGCAGCCTGGCTGGTGATATCGAATATGCAATATCGTGGTTCTTGTGTAAGCCTATAAATACACAATTGGGCACATGGGAAAGTAATATGAAGTTAGTGTTAAAGTAGAGTCTTTTGTCATTTTTTAGTTCCTCTCAACCCTTTTCCCAGTGCATGCCTGCAGTGTGATGATTATAATTGTACAAAACCTTTATTCGAGTGTGACATACTTGGACACACACATGATCAAAAATAAAGATCAAGATTACTTCATCATTGCAGCATTCACTTAGTTTTAACTATTATTTATTGCTTTCTTACTTAATATCTCTTTACCTCCCTCTCCTATCCCTATTATTAAACACGAAATGAGTACAACTTAATCACGAGCATTTAAGTATGACTACTTGGTATCCTAGTAGCATACCTAGGACATGCACTTGGTAATCCCAGTAGTAGTACATGAGGTCTAAGATGTGTACGGATGATTAAGGGACAGATGCTCATTGCACTTAGGCTAGCTTAGACTCTCTTTACCCTTTCCCTCTTAGCTTAAAACAAAGTTATTTTCCATTGTCCCTAGGAGTAGCATAGTGATAGGAAACACATCATACACCTCACTCTGGACTAAACCATATGTGAAAAAGCAAATACTAGTCCAAGTGGGAAGACAACGAACTACGATCAACGAGTAACTATCTAGATATCACAACTAGTTCATTTGTGAAGTTCGACTGGATCATGCGTGAACACTCATATTCGTATGGTTGAGTGTAGGGGTACCTATCCACTCATCAAGTTTTATGCTCTAATCTTACATATACTTGCTAATTATCTTGGTGAGGATTTGGGTGATCTCCTTATTGGTTACCTTAGCTTAACCATTGGGTTAGGGGTGATAAGGTGTAGCAAGCTTATGTTTTATGCCAAGCATTTCATTAGCTTTGGAAAGGTAATACTCATAAAATAAGTACCATTATTGGAAATAAGTATCCTTGGCATATCAAACCCATTTATTACCTATTATAGAAAAAACCTTATTGCTTTTACTATGATATAATCTATTACTACTATGGCATCTACCAATTTCATGTAATAATCCACAACAATGATAATGTAGGACTTCCTAATGGACATGGCTGTGATGAGATCCATGAAGTCAATTCCTTGTAAGTTAAATGAATTTAATGATTAGATTCATTATTGAGGATCCTCAAGCCTTGTACTCATTCCACCATCATGTTGACATCTACCAGAGTAATTGATGAAGTGATATACATCCTTGAAGATCATTGGACAAAAATATCTCACCATGAGAATTTTAATCATTGTTCATCTCCCATTGAAACACCTTAGGAAAAATTCATGTTGTGAATAAGGAAGCTTAGTAATCAAGTTTTGTCATGTAATTTGATGGGATTCAAATGCAAATATAAATGCCTTGATTTCCCTTCAAAATATTTCGCTGTGTCCTTGTTTTAGTCAAATTCTAAATCATTTAAAACATGTAAAGTAAAATTCATAACCCACAAGCTATGAATTTTATTATGCTAATGTATGAGAGGTAAAAAGTAAAAAATGCTACCAGGATTGACATCAAGAATAAAAAATGATAATGATCCATATGCTACACTTTTGGGCCATGAAAATTACCCAAATACACTAAGTAATGGTCTAAAAATCATGTGGCAATGTAACAGATGTAACAATATCAAATTGGAGGCCTATTTAACCCAGATCAAACACCATTTTTTAGATATTTTTTGGTAGAAGAAACTTTTGAGCAAAGCAAATCTTTGGGAACATCTTTTGACAAAAAGATTACTTGGAAGTGAAAAAATAAGTAGAGACCTTTTTAGCAATGAAGTAGAGATTGTTATAGATTCACACAGTCTTTTGTAACCTTCATCAGCACAAATCACTAAGAGCAACAACCTTTGTAGCAGCATTTATTGTAGTGCAAATTGATCAGGAGACCAATGCAGATCCAATACATAACACACCCTACCTCCTACACCAGATTTCAAAGCTACTTTTATATTCTTAGGCTTTTAAATCCCATTGATCTATATTCTCTAAACCTATTTGTTTATAATATTTTATAGCATTTTGATGAGTGGCGAGGTACCCCTACACTCAACCATACGAATACGAGTGTTTTCACACGCGATCCTGTCGAACTCCATAGACGGACTAGTTGTGGCACCTAGACAGTTAACCTTAGGTTGCAGTTCACTGTCTTCCCACTTGGACTAGTATTAACTTTGTCACATATGGTTTAGTTAGAGTGAGGTGTATGATGTGTTCTAACCTAACGCTACTCCTGAAGGCAATGGAAAGTAATATTAACTAATCTAGGAGAGAGAGGGTAAGAGAGTCTAAACTAGCCTATGTGTGATGAGCATCCGTTAATCATCCATACACATCTTGGACCTCGTGCATGACTAACACTGGGATTACCAAGCGCATGGCCTAGGTACGCTACTGGGGTACCAAGTAGTCACAGTTAAATGCTCATGATTAAGTAGTACTCATTCCGCATTACTAGGAGGTAAGGGTGAGAGAGATTAACTAAGAAAGAAATAAATAACAATTAAGTAAATAAAGGATTAAACTAAGTGAATGCTGCAATGATGAAGTAATCTCAATCTTTATTTCTGGTGATGTGTGTGTCCAAGTATGTCACCACATTGCAGGCAAACACTGGAAAATAATTCTATCTCTGGAGAGGAAAAACTGCCAGAGCTTCACTACGATCTAATCTAATGATGAAACAAGGAAGAGCTGCCTCTTATTTATAGACATTGCAGTGGGCTGTGACAAGGCATACGCGATATCGCGATTGCCAGAAATGTGATTCATCATACCCCCACGACTATATGAAAACTCGTCCTCGAGTTACAATTATTACACATTGGATAGGTATGGGATTATTGAATGGTGAAAATGGGACTACGCCACAGTGTGAAATGAAAACAAAACAAAATGAAGACACAACACAAAATGTTCTACATTTAAAAAAATGGATGGAACTCATGTAGTTCTAGGTGGTGGTGGCTCCTCCATTGGTGCCTTCCCTTTGTCGTGTGCTCCAGGTTTTTAGGCTTGATGACGCTAAAGTATGGCCTGGAGTTTCTCCTCTCGTAAGGCCTTAGGTGCCTTGGTGCATGTGTAAGTTTGCACCTGTGTCATAGAGGCATCCCAGTTAGCCTTCTCTTTTTCTTCCACTACCCTTTTATTCTCTATCAATAGTTTATTAAGTTGCTCGGTTCTGAAAGTGTCTAGCTAGTTTTGAGCAACTTTTGGCCTTGTATTCGGAAGGTTTAATACTTCCAAATTGGCTTGAATAGAGAAGTCAATGGTCACACCACAATTGTTAACCGTGGTGCCTTCTTCTTTATTGTGACAAAATTGGTACGTTTCCACTAAGTACCAGGCACTACTTTCAGAGAGGGTAGGCCATAATGGGGATCCTTTGAGGTGATCCCTAATGGCCTCTGGAGAAAATTCTGTGAAAGGTCTAGAGTTTAATTCCATGATCACTACAGTGAATATGGATCTTTCATGGATGGTCTGAACACAATCCCAANTAGAGTTTAATTCCATGATCACTACAGTGAATATGGATCTTTCATGGATGGTTTGAACACAATCCCAGGTCTGCATGAGATATCATCCTTGTTTAGACATTGCAATAGCTTCTTCTTCTGACTGCCTTGATTGTACAGCATAGGGTCTTCTTGATGGATGCTAAATGATTGTTCCTCCTTCTTTGCATGTTTTTTGACAGGAACTTGTCCTTCACCTCTCCTAGGTTGTTTGATTACACCTTGAGCAAGACCTTCTTGTTGTCTGTGTTTTGGGACCATCTACAATCACATGGGACCAATCATTAGTAAGGTTGTTACCAAAGTTAGGTTATACCTTACTGCTTGCCTTAATAGATTTACTTTATTTCCATGTGATGTTAATTATTGAAAGAACATGTCCTTGAAAGATTATAATGTTGAGTCCTCTTTGCTTAGGTGGTTTCCAAATTTAATTTTCTGGTATAGCTAAGGGAATGAAATTGTTTTTGACAAATTCTATTCTTAATTTTACAACTAATTACCCTTAAAAGATGTTCTTTGGGAGATGATAAATTCCAAAAAAGTTAGGAACTTTTCAGTAAGTGTCCCTCCCCCACGACTAAGCTAGACACTTCAGGTTCAAGTAGGTGCAAATAGAATTAAAATTGGAGTACCAGCAAGTGAGATAGAGGTTGAAAAGCAAGGGTCGCTCAATCGCAAGTCGTAGAGAAAAAATTTCAAAAACTCCCCCGCATGAATGGAAAAAATGATGCTAAGTGTTACGGGGGGTCACCTATTTATAGGTTTTTGGGGACACGATATCATGTACGCGATATCACGTCGGGACGCGATATCGCGTACACGATATCTTGTCCCTAGTGATGTGAGGCACAACAAGNGCGATATCACGTCGGGACGCGATATCGCGTACACGATATCTTGTCCCTAGTGATGTGAGGCACAACAAGATACCATATTTTTTAAAGGATTTGCTTGGAATAAATGTTGGAACTGAGCACATTAGGCTATTATTAAGGAGTTCTCTGGTAATTAGATGGTTTTGAAGGCATGACGAATGATGAGTGGGTGTGATTGAACAATAAAACCTTGGGTGGTAAGAAAAAGGTTATGTGATGGTTCATAGGAATGTCGAAATTTAGAGGGGTAATAGTAGGGACAGAATTATTATGAAAAATAAGCTAAGGGTGAGAAATGATGTGTGTGAGCTATATCATTAGTGAAGATTACAAGAGACTACACAAGTTGGTCCTCCCCAAAGCAGGTTTTAACCTATAATGCCCTTGTGTAACCACACTTAAAGTGTCCATGGGCACTAGAAGGGTTAAATGTAATCCACACTGATTTCACAAAACACACACATGTAATTATCACCAGAATGAGGTAAGAATTCTATGTTACACATGAAACGAGCTACAATTACATGAACAGTGAGATGAAACGAACTGTAGAAAGGGATTGTAGAGATTGGGACATGAGGTGATTGACCCAGGGCACAGTGAATCCTACGTGTAAAGCATGATTAAAGTGTCATTAACCCATCGTTCCAAGATCAAGACCAAGTCCATTCCTCTAATTAGTGACATGGCATTATTTCATCTCATGATGAACAACTATGAGAGTACCATAACAACAAGGCATACAATCACTTGGCATTTTGCTCAAGGGAGGAGTGATTTTTGTTTTGTGGCATTTTGTTTTTTTTTGTCTATTTTTTTTAATAATAAGTGCAGAGAAGCCACCAACCTTCAGACATGGGTGCATGTATTTCCAGTGGGCCCCTAGAATAGCATTTGGATTTTTGAGTGCCCTTTTTGATTACTCTTACTCCCATTTTTCGTTAAATCTACAAGGATCTTAGTACAACCAGGTTGCATGATAACTCCCATAGACATCACCAAAGAGAATCCACAAGTCCCCTTGATGTCACACCCTAATCATTCCCTCTTGGTCCATCCTTCTTCATTCTGGGTACAATGAATAGAAAATTAATTTTAAGTTTTTACGAATGTCAAGAATATCATTGTACCCTTGAACAGACCCTCTTATTTGTAGAGTGGATGAGTGGATGTAATGGGCTCACTGTCCAAAGAATTGATCACTGAAGACTTAATAACATAGAATACACCTCAACCAATGATCCACATGAGTGTTTTATTCGTAGACGAGATTACTTATAACAAACATAAAAAGACAAAAATACAAAAAGATAAAAAGATAGAACAAGAAAGTTGAAAAATGAAAAAAATGGAAAAGAAAAAGTTGTAAAATCAAAGAAAATGAAAAATATTTATTAACCCTGCTTGTTATTTAGAATGGGGGATATCCCCCATAACTAAACAGTTGAGCATGGCAAGGGTTACTAGATGAACGATGAGGATCCTTGCATGTTGGAAATATTGGAACTTCGTCATACTTACCCCATCGGGGTTCACACACTTGATTATAGTAAGCATAGTGGGGCACTTTATATGCTGTAGTTCCTAGATAACGAGTTGACCCACTATGATATTTAGGACCGTTAGATGGTATGCAAGCATTGGGATGTTACCTTCCATGATTGTGTTCATTAGGTTGTATGGTTGTTGGAGCATTAGTTGGTGGCCCTGATGAAGTAACATGAGGTGTTGGGTTCGAAGGTGAGGGTGCACCATAGTGTTGGACTTGTGCTGGGTTAGAGGATGTAGTGGCCTTGGAATTGTGTTGTCCCTTCTTATGGTCATGTTTAAAGAAGGGGCACTTTTGATGTTGAGGAGGCTTTTCACTGTTGTTGGTAGTAGCAGCACAAGTGGTGTTCGCGGGTTGTTGTGGTGGTGTAGACACCTTAGGAATAGTTGGTGGCGATGTGGAAGGAGTGAAAGGATGAGAATGTTGAAAGTTAGGAGGAATATAAGGTGCACAAGGTGGTGGTTGTGTTAAGGACATGGGCTTATAGTATTGTGGAGAATAGTAATGTGGTGCGATAGAGTATGGTAGCCCAGTTGGAGAAATAGGATGTTGAACTTGATAAGCATTTAGATTCAGATAATATGAAAGATGTCTCCAGTTTAGGGGTGGTCTCCCCCATGACTGGGATTTTTGCCACTGTGATCGAACACAGTATCTCTGTATGAACTCTAGATGTAACATGTTTCCCCAATGCTCATATAGATGTAAAAATATTGGACATTGACCCTTGGGGTGATTGTATAGGCAAATGTTGCATTCATATGTATGATTAGTAGTTGAGCACTTATTTCCTTCATTCTTTTTTTCCAAATGTCTAATGTTTTGTCCTGCTTCTTGGGTTGTTAAAACTCTATCACCAACAATGTTGATAAATTCTCCACACTTTTGATATGTCCATTCCAACATCTTATTGATCTTTGCCTCGGCTTCTTCTAATGTTTGTTGTATTGGAAATGATGATGTTTCCACCTTGAGATTGGTTGATTTCTCCTTTTTATGATCATGGACCTTTGTTAAGTTGAGATTCTAGTCCCGTTGATGTTTTTCAACACTCTCCCATCTAGCCATTTCTCCTTCTTCTTTTGCTACCCGCTTAATAAGCTCTTGGACTTGATGGGTTCGTAGTTCTTATAGTTGACCTTGGGCATACATTCCTAAGGTCTCTCTTGTTGCATCACTAAGCCCATTAATAATATGGTACATTAGCCTTTCCTCGGAAAACCCATGGCCTAGGCAGTTTTTAAATAGTGCATAATTTATTTCTAAGGCCATTTCCAAGGGTTCATGTTGTGCTTGTTTCCATCCTTGGATTTGTTTCCTCAAGGCTGACACTCTTGCATAGGTTTGATATTTTTCGTTAAAGACTTCTACCAGTGTTGACCAATGAATATTGAATTTTGTTTTAACGATCTATACCATACTTTTTCTTGGTCAACGAGTGTCATAGGAAAGAGCTTAAGTTTTTGCCAACCATTATCGATGTTGTTCCATGTGCAGGCATCATAGAAGGCTAGTAAATGTTGTTGTGGGTCTAAGTCATAGCCTCTTGAAAAAGCAGGAAAGTTGTTTAAATCAAGCCTGGGTAGATGGCTCTCTTTACGATGCCTACGAGAGATTTGAACAACCTCCTGTATTTGCGTTAAGCTTGTAGTGGCCAGTAGGGGTTCATCGTCATCGGGTAAGTTATGCTTTCATGTGTTGGGATGACATTGCTTTTGTTGATGTCTATAAGAAACCCCCACCTTAGGTTGCATACTCCAATCTTCATTATCATATAATTCGTTGGTTCTCTAATGAATTTTCTCACTAAGTGTGGCATTATCATAATCTTGTAGGAGAGGCATGGTGATGGGACGCGATATCGCATGGGCCGCGATATTGCATCCGACGCGATATCGCATCCCCCACGATATCGCGTACGCAATATCGCGTCTTCCCCTACGATATCGTGGTGCGTCATCATATCTATAAATAAGAGGTGGCTCTCCCTTATTTCCTCATCCTAGGCTAGACAGTAGGGAAACTTTGGTTGATTGATCACTCCTGAGATAGAATATTTTCCATGTGCCCGCAGTAGGAGTCCTAAAGTGAACGGATCTTTATTCGAGCAGACATTGTACCTGAACACATGTTTGTGTACGGAAATAAAGACGATATTTTCAGATAAACCTTGCAGTGCATGGAATAGGATTTTATTATTGTTATTTATTACCTGTTATTTATTACTTGTTATTTACTATTTTCCTTCTCAACCCTTCTCTCCTAGTTAAGTGCCTCAGTACGACCACTTCGAGCACGTGCGTTACGCATGGTGATCCCAGCAACGATTAGCATTTGGTAGCCACGGTTGCATCGGTTTAGGGTGTGTACGGTAAGTGGGAACGAATGTTGATGCTAGGTTAATTTAGACTTAGTTCATTAGTTAGAGTTAGCAATTAGTCTACTCAACCCTTCACCTTGTTAGCATAGGAGACATAAACATAAAAACTATAAAAATCATATACCTCGGATTTACTTAACCATACACTGTGGTAACTACAAGTAAGTTTGGGAAGACAACGAATGATTAACCCTAAGTGTTCCATGAGCCATGTAGGCACTTAGTTTGTAGAGTTCGACCGGATCATGCGTGCTACACTCGTATTCGTATGGTTGAGTGTAGGGGTATCTCGCCACTCATCATTGGCACCGTTTCCGGGAACTAAGTGTTTGTGCACTAAATAGAACATAGGATATCACTTACATCGTTGGGAGCCTAAACAAACCTTTAGGTTAATTAAGAAAAATTTATAATGGTAAATTAGCACATCGATAAATAACAATGTCTTCTTCTAACAAAAGCAACTCATCACCTAGGGGTAATACAAGAAACAATCGGTAATCAAAACACATAACCAAAATCCACCAGTTCCTCAACAATACCGAGTGGTATATACTAATCATGATGAGTATATACCAAATTATACTTTTATCCTGCATCAAGATGAATAGCTGCGATGGAGAGATTTGCAAGGTAACATCATGTTACCTCCAGATCGATCAGTCCCAAACATGCTTCTCCGTGCTTTGGCATAGATTAGCATGACTGAATTATATGCTGAATACGTTGCAGAAAATTTTGACATAAGGGATTACCATCCCACAGCTTTACAACGTATGAGGGACTTAAGGCAGGAGAGCCAACATACATTGTTGACGGGCAAAGAGGACCCGCATGTCCTAAGTGAAATCAGAGATGTTCCCCCTCCTAACGATAGTGAGGAGGTTGGGTATCAAAACCTATGCTCCACGATACATAACATTGGTTCTGATGCCCGTTAACGACAATTGTTCATAGAGGGAACTACAATGCATGACAAGGACGGGCACTTAGATCATCATCACGATCGGGGCCAAAGCCACAGAAGAGAAGGTAGGAAACATTGCCACGGCGATGGGTCTCCTTCTTCTTCCCCTTCTTCACATCACTCACCCTCTTCTTCCACCTCTGGGCACAACCATCATGAACATAATAGTGAGGATAGAGGTAGAAAAAATGAGAGACCTTGACGAGAGAATCAAGAGAGAGGACAAGGGCATGAATGAAGGGAGAGTAGGGAACAACGCAGACATCATAGACGTCATGAAAGAGATGATCATGAAGAGCCCCTACTTGCAACCTGAAGTATGCTCAACATAACGGAGGTAGTTAGGATACCAACAAGGCATTTAAAAGATAGTTGGATCAAGCGTTTAGACATGAACAACATCCCATGCTTTGAGGAAGGATACAACGCTAATCCGCAACATCATTTATAAGCATTCCACGATACTTGTGCCTTGCAAAACATAGAGAATGAGTAGAAAAAACTTAAGTTGTTTCCCAGGACACTCACCAAGGAAGCAGAGAGTTGGTACTGGTCCTTAGAACTAGAAACCATTAGGAGGTGGAGTACGATCTTAGAACTCTTCAACGATAAGTATCAGACATACTCCAGAGTGTCTAATTTGCCTAAGAAGATCCAAGGATGGAAGCAAGGTACTCATGAACCCTTGGATGCTACCATGGCCCACTACTACACATTGTTACATCATTGCCTGGGCCATGGATACACTCAACGGGATCAACTTCGCCACATCGT
>MNCI01016355.1:736829-752374 GCA_015680685.1 Gnetum montanum | reverse complement strand
AAAGAAAAGACCTTTATTCAAAACCAAAAACCCAGACAAACTCTCGCAACAACAAGCGGTTGAGCCTATGTACACTCCTCCACCATCTAAAACTTCGGAGCACCCTTCAGTCCAACAGAGCTGTACGTATACAGTTATGTTAACGCATACCCTAACCGACTGGATCAAGGTAGGCCATCTTCTGAGGAAACTAACTGATCTTGGAAGCCCCTTAATCTACCTACAAGTCACCGGGAATGAACCACATAAGGCTCTTCTTGACTCAGGTTCCAGAGTCAACCTAATTTCACGAGAGATGTATCAAGCCAGGAACCTACCCGAATTTAAGAAGAGCAACATCCAACTAGAGCTGGTAGACCAGTCCATTACCATTCCCTTGGGATTGGTGAAGGACATTGTTACCACTGCGTGTGGTTGGTCCTACCTAGCTAATTTCTTGGTGATTGAAATCAACAACAATGAAGGGGACTTCCCAATCATAATGGGAAGGCCATGGCTAAGTACAGTAGATGCGTACCTAGGGATCCATGATCTTTCCTTGCAGATATCTAAGATAAACATTTATGGAAAGATCGAGAAGAAGAAAGTTCCATGCATCGCATACAGTGATTCATCAGGTGATGACATGGAGGAAATGCCTCCATGCAATAGTTGTGCCCTTGATACTTTGAAACAAAGATGCCTATATGTAGCAACCACACAATAAGTAGTAGACACCCTGTGGTTGACAGCTAGTCGAAAGAGCAACCGACAAATATGCATCAAATGAATTGGGGGTACAACTCATGTTAACAACGAAGGCATAGACACATTGAAATATGAGTGTCGCCAACTTCCACCCCTTAATCTAAGAACATCAAATGGGACAAGTTGGGCACTACTAGGAAATTCAAATAAGCATTCATTATTTCGGATCTCTCCCTTGCAATTCAGTCATGGGGGAGATGGCCACCTATGCTAATAATTTGGAGGCCCTTAGTTCTTTTTAGTTTTTTTTCCACGTTTTTGTTTTACAAATTTCTTTAACTTCTATTATTTTTGTTTTACAATTTTTTTTAACTTTTCTCATTTTTGTTTTACAAATTCGTTTAACTTTTCTTATTTTTGTTTTACAAATTTCTTTAACTTTTCTAATTTTTGTTTTGCAACATCGTTATACTTTTTCATTTTGTGTGTGTTTGTGTGTGTGTTAACCATCTTGTAAGTTTTTCATCCAATAAGTGTTCTTCTTGATGGTATGAACTATTTTTCATTGATTGCTAATGTTTTGTTTTTACCTTTAAGTCATGATGTTGATACTAAGGTAAGTTCTTTTGATATGGCAAGCAATGAGTTCACTTCATCCATCCATCCACAAGTTCTATGGTCTCTCTTGGCTTGGAAATGTACAATCCCTTCCTAATAAGAACTTTAACGAACTGGTGACTGGGTATTTCTCAAACTAAGGAAGGACTCAAGGTTTGAAAAGGGTGTGACTTCAAGGGAACTTGATGCTTTTGTGTTGGCCATTCTCTTGGGTGCCTGGATGTTTTCTTCTTAGGTTTTCTTACCGTTCCGATGTTACTCAATTATCGGAAGCTGAGACAATAAAAATAAGAAGTCTTTGCATGGTGTGGTTCTCATGCATAAAAACACACACAAAAATGTGAGAATTCAAAGCACACCCCTTAGAAAGAATAAATCCTTGGGCTACAAGCACTGGTTATGGAACTAAAAATGTTCCCTCTAACTAAGGCCCTTCTCGCTTCCCATTCTCTCCTCATTCGTTTCATCGGAATGGTGGTCGCTCTTGGGGGAAGCATTCTTGTTATTCAAGGGGATGGATTAGCCGAATGCATTGATGTGAAGTCACTGGATGTGGTTGGTTTGAGGCCGGAGTTGGAATGAGATTTGCCAAGTCACATTAATCATGAAACACACAAGGGGCTGTACACCACCTTGTTCTTGAGATTCTATTCCATTCTCTTCTCTCCACCCTTCTCTCCATTATTCACCTCATTGCCGGTTGTGTCATTAGTGTATATTTTGGTTGATGCATTGTTTTCTTTTAGGTAAATTCTTGTGGTTAAAACTTTAACTCTTGTTCCAAATGACAATCCTAGAGCCTGTGGACTCTTTGAATGTGGGTTTGTCAGGGCATTAAGGGCATGAGCCTACTTTGGGGAGGACCCACTGACATTCCTATTTGGTGCATCAGTTAAATTCTTTCCCTTAACATTTTTGCAATTAATTTTATTTTGTTCATTACCATCTTGACATTCATTTCATCGATGTCCTAGTTGTCCCTTTTTTTCTATCTTTCTTGTTCTTTTTCTTTCTCCATTCTAACGCTACCAGAGGTTCGCAATTAGTCATGGGGGTATGGGGCCCAATTTTTTTGATTTTCTCCTAGCCCTAATTTTTTTGATTTTTTCCTAGCCTCTACATCTTCAGTAGTCATCATTAATACATCTCCAGATCTGCATCAGCCATACCACAACCTAGCTAATGGAGTTACACCGAAGCAAAGTATCAATTACATGATGATTCATTTACCCTTACTAATATAAGACTATGTTGTGTGTGCATATGGCAATAATGCAACAACAGATTGGATCTGGAAGGAACATTTGGAATGGAATAGTGCTGAAAGCAGCTATGCAAGGAGCAAGATCGATGGTGCGCTTACGGATGGACAACGAAAGGCACAATCTTGGCGTTGGTAGCAGCAACAATTCTTTCTCTCTCTCTCTTTTTCTCAGTTGCCAAATAAGGTTTGATGTCAATGAAATAAGGTGTTCACCCTTGTTGTCATAAACACTAGTTTTGTTGTGTCTTGTAATGATGATCCGTTCACATGTCATCCCATTAGTTCCATTGAGTCAATAATCCCATACCTTCCTGATATTATTGTAAGGAACTCGAGGACAAGATTTCATTCAGTCATGGGGGTATGATGGGACGTGATATCACATGGGCCGCGATATCGTGTTCGACACAATATCACATCACTTGCAATATTGCGTCTTCCCCTGCAATATTGTGTATGCGATATCGTAGTGCGTCGTCATGTCTATAAATAAGAGGCAGCTCTCCCTTGTTTCCTCATCCTAGGCTAGATAGTAGAGAAAATCTGGCAGATTGATCACTCCAGAGATAGAATATTTTCCATGTGCCTGCAGTAGGAGTCCTAAGGTGAACAGATCTTTATTCGAGCAGACATTGTACCTGAACACAAGTTTGTGTACGGGAATAAAGACAAGCTTTTCGGATAAACNCTTTATTCGAGCAGACATTGTACCTGAACACAAGTTTGTGTACCGGAATAAAGACAAGCTTTTCGGATAAACCTTGTAGTGCATGGAATAGGATTTTATTATTTTTATTTATTACCTGTTATTTATTACTTATTATTTACTATTTTCCTTCTCAACCCTTCTCTCCTAGTTANGATTAGCATTTGGTAGCCGTGGTTGCATCGGTTTAGGGTGTGTATGGTAAGTGGGAATGAATTCTGATGCTAGGTTANTTTGGTAGTCGTGGTTGCATCGGTTTAGGGTGTGTATGGTAAGTGGGAACNTTCCTAAGAGATATATCGTTAAGTTCTATACAACGACCTTGTATGATATAACTAATCTAGATAACTAGCATCGTCCCCGGCAACGGTGCCAATGATGAGTGGCGAGGTACCCCTACACTCAACCATACGAATACGAGCGTTTTCATACGCGATCTGGTCGAACTCCATAGATGGACTAGTTGTGGGACCTAGACAGTTAACCTTAGGTCACAGTTCACTATCTTCCCACTTGGACTAGTATTAGCTTTGTCACGTATGGTTTAGTCCAGAGTGAGGTGTATGATGTGTTCTAACCTAACGCTACTCTTGAAGGAAATGGAAAGTAATATTAACTAATCTAGGAGAGAGAGGGTAAGAGAGTCTAAAATAGCCTATGTGTGATGAGCATCCATTCCTTAATCATCCATACACATCTTGGAACTCATGCACTACTACCATTGGGATTACCAAGTGCATGGCCTAGGTACGCTACTGTGGTACCAAGTAGTCACACTTAAATGCTCATGATTAAGTGGTACTCATTCCGCGTTACTAGGAGGTAAGGGTGAGAGAGATTAACTAAGAAAGCAATAAATAGAAATTAAGTAAATAAATGATTAAACTAAGTAAATTCTGCAATGATGAAGTAATCTCGATCTTTATTTTCGGTCATGTGCATGTCCAAGTACGTCACCACACTACGAGCAAAAACTGGAAAATAATTCTATCTCTGGAGAGGAAAAACTGCCAAAGCTTCGCTACAGTCTAATCTAATGATGAAACAAGGAAGAGATACCTCTTATTTATAGACATTGTGGCGGGCTACAATATCGCGACGAGCATGCGATAACGTGTACACGATATTGCGATCACCCAAAACGCAACTCATCACATTTAATACAAATTTTGTAGTTTATTGTATTTATATTATTTTTGTTTTCTCTATCTACTCTCAAAATTAGCATGGAATCTTGAGCTCATATGTTTTCACATGTTTTCTCTTATTTCTCATTCATTTCTCCCAATAATAGATTTTATAAGTCCTTAAGTGATCGACAAGACTACCTAAGGTGTCCTAGATCATTTCGAGGCCTATGAATCTTGGGGTTAAAATTTTTTCCAACACTAATTTTTTCCACCATTACAGTTTTCTAATGCTAGAAGGAAGGCCTCCACCTAACTTCTTCATCCAAACCCATTTGCAACAATATTCTTTGTTTACCTTTGCCTTATGTAGCATTTTAACAAAGTAAAATTCTTTTTGGGTTCTTTGTAACCCTAGCATGTAACATTATAGTATGTTTTATTTTAACACTTGCAAAAATTAAAACAAAATTTTTTAAATTATTATCTTTATAGTTGTAGTACATAGTGTTGTCCCTCTTTCCTACAATTATAGTTCAAAAAATTGTTTTTGCAATTGCTATGCACATTGCTTTCCCCATTTCTCGTATTTACAATTTGCAATTTTTCTCTAGTTTCTTTATCCATTTTTCTTAACATTTCTAAATAAGCTTGAGAAAATCTTAAAAAAACCATTGTTACTATTGCAATGTATGTTATTTTTCCTATTTCTAGTAGCCCAAGTTGCCTTATATGCTACATATGTTGTATCTCTCACAAGCTATAGGTCTCATATTGTACAACTCTCATACACTATAATCTTCACATGATATAATCCTTATACACCATATGTTATAGCTTTGACATGTTATAAGCTATATCTCTCATACGCTACAACTTTTGCATGCTATAAACTTAAACGCTACAAGCCTATAAGATATAGGCTTATATGTTGAAAGCTATAGCTTGTTTAAAACTTTAAAACCTTTACCTTGTTTGCCCAAATAACTTGGCCCTGTATAGTTTATGCCTTTTGTATCAACTATCCTACCACATAGCATTGTTTCCATGACTATGAACTAGGAATTAGCTAACATCTATGACCCTAAGGACCTAGCTATGATGGAGCATAGGTAGTTCCTTAGGCTTATGGAATGCAACCTCTCACACACCAACATTACTGATGAATATTATAATTTTATTTGTGTAAAAATCTAAGTCAGTTTAGCAATCCCACATAAGGAGTTAGACTCCAAGCAAAAATTTGAATTTGTTCATAAGAATAAGAAGGAATATGTCTTTTCCTTATCTGATAAAATTGAGCTCTTTGAAATCTATGTCAACCTATTGGTCCAATTAGTGGATGATGATGAGGAAGTTATAGTAAGTGAGGAAGCTAGTATGGAATAGAATCAAGAGGATCAAGATAGATTCAAAGGTTATTATGACAATGATGCTCATGAGGAGGAACCTTTATAACAATCCATCTCTAAGTTATTTGTAAATAATCTCTTATATTCCATGTAAGTAATGCCTACTACCTCCTTGGGTCAAACTTTCCAACTAGTCTCCTAGGTTTCTTCCCTGTTGACATCCATGTCATTTCTAATCTAGCCTCATTCCATGCAACCACCACCTATACCTCTTCCATGTTGTCTCCTTTTATCACCTTGGTAGGCCCTCCTTTAAGACCTCAAGTTCTTCAAAATTTTCACATCTCCTTCATCCCCTTCATTCTAAAAATCCTAGTTCAAACCTCATTTTCCCTATTCAACCCCCCTACAATAGTAGCCATAAGACCTTCCTAGATCATGCTACAACCCATTGCATGACTTCAATGATTCAACCACATGTTTAACTAGTTGTATAACTTGAACCACCTGCAAGGGTACCACAAAGCCTAGATCAAGTCTTTCAATTGATTTGAGACCTTACCAATAAATTGAAAAATCTTGAAGCTAGTACCTCTCAGATAGTAAAGGTCAAGGATGTTTACCAGGATGGCTTGATTAGCCCCACCATTCCACAAATAACCCTTTATGAGGCATCCTAGTTTCTCACTTCAGTCAATACAATGGTGAAGGGGACCCCAACATCCATTTGATTACCTTCTATTTTGAGTACCTACTAGTGTAGGCTTGGCCACACACTATGCTATGTGTCTTTCCCATGTTCTTGGCTAGAAAAGCCTTAGAATAGTATTGGGCACTACCTAGAGGATCTATTTCTTCCCTGGATGACTTGATAAACTAGTTCATTAACCATATCAAATATAAATTAAAACTTGAAACAATGCTAGACCAACTTATGAAAGTGAGATAGGGGCCCCTTGAACCTGTCCAAAAGTTCATACAACGATGGAATGCTACACTTAATGAGATACCCATATCCATCTTTGAAATGCACATTTCACCATTTTTAAGGAGATAGTTAATGAATTTATCAAGTCTAAGATTTATTATTTAAATCCCTAATCCCTCAGTCAAGTCTTCTCCAAAGTCAAGAACATAGAAGACACAACAAAAGCTAGCAACGATCCTACCTACATAACCTAATAAAACCAGCACATGAAATGGCATAGAGACAAAGGCAACCAAGTGCATGTAGCCATGGGCATGGTGGCCAAAGAACCTAAAACAATAGTGGGATTAAAGGCAACACAACCTAAAGCCCCTACCATAGCTACGCAAACGTAAGCCTTTGATGCTTCCACCTCTAATTCTCCAAAGTCTATCTTTGAATGAAAGGATAGGTCCAAGTATACCAAATTACCCATGAAACCATTAGAGCTTCTTAATTAGCTGCTTAGAAATAACTGTATTAAACAAAAAAAAACTCTCTAAGAACACCTGCAAGAGGCATGATTATCTTTGCAAAATTGTGAGGGATCCTACAGTAGCTACAAAAGATGATCCTTCTATGCCTAAATACTTCAAGTTAGATTAGTTTTGCCACTATCATCAACTTTCTGGCCATGATATTGATTTCTACTTGGCCTTAAAGGATGACTTATAGAAGATGTTTGATAGTGGAGAATTGGTCTTAGGTGCATCTAACCCTATTAGGCCTCAAAATCAAACCATGAAGGTGTACAAAGATCCTTTCAACGGTAATAATGATCAATTTACCATAGCCAAATTTAACATGCATGACAAGCCTAAACCTCTCAAGAAGCATTTGTGGTTCGAGTACCTTCTTGTAATGAGGAAACTTCAACTTCTACAAGTTTAAGAACTCCATTTGTTATAAAGATATCATCTCTTAAGTCTCCTAAGAAACCTTTTGTCATTAGAGTGTCCCCTCCCTTCACTAATAAACCTATAGTCCAAGTTGAACAAGTCCTCCCATAGTACCTAATGCTTCAACATCTTCTCAAATAATAAGAAATCACCCCTGAAACAACAGAAGAAGCTAGCTCCTAAGCCTAAGGCTAAGGACACTAAGCAACCAAAAGTTTGGAAGGAAGTAGGCCCATTGAATCCTACTCTAATTTCAACCACACCCGTGGACTCCAACACTCAGAATGCATCAACAGCCAACCTAGGGATGATAACCAAAAACAAGAAAAGGGAAAGGGATCAAAATAATCCATGTTGAAACAAGGTTAAAATCCTAGGTAGAATGGAGGAAGTGAAATCTAGCAAGATAGAAGAATCATCCAACAATGATAAAGACTCCATCACTACCATGGAGCAACTCAAGCTCTTGTTAAAATAGAAGAATACTTCTTTGAGCTTGTATGACTTGGTTATGACCTCCCTTTCCACCATGAAGCATTATTCAAAATGTTAACTTCCATTTCTATAAGTGAGGACATCGTAGCCAACGAAAAGCCTAACAATGTAGCGATAGTATCATCCTTACCTAAGGAATAAATGAAGCCAACCATCTTGATGTTTCATGATAGTGATGTGAAAACTAACCCACAAAGTGACAAAGTATTGAGAGCTCTCCTCTTCATAACAATAAGAGTTGGCCAATACAGGGTGCACTAAGTACACATAGATGATGGAGTAATGACAAATGTAATCCCCCTACCCATCATGGAATGCTTAGGCTTAGTCAAAAACATCCAGAATACCTTCACCTCTATACTTAAATCATTTAACAGGTCACGTGTAGTACTGAAGGGGTTCATCTCATTAGACTTTGTCACTGAGGAATAATTTCCTATATTTACTGATTTCTTAGTTGTTGAAAAAACATCGGGCTTCAACTTAATTATAGGAAGACCATGGTTGGTGAAGTTGTGAGTAGTTTCTTCCCCAATCCACCAAGAAATTCATCTACCTTATGAGAGAGGTGAAATCATTATCCATGGAGATAGCATAGTCCCCTTGTCTATCAACAACATTGACTTTGAACAAGGATCTAAGGTGGAATTCCAAGAAGAAACTCTTGTGACTCAAAATGAAGCTAATAATCATAAAGAAACAAACCAAGCTAAATCCAATAACATTGGGGTCATTATAGAATCATGGAAAGAGCTCCCATTTAGCATATTAGGTGAGCAAAATGAGGAATATAAAATCTTGCAGTAGAAGTCCTATAAGCTTTATAATCTGTCAAAGATTAGAAGATAGTTGCATGATTAACATGCTACCTCCTTTCTTTTCTTTGTACATATGATGTAGCCATTTAATTAGCAACCTTGTTTGCAATTTTTATTTACATCCTTACATTTCTTTTAGGATGTTTACTTTATTATACCATGTTTGCCAATTTGTTATGTAGGCTTAATTTACATTTTCGCATCAATTTACATGTTATGTTTATCTTTTATATTTACATAAAATAAAAAATAATATAAAAATATAAAAAATAGAAAATATATAAAAAATTAAAAAAATTAATAGCCAAGAGTAATGTTTAAACAAAATAAAGATGTGACATGTAGCATAACCAAAATATATTATAGCCATAGTTGCATTATTGATGAGCAATGGTGTATCCCAACACTCTACCATACCAGTCACAAGTGTTTGCACATGACCATATCATAATTCATGGATGAATAATGTAATTATGATAGGAGTTGATGTTAAGTTCGTGATCATTGTCTTTCCACTTTGAGTTAGTAAAGTTCAAATGTATGGTTTAACTCTCAGTGAGACATATGATAGGTTGATGTGATTGGGCTCTTAGTACTCCTAGTGGTATTCATAATGAAAATTGAGAATAGAAATCTAAATCAAAGTAATGACTGTAATTTAAATCTACTTTAGCCCATAGTGATGAGCATTTGGTCCTAGCTTACCATACACATCTCAGGCTCATGTAAGCATTATTGGGATTACCAAGTGAGTTCACTACTAAGTGAATCAAGTGAAACCACTACTAGGTTACCAAATGATTACACGTCAACACTCAAAATTAGTCATACTCATTTCACTTTTCTAATGAACAAGTAAAGGAAAGTACTTGGAAATGTAAAGAGTTAACTAAGTAAACATGGAAATTTAGCTAAGTAAAATAAAAGAACTAAGTGGATGATGCAATGATGAAAAAAAATCTCAATTTTTATTGTCAAACATGAATTATGCCAAAGTACAATTCACTTGAATAAAGACACTATGCAACTACTCAACACCACATTGTGAGCATTCACTCTATCACTAATTATAGAAACAAACTGTAAGATTCTAGCTAAGGGTGAAATGAAATTGTTATTACTTGCGCATCCAAGTGTCAGTATTTATAGGGCTTCATAGCTCTCAAGACATCGTATTAACAATAACAGAACATGAGCTATGATATCATAACTACAATATTGTTAATACAATATTATAGATATGATATCACATCAATGGAAAAAACGGATTTATCCTACCCCCATGACTAACTAGAAACTTGTCCTTAAGGTAAAACAAAATGAGGATAGAGTCCCTTGCAAAATTGGGAGGTAGACTTGACCTCACATGACTAACTATTTACATGACTATGAATGCCGCATTGGTGTTTTTACAAAAATAACATAGTTGTTAATTGAAAAGACAAATAAAACAAAACAAAAATTAAAGTATCTAAATGTAGCTTCTAGGTTCTAGGTGATGGAGGTTCTTCCATTGGCTTCTTCCCCTTATCTTTAGGCTTTTGAAACTAGTATTTGTTAAGGAGCACTTGAAGCTTCTCTTTTTCTGTCCTGAGGTCATGTACCATCCATGTAGGTTGTGTAATGTTAGATGGAGTCGCTACATCCCATGGGCATGGTAGTTATAGGAATAGCTCTGTAGCCATAACTTTTTGGCATCAGTGTCAGACCTTGTGGAAATCTATGCAACATGAGCTCTAACATTTGGAATGTTTAAGGCTTTGGCAATTGGCTCAATAGAGTATGGAATAGAAACTCCTTGAATCTTTATTATCACATCATCTAACACATTTGATAGAGCTTTCAATTCTAATGATTCTAGTTCAAACTTGTCTAGAATCTCTAATTGTCCCCATTCAATGTCTTCATCCTAGTGTTCATGTGTATAGGGGTGTTTCCTTCGTAACTGTTCCAACTTATCTATTTCCTAAACATAGGCACTTATGATTTGATTGGTTGGTTCCATGTATATTTTAGATTTTGTCTCTTTATTAGTATTCAGCCACTGGATGTCTTCTTCTTTAGTGATTGTTATATACAAACATTGTTACACACACATTTCTTCTAGACACTAGTTGCATGCTATGATCTTGCTTTGTTTAATAGCACAAATTCTCTACATGTAGTTACACCCATTATCATTGTATGCGATACATGGAACTCGACGTCTTTGTATAATGCCAACTTCATCTTCCTTAGAAATATCCAAGGACAAATCTATAATTCCAAGCTTAGCATCCACAATGCTAAGTCATGCCCTTCCCATTATTATAGGAAGCTCTCCCTTGTTTTTTCCCATGTGTATTACTAGGAAATCAATAGGGTAGGCTAGCCACTAATGGCAGTGATGAAATCATCCACCTATCCATTTGGAACAGTGCTTGATTGTTCTAAAAGCTCTAATTGAATATTGGTTTTCCTTAGTGATGGAAGGTTCCAGGCCTTGTACATATCCTATGAAATTAAGTTCACTCTTGACCCAGAATCAAGTAGGGCCTTGCATGGTTTATGACTTAGTATTTGAAGATATATTAAGGAAATTCTTGGATCTATTCTCTTTTAGGCAAGTGCTCTTATCTTTATCTAATGTGTAATAGTTTGGGTAAGCATGATAGTAGTCAGATCTGAATTGGTAGAAGATGAAAGCCTAGAATTCCCTCGAGGAGTGTATGTGGATGAGATTGAAGTAGATGGAGTCCTCATCCTTTGAATCTTTTCTAGACTTGTTTAGAATAATGGACATTTCCTAGATCAAGGTTTATTCATTATTACGCCCTCCTACATGTTTACTTCCCTTGTTATGTTCTTCTACTTTGGCTATGATCGTAGCTCCCCTTACATAACTGGTGGTGGCATTGGTGGTAAAGAATTGGAAGGTTGATTTGATGGACCAGCTGTTGGTTGAGGTGCATAGATATTGAGATTTATCCTTAGAGTGGTAGATCTATAATACTCAAGTGTATAATAATGAGAAGAAGTATGAACTAAAGCATTCACTGAAGAGATTGGACATTGTATATAATATCCATAGGAATCCTATTACCTATATGGATATTGTTGCCTTGGCAGTGGCATTGCCCATGCTTGTAGCTATTGCCATTACTACTAGTATCACTCCTATAGTTGAGGGTAACTCTCTGCCTAGGTAGTAGGTTGGCTAAAAGGGTTTTCTGATATTACTTTAAGGATAAGGGAACTGTCTTGGCATTTGCTTTTTGAAAAATCTTGGATTGAGTGTGTATGCCTTAGATTCTTGCAAGTGGGCCATAATAGGGCAACATCCCTTAGGATGTTCATACTAGCACACCTTTCATCCTTCCTCATATTCTAAACTAGGGTCAATACATTCCTCAACTATAACAATTTTTTCCTTTCTATTTATAACCTTCTTGTCAATGATCTCTTTTCTTCTTCTTATCTTTGGCTTTGTTGAATTCTTATTTAATCCTTTCTTCTACTATCTTAAGAGCTGTAGCAAACTTTTCATCCACCAAATTCAACATCTTCTCTAACTTTGTTGCTATATCATTGATCAATTTTTGGATTCATAGAGTTTTCTTTTAAATTACATCTTCCAAGGTTTCTTCTTCTTGCTTTTCATACATTTGAACATCTCATTTTGTGATTGATGGATCTTGGTTAAATTCCTCAGCTAATTCTTTCTTTGTTAACTCTCCTTCCTCTTTTGCCTCTTGGTTTATTAACCTTTGGATTTGATGGATGGTCATCTCTGATAATCTCCCTTGGGCATTGATGAGACATGTTTTGTTAGGCCTCGACATTAGATACCTGATGTCGGAGCCAAGAAGTGATGTCGAATATCCGATGTTGTCTCCTCTAGATTTTTCTATAAATACAACACTTAGGTGCTCAGTTGAGACAAGTAATAGGTAGTAGAGTCTTAGTTTTAATTCTCAATTGTATTAATGCTAGAAACATAAATTCTTCCACCCAAGGAACCATAACCATCATTATAAGCCATGCATAAGGAAAAAGGAACCAATTGTGAAGGGTCATAAGAGACGATAGACACTTTTTGGGGATTTTTCTTGAAAAATTTTGTAACTCTGTAGTCATATGCATTAAGAACTTAATGAACTAAGGTAACGAGTAAGGTATAAACTAATTAATGAGAAGAATACAACCTTAGTAACACTCAATCCTTACTTGATTATAAATGACCCCAAAAAGATGTGCATAGGGTGAACCCTTGCAAAGAGTAGTTAAGCATCCACGAGGTGGTTGAGGCCAGTAAGGTGACCATGTAGAACACACAGAGTAGGAAGCCCAATATTTTAGCATTTACTAAGAGGCTCCTACTACTAGACAGCTGGTCCAATGGGAGGTTGTAGAACCATAGGCTCTCATGCAAGGACAACGTCTCATGTTGCATCCTAACTGCCTTGCTGCCATCCTAGAAAAGTCCATGTTGACCTTAGTCATAGTGGAAATGAATTTTTGTCATTCATGGGGTTTGCTTCAGAAGTTATTCAAATGCAACTTAAGGTGTCCCCCTTGTGGCCCATTCTCTCGAACAATGATGGATGGTACCTGGGTAAAACTCATCAATTTTGGGACAATAAAGATGATGACACCATCGTAAACATTTGTGGAGTCAATGTCTCTTTTTCAGTCAAAG
Organism: Gnetum montanum; assembly: GCA_015680685.1. Classification (NCBI taxonomy): domain Eukaryota; kingdom Viridiplantae; phylum Streptophyta; class Gnetopsida; order Gnetales; family Gnetaceae; genus Gnetum; species Gnetum montanum. The sequence goes on along the minus strand of MNCI01016355.1, from coordinate 738,763 downwards.
CTATTGTTGTAGCTCTTAATCTACCAAATGAAGGATCTAAGGTAGCCCATCTATCAATTAGATTTGACCTTGAGACTAAAAAACTATGGCTAAAATGGGCATAAAATAAGAAGGATAAAATGTATAATGAAATGACTTTGGAAGAGAGGACATATTTCAAGATTGGGACTTATCACCTATTTCCCACAAAAGGGCTCAATCAAATCTCAACATATGCAACCAGGGGAAATGCTATTTTAATGGGTAAATTTGTAGCCAATCTTCCCTAGTTTTACTTCATGGAAATCTAATGGTGGTTTGAAAAAAAGAAGGTAGGGAAACCAACACTTCCATTCCATTGCCTAATTAGAAGGCTATGCAAGTGTGCTAAGATCTTAGAATATACAAATGATATCCCTAGGAAGGCTCAAAATGCCTCCTTCACCAAACTCCTAAAACTTGTAGCACTAAGAAAGATCTTTGTGAAGAACAAGAACTAGAGAATGAGGCAACACTAGAAGTAGAAACACAACATGAGCTTGAACAATACCCAGAAACATAAGCTTTGCCACTGCCACCACTACAAGATTATAGGCTCAATGAGCCATTTCCAAAAGATCACTCAAGCTATTAGTTGGAGAACAAGGGATGAGTCTAATCTCTGTAGAGCGATGGATGATGTCGTACGGTCCATAGTTTTAGTTGATCCAACATGGGGGGAGATCTCACTACAATCAAGAAGAGAAGGATCCAAATTGTCATGGAAAATCTCTGGGAATACTACATCCTTCCAAGTAACACTGGAAATAGGAGAAGCTACCACAATTGTGGTATTGCAACATGAGGATGCGGCGAGCATAGTAGGAGTAATCACAGACCATATTAAGGAATCATTCAATGTGCTTGTTGTGCCCTCAATGGATCTAATAGGAACCAGAGATGCATAGATGCTAGTTAGGACTTCAATGCTTCCTACGGTGCATGATGATGTGCTTGATCAACTACTGCAAATGGGGTAAGTAATGATACCTTGTTTGACATCCCTAGTGATGTCATTGTAGCATAGTCAGACCTCATCACCACAAAAGAAAAACTGGTCATGGATGAAGTTAGGGAAAAGCATGTAAAGGCCTAAGTACAAAGACTACAACAAGAGTTGGTTGCCCTAAGAGCCAAATGATGGGATCCTGCCCAATTTCTTGCACTTGATCAACTTGAGAAATTCAAGATAGAGTAGCTGACTAAGTTAATGAAGGAGAACGTAGCTATTGAATAAGAAAAGAAGAAGGTGGTCTAGAATGCCTCTACTACTAATGCATAATCCCACATGTACAAAAAGGCATTGACCACCACATAAGAAGAAAACAAGTAGCTCACCATAGAGAACTCAAGGTTGACCATAGTTGAGAAGTAAAAGAACATTCTTGATGAGAGTATCCACCAATTGAGAGAACAACTGGTGAGGACCAACTAGGATATTAGTAGATTGGCCAGGGAGAATAGAACCTTCTCAATGGAGGAGGTCCATGATATACATCAAAAGTTAGTAATTAAAATTAGCACATGGAAAAATGAGGCCAAAAAGCATGAGAAATTAAAGAAACACTTCTACAACCAAGTAGGCATGTACAAGTAGATAAATGAAAAAGAGATCTAGATGGCCCAAGTTCACTTCAGCTCCTTGTTAGCTGAAAATCATGAGTGGCAACCCATCCTGGATAGCTATGCCTTGTTCCATCAAGTGAAAGTCAAGAATAAAGACCTACAGATAGAAGATTTGAAAGAATACATGTTGTTGGCTAACCTCAGATATGCCAACTGTTGGCACATTTTTACCATTTCATGGAACAGGTGGACTTATTTGCAAATGGTGAGGTACAGAATCCTAATGAACTGAAATTGTTCAAGGAGGATTATGTTCTTTCTTGTAAAGAATTCTGCAACAGTTAATTAAC
>MNCI01016355.1:710928-735105 GCA_015680685.1 Gnetum montanum | reverse complement strand
AGGACACTCGTTGGCGGTCGCGTCCCAAACGGTCGCCAACACCAACCTTACGATGTTAACAGTGGGTCAGCCTCAGAACGAGTTGGAAAAATAGGTAGTAGCCACTTATACATTATATGAGAAAGAGTTTGTTGATCAAAAAAATGTGTTGCAGAAGCTACAAGTAGCAAACTCAGAATTGGCAGTGGTGATACGAAGATGTCACCTCAAACCTAGCTAGAAGATTAATAGATTATCATGAACTGCCTTTGAGGAGGAACGATGGTAGTTTGTGGCTTGCTATGTGAAGGCTAACCAGATGTTCCTGCAACTGCCATGCCCTTGGGATGTACCAGCACTAGCACACATTGGCTCAATAGACTAGATGGTACACAACCCAAGGATAGAAGAGAAGAAGTTACAAGCATTGCTGAATCGTTACAAATTTCAGAAGCCTAGCAACAAAGGGAAGAAAGCAATGGAGGAGCCACTACCTCTGAGCACCACATGAGCTTCCCAATTTTTGTTTTGTAATAATGTGTCCTATTTTTTGTATTACACCACTACGACATGCAAGAGTCAATTTCTTTTTTATTGTTCAGTTAGTCAATAATCCCATCTCAATATTTTATAAAGAACTTGTTCCTCATTTTTTTTAACTCGAGGACAAGTTTTCATTCAGTCATGGGGGTATGATGAATCATGTTTTGTTAGGTCCCAATGGTGGATACCTGATGTTGGAGCCTCAACATGAGATACCTGACGTTAGAGCCAAGAAACGATGTTGGATATTAGATGTTGTCTCCTCTAGGTTTGCCTATAAATATAGCACTTAGGTGCTCGGTTGAAACAAGTAATAGGTAATAGAGTGTTAGTTTTAATTCTCAATTTTCACTAGTCTTTCTTAGAGTTCTATTATTCCCAGTACATGCCCATAGTGTGATGTTTGTAATTGTGTAACACCTTTGTTTGAGTCTAATGTACTTAGATACATTACATGACTAAAAATAAAGATCGAGATTACTTCCATCATTGCAGCATCCACTTAGTTTATTATTACTTTTAATTATTAATTATTTACTATTTCCTTTAGTTAACATTCCATTTATTGCTATTTACTATTCCTATTATTAAGTAGAATGCATACACCTTAATCACAAATGTTTAAGTGGAGGTACTTGGTAATCTAGTAGTGTATTGTTTGACACAACTAGTGACATACGCTTGGCAATCCCAAAAGTAGTCTCATGAATTCCAAGACATATATAGAAAATTAAGAGTGGATACTCATTGCACATAGGCTAGTTTAGATTTTATTTTCCATTATTCATTAGCTTAATTAATTTACCCCTTATCGTCATTAGGAGAAAAGTAGAATTAGACAACATCATAGGCCTCACTTTGGACTAAACCATATGTGACAAAGCTACCACTAGTTCAAGTGGGAAGATAGCAAACTATGATCAGAGCATAATGATCTAGATGCCACAACTAGTTCCATCCACAGAATTTGACTGGATCATGTGTGAACGCTTGTGATTCATATGGTTGAGTGTATGGGTACCTCATCACTCATTAGGCATAGATCATAAGGATTTCTCTCGTTTTATTTCTTAACCCATCAATAATATGTCTAAGTTGTTCCCTTTTTGAGAATCCATGGCCTAGGCATTTGTGCATACAAGAGTAATATCTTTCCATTGCTATATCAAGGGATTCATGTATTCCTTGTTTCCATCCCTAGATTTTCTTTCTGAGGTTAGACACTCTTAAATAAGTTTGATATTTGTTGTTAAAGAGTTTGAGCATGGTACTCCATCTTCTAATCAATTCTGGTTTCAATGATCTATACCAGATCTCTACCTTCTTGATGAGTATCATAGGAAACAACTTGAGCTTCTTCCAATCACTTTCAATATTCTAAAAGGCACAAGCATCATGGAATGTTTGAAGGTGGTGCTTTGGATCTACATTATATCTACCTTCAAATTTATGAATGTTATTCATGTCTAGTTTCTTGATGCGACTGTTCCTTATGTGCTTGGTTGGAATATATACTACTTCTCTAATATTGATCATGTTGTGAGTGGCTAACAAGGGATCTTCATGGTCATTGGTTTTGTAAGCTCTATTGTATTGATGTTCCCTTTGGTGCTCATATTTTTCTCTCTCTTCATGCTTAATCCTATCTCTTCTTGGTTCATACTCATCCTCTTCTTCATCAAGATGCCTTCAATGATATTCATGCTAATCATGAGCCCTATGCCTTTCCCTATTGTAATCTCTAAATATTCATTCCCTTCTATTAGAGTTCACTAATGATCGTGAGGAGGAAGAAGAAGTAGTTGGAGAACAATGCCAACTGGTTCTCCTTTAGTAACTCTATAATTCATTCCTTTGTGATTTTGTAGAAGCTCTAGGCCTTGAGCTTCACCTATGTCTAGAGTCTTTTGCCTCCTTGGTGTCTCTGCAAGGGTTGAATCCAATTATACCTTGACAAGATCTTCCAAACAAACAATAGAAATTTGTGAGTGGGCTTCATGATTGTGGTGGAGTTTCTCTATTAAGAAATGCATCGTCATTAATTTCCTCTAGGAAAAAATTGGGATTGGTCTTATTTCCTTTTCTATTGTTGTGCCTTGTCTCCATAGCAGCATCTTTGCATACTTGTGCCTTTGTAGGTTGATACAGCTTGGTTATGTGTTTGGTCACATGATACCCTTCCTGTGCATGGCTTAGGTTCATTCCCATTAAGGTTTCTTAAAGCATGGATGGTGCTAAACATTCTAGAGGCAAAATGGTGTTAACCTACAAGTCTCTTCATCTTACCTACTCATCCTAGTAAAAGATGAATGTAAAATCAGGATCATAGGAATCGGTATGAGCATATGAGATCCTTGTTTACATAGGAACACTCCAATCTTCATCATCATGTATATTTTCATGACTTTTTAAAACTCCTTTGGGAGGTGATTTTTCTCTAAGTGTGGAAGTCATGTTATCTATTTGACCCTTAAGTGTGTGTGTATGTATTATTAAGTTTGATTAAATATGTGAAAAATGAACTTTGTAATTTTTCATACAACAAACTCTAAGAGATCAACTCCTAAGCACACATTGACACATCCTTAACAATGGTGCCAATGATGAGTGGTATCATATCCCAACACTCTACCATAAAAGTCATGAGTGTCTACGCATGACCAAATTGTAATCCATGGATGAACAATGTAATTATGCTAGGAGTTAATATTAAGTTTGTGATCATTGTATTCCCAATTTGATTTAGTAAAGTTTAAACGCATGGTTTAACTCTCAGTGAGGCATATGATAGGTTGATGTTGTTGGGCTCTTAGTACTCCTAGTGGTATTCACAATGAGAATTGAGAATAGAAATCTAAATCTAAGTAATGACTATAATGTAAATCTACTCTATCCTATAGTGATGAGCATCTGGTCCTGGCTTACCATATACACCTTGGGCTCATGTAACCATTACTAGGATTACAAAGTGAGTTCACTATTGAGTGAATCAAGTGAAGCCACTACTGGGTTACCAAATGATTACACTTTAACACTCAAAACCAATTGTACTCATTACTCTTTACTAATGAACAAGTAAAGTAAAGTACTTGGAAATGTAAAGAGTTAACTAAGTAAACATAAAAATTCAACTAACTAAAACAAAAGAACTAAGTGCATGCTACAATGATGAAAAGTAATCTCGATCTTTATTGCTGGATATGAAGTATGCCTAAGTACAATTCACTTAAATGAAGACACCATGCAACTACTCAACATCATGTTGTGGGCATTCACTCTATCACGAACTATGGAAACAAACTACAAGAGTCTAGCTAAGGGTGGAATGAAATTATTATAGCTTGTGCACCTAAGTGTTGGAATTTATAGGGCTATATAGCTCTTGAGACATTGTATCAATGATGACGTAGCATGAGCTAGGATATCCTTGAAACAATATTGCATTGATGGAAAATATGGATTTATAAACTATGTAATAGATAACAAAAAATAAAAATAACACATAGTCTCTGAGGCTATGATAACTAGGTAAAATAGAAAAAGCAACAACAACAATGTAGCCAAGAAACAAAGTAAAATCCATCAATAAACAACTAAGCTATAGGAGGAGGAAGAGGTGGAATATCACCAACATCATCATCACCATTGCCTAGGGCATATAGAAAATAAAACATGCAAATATTACTGGTTGCAATGACCAAAAATTATAGCCATACAATAATAGAACAAATAAAAAAAATTATAAAGAAATTTAGAAGCTAAAATAATATCTTCATAAACCTTTGAAGGTTTAGGAGCAATATCTTTGGGAGTGAATCTTTGGAGGCTAGCCTTCAACCTGTGAAGAATTTCTTCTTCACTCATGTTGGTCCAATTGATGTCTCCAAGGTCCACTCATGATAAGATCTTTCCCCTCTCCACATCGGTTCAATCAAGAGGAGCATAGGAAAAAGTACTTGTGGAAGTTTCCTTAGATGCAGTGAGAATACAAGGAGTGGGGGAATCAACCACAACTACAAACTCCTTGAACTTGCTAAAAATATCTTCTTCACCTATGCCTTGCACAAACAACTCATATGTGTGATGTGCCATAGCCTCCTTATGCCATGACTTCATGTAGTTTTCCTTCATTTTGTATTGCATCTTGTAAGCTTTTTGCTAATTTCTCCATTTCCACACCTAGGTGCAAAAATCTCTCCATTCCTTTGTCCTTTAGACCATCATCTCCAACTGCATCTCCTTCTCCACATTACTCTTGGATAGAGTAACCTTGCCCTTGATGGCATTCCAATATCATGATCACTTAATTTCCTTCTTATGTATAAAATCCTTGTTGACAACATGAGCCTCTATGAACTCCTTGTGATCTCTGATGCTTCTATTCTCAACTACTAGCTCCTTGTTCTTCTTCTCCAATTCCACAAGACATTTTCATAAAAACTTATTGGAATGTTAGGACTCCCAAAATATTTCTGCATATGATGTAGCACATTTTGTAGCCCCCTCATATAGTCTCCATGGAATGTTCTCCACATCAAGTGCTAGCATAGGAAAATCATCAAACTCCATGTCTCGTGAGGAATCCCATTTTAATTTTTCTTACCAACATCATCCATCATTTCCTTCATAAATTCCATCTTGTTTGGTACCTAAGTTCAAGATTTTGAGTAGAATGTGGATGTTTCTGGAGGAGGTTCATACCTTGTAATAGCCATAACCATCAACATCATTTACAACAACAAATTAAAGCAAAATAAAAATAAAAATAAATAAAAAATCAAATAAAATAACAAATGCCAAAAGTTACTAGGAAGATAATGATATACATCCATCAGAGGGTTGCTTTTTGAAGGCAAATCACCTAAGATGGAATCTAAGACATCTTGTGGTTTCTTGAATGATGTTTTCCCTTTTTCTTGTCATTATTGCTACTTCTTTGTAGCAGCCTTAGTAGCCAATTCCTCTTTCTTCCCTACAACTAAATCAAAGGCAAGAAAAAAAAAAGAATAAAATCAATAAGAATTTTTATCAATAAAACATGATAAAAAAATACCAAATATTTAATTAAAAATTAAAACTAACTAATTAAAATCATAAAAAAAACATAAGCATATTTCCAAGAGCCTAGTTAGCCTTGTTAAGCTTGATTACTAGTTTCTTAGATGCCTGCTGGTTAGCAACCAAAACATTTTGTTCAACTTGTGGCCTCTTCATCCTTTTTCTAGCAACACCATATACTTCCATGCATAACCTTTTTGCCTCTGCTTGGCCATGTATAGCATGAGGATCCATCTCTCTGCTATCAAGGGAATAAACATGCACACCACTAAAATTCTTAGTGGTAGTAGATAGTGACTCTCCCACATCCTCCATGGATGGGGCTTGGGCACACATCAAATGAACAATATGAACAATATCCCAAGGCTTGAAAAGTTGGAAAATGTCATGTACTACCCACTTTCAATCTTTATTGACCATCAAGAACTTTGTGAACCTTCTAAGATATGATTAAAAAATGTGAAATGTATGTAATACACCAATTTGAGCTTGTTTTGGAGTTTTTGTATTGTGCTCCTTAGACAATTAACCAAAAATGTATCCCAATTAAACCTAGTATCATTAATCACCATCTTCTTCATAACTTGAGCTTGTTGAACTCCTATGATTTTATTCTAAGACAAAAGCATGAAAAAAACTCTAAAGTGGAAAAGGGGATACAACTTGTTTGCCTTCTCAACTTCACACTTGCTGAAAGACAATATGGCCTTAGGAGGTGAGTTGAGCCAAGCCTCCATATCCTCTCTAGAGCTAGCATCTTTCCCTACTCTAATGGCCACCATAGAGCCACTGGCAAGTACACTAAAAATATTTCTAAACATTATCTCATCAATGTTCAAAGCAATAGGAAAACCATGGACATGAGCAAAAAATTTGGTGATTCCTTCATCAAATGAATCAAAAACATTCAACATTTCAACCTATGATATTGGTGAACTAGGGAACATAAATAAATCAAACAAGCCTACGTTCATTACTCTTTGTTGGATGTTCACAAGGGCCTTGTTTGACAATCATTTCTATGCTTTGTCTACTTCACCCCAATTGAGGAGAATCTTCTCCTCAAAATGACCAAAAGTGACCATGATGATTATATACTTGCACATGGAATCTGCAAAGCATAACATAGCCTATTAGCCTCTTAAATCATAAACAACCAACATAGCCTATACCAAACCACAAAAAACTCAAAAAATTAAAGTTCTAAAAAATTAAAAATTAAAACTAAAAATAAAAGAAACAAAAATGAAAATGCTAAAATGTTGGCAAAATGAGAATAATCTTCTCTCACCTAGCTTGAACTTATGCAAGGGCTCCTAAATTTTGAAGAGTCCAAAATTTGTGTGCATGTCTAGTGGCCACACATCTTTGGTACAATGAGAATATCAAATTCGATATTGGGTAAACTTAGCACTAAGTTGGTTAATGACTTGCACCTTTATGACCTCACCTTGCCTAAACTCCTCCAAGGCTGTGTGGGCTACAGAAAAGGTTTGATCATTTTTCATCAATCCTCCATTGTGCACCTTAAACCTTAAAAGTGACAATGTTGGCATAAAAATAAAAATATAAAAAATGACCAAATTCATCAATGCAATTCCCATGACATTGCACATCAAAATTCAGCCTTTACATAGTTTAAGTAACATACAAAAAATTAAATTTGGCATCTTAATAGGCATTTAACATAAGAAAAATTTAGTTTGAAATTTTCACAGCCATTTAACATAAAAACAAAATAGTTTAATATTGTAAAAATCTAGTTTGGCATTTTGTCAAATAGTTGTCATATATGGCATCAAAGCAAGAAGTTCCCTAAACAATTAACATAAAACCAAGTTTTTCACAAAATAGGATGTCAAAATTGACAATGTTGTAGTTTAGAGAGTAGAAAATGCTAAGAAACATTGGTCAAATAGTCCAAACAATGCCAAAATGCTAGGAATGTGGGAAGGAAGGTACAAAAAACACAAGTTTTCTTGGCTCTAGAAGCCTACACGTTACCATTCATCCCTAGAAAAAAACCCCAAAGTCCCTCATATGTCGCTCTACTAGTTTAGGGAGTGCCATACATTGTCCTTTCAAAGCCCAATCATGCACACACTTGCCATGGGACTAAGAAAAATTCACAATGCTCAACTCTAACTCCAAATGCGCAAACATTGTCAACATAGACTAAGAAAAAATCCAAAACTCTGCATTTCAACCACAAATTAACTAGTGCAAGTCCAAAGAGCTAGGAAAAACCCTAGAAAATTTTTTTAAAATTATTTTCGACCATAGATGTAGTCAACATAACCCAAATAATCCAAATTCATCAACAACGCTACACTTACAAGTGTAGGAAAACCCAAATTTTTACTAGATTTAGAGTAGAAAAAACCTTGGTTTGCAATTCATTGACTATGGAAAAAAATCATAAAAAATTATAAAAAATCAAAACATGATCTAGGATCCTCTTTCAATGTATCTAGCCTTTTCAATAACCGAAGATGTTGATCGTATGTGGTCGAAACCTAACCAACATTGCTAGTTTAGCCATTGAAAAATTGCAGAAACCTCAGAAAATAAGACAGAGCACTGAACATTGGGTTGAGAAAAGATACCAAAATCTTTACAATAAAAAATAAAAATAATCTAATTCCACCTCTAGGATGGTTGAAAAACCTTTGACAACAATCTTATGTAGTCTGAACTCAAAAATCTCATTGCACATAGGCTAGAAAAATCTTAAAATTTCACCAAAATTAGCAAAAATATGTCATCAATGCTACACATGTGCATGGGAAAAAATTCCAAATGTCCAAAAAAAATGTCAAAAATTCCAAATCTAATCCCCATGATAGTTAGAAAGCCTAAATCCTAGATTTGACACAATTAGATACAAAAGTATCCACTGAAAAAAAGCCTAGGAGTGGGAAAAGGTTTTCATAATTTTGTTAAAAACAAGAAAAATATGGAAGTAATTAGTACCTAGTAGTCATCGATGAGGATCCTTCTTCTATAGATGATTTTATAAGCCTTGAAACAATTTTTACAACCTCCTCTACCTATTCCAATCTTGGGTTTTGGCTTGTCAATCCTTTCTCCTTCACTATGGTTGCCGGATTATGATAGTTCTACCTTTGACTATTGAAAGAAGAAGCTCAAAATCCTTGGGTTTATTGCAACACACACAAGAGGTAGGAAAAAGCCAAAACTTTAAAAATATGTTGTGCAAGTGAATCTATGATTCCAAATCCAACATCTACACACTACACTTGGGAAATTAAGAAGGAAATTAGCTTCCAACATTGGGTTTGGGGCAAAATTCCTCTCCTAGATGCCCACACACTACACATAAAATCCATTATAAGCCAAGAACTACCCTCCACATGTTGTGATTGGGAAATAAATAAGGAAATTAGCTTTATAAGCTAGGTTCTTCTGAAAATTTCTACTTTTCTAGCTCCAATGTTGTCACATAGTTAATCTTCAGTGGTGTGTTCATCCCACAAACATAGGCAAAATATCAAGAATTCCACACACTACCTCTATTTGCTATAGGTTGGAAATAAAAGAGTAAATTGATTCATACACTGTAAATTGATGAAGGTTTTGGGTTTCCAAGCTTCCCCACATTGCACTTGGAAATTAGCCAAGAAATAAGCTTCATACATTGGTTTCCAATGGAAAGATTGACTTTCCTTGTCCAAATGTTGTAATCATAGGTAATTTTGGTGATGAGTGGGTCCCACAAGGCATTGACAAAAACATCAAAAATTCCACACACTGGCTTACATGCTAGGGAGAGGAAATAAAGAAGGAAATTAAGTTTATACACTATTTTTTGGCCAAAATCTTAGGTTCCAAGCATTATATGCAGCCAAGGAAGTTAAATTTGATCATAGGTGAGTTCCCCAGACCATAGGCTAAAATATCTTAGATTTTACATGCTGAGGATGGGAAATTAGTTGGGAAATTAACTTCATATGTTGGAAATTTAATTTTCCTTATCCCACATGCTATCCATGTAGTTCCATACACTACCCAGTGGGTTCCACATAGCCCAAGAAAAATTACCAAAAGTTCCACATATTGTCAAACCTAAGTTCTTGGCTTATATGCTATTTGAACAAGATCCACACATTGGGAATCCATTCGAGAGTGTCCACTTGCTAGGAATTCAAGCCCCATACAACATGAATGTGTCACATGGTGTCCACACACTATGGAAATAACCCCCACACTCTAGAAATGCAAATTTTTAGCTTTTTAAAACTATTTTGACTACAAATCCCCATTATTTGTGTCTTTTATAGCTTATTTTCATTAGATCTTTTTTCTGATTTTAATCATAGAATGACCAAAAAATTGAATATTATTATTTAATACCATTTTAAATCCCATTTGATGAGCCGCAACATTAGGGATGCGATATCACATCTGTGATATCAGGTATGCGATATCGGAGCCTTCCAAGCAATATCGAATATCCGATATCAGGGCTTGTCTTATCACCTATAAATAAGAGGCGAGTGCACTTGGTTTGGCAATAGAAAAATAGTTGGTTAATTTAGTCTTAGTCCTTTACCTGAACTCTTGCCTTTTTTCCTACTTAGAGTTAGAATTATTTCTGAGTGCCCATAGTAGGAGTCATAAATAGAATAGATCTTTATTCGAGCATTGTGTACCTAAGCACACCTTATGGCTAGAAATAAAAACAAACTTTGTGATAACCCTTACGGTATTCAGAATTGCATATTTAATGTTATTTATAGTTATTTAATGCTTTCCTTAGTTAATTAATGCTCTCTCTCTCATCTTGTTAACTCTCCCAATTAAGCACACTTCGTACGACCACTTCGAGCATGTGTGAAACACTTAGTAACCCAATAAAAATTAGCATTTGGTAATCCCAGTAGTGTTGCACTGGTTCAGGATGTGGATAGCAAGTGGGAACGAATGCTGGTGTTAGGACTAGTTAGAGCATAGTTGATTAGTTAATTTAAATTGGTTACTTAAGTAGTTCACTTCTCCCTTTGTAGCACTAGGACATAAAACATAGAAATATATAAAAATAATATACCTCAAGTTTACTTAACCATACAATCATGTTATACAAGTAAGCTTGGGAAGACAATGATTGACTAACTCGTCCAGGTTCTGTAAAGGCGCATAAGCACTTAGTCCTTGGAATTCGACTAGATCATGCATGTACGCTTGTATTCATATGGTTGAGTGTAGGGATATCTCACTACTCATCATTGGCACCGTTGCCATGGACTTTGTTGGTTGTGCGCTAGCTAGAACTTAGGAAATTTTCACATTGTTGGAACGAACCCTTAGGGTTGGTTATCTTATAATTAGTGAAGTAAAAAGTATTGCACACTGAATAGACAATTATGTTTCCTTCTTCTTATGAGAGTGTTTCACCACCTAGGTTCGATACAGGGAATAATCGGAGGCATAGTACACAGGATAATTCACTAGTCCCTCAACAATTTCGTGTGGTATATGTTCATCCCGATGAGTATATACCAAACTTTACCTTTATCCTCCACCAAGATGAACAACTGCGTTGGTGTGATTTAGAAGATAACATAGTGTTACCTCTCGATCGCTCTATCCCAGGCATGCTTCTTCATGATCTCACACAAATTGGTATGTAGCACTTACAATTAGAGTACGTTGTGCATTATCATGACTTGAGAGAGTATTGACCCATGAAGGCACAATGTCAAAGGGATCTACAACATGAGAGATGTCATGAATCCATGAAGGGGAAGTTATCTCAAAATTTCCCATATGTCATAAGTGAAAATGAGGGTGGTGAACCTACCTCAGGAGGTCTCCCATACAATGATGTTCCTCTCATTGACTTCGGTTAAGGGGTTTGGTATCAGAATCTTCACTCGACTATCCATAACCCAGATTCTGGTATTGAAAAACACAAAGGGCCTAAAAAAGAAACATGAACACACGAAAAAGATGGACATTCTGATCGTAACCACGATCAAGGCTGTGACCACCGAAGAGAAGGAAGCATGCATCAACATGATGATAGTCCTCCTTCTTCTTTACCTTCATCAACTCCTTCACCCTCTCCTTCAAGATCTGGATGCAGTCACAAGGAAAAAGACCGTGAGGATAATGGTAAGCAAAATAGGAATCATAGAGAAAGCAATTGAGAAAGGGGACGAGGGCATTCTAGAGAAACTCATCATGAGAGGAGGGAGAGTAGGGAACAACATAGGAATCATAGATGCCATAGACAGTACGATCACGATGAACCCCTACTCGCTACCTGAAGTATGCTAGATATAACTAAGGCTATTAGAATCCTAATGAGGCACCAAAAAATAGTAGGATCAAAAGATTGGACATGAACAATATGCCACAATTTGAAGGGGAATATAATGTTGATCCTCAAAATCATTTGCAAGCATTGCATGATGTATGTGCCCTGCAAAACATAGAAAATGAGTGGCAAAAACTTAAGTTGTTTCCATGGACATTGATCAAGGAAGTAGAAAGCTAGTACTAGTCCTTAGAACTGGAATCCATTTGTCCATGGAGTACCATGTTAGAACTATTCAATGATAAGTATCAAACGTACTCCTGAGTGTCCAACTTGTGAAAGCAAATCTAAGGATGGAAATAAGGAGGGCATGAACCCTTGGATGCTACCATGGGCCAATATTATGCACTTTTACATCATTGCCCATGCNATGAACCCTTGGATGCTACCATGGGCCAATATTATGCACTTTTACATCGTTGCCCATGTCATGGTTACTCATAAAGGGAACAACTACGTCATCTCGTAAATGGGCTTAGGCACAAAACGTGAAGAGCCCTTGGGACTTATGCCCAAGGAAGGCTATCTGAGCTTAGGGTTCATCAAGTACGAAGATTGTTGGAGCAAGTTGCTAAAGAGGAAGGTGAGTTAAGGAAAAGAGAGAGTGTGGAAGAATATAATAGAGATCCTTCCCTCCAAAAGAAGGGAATTAGATTTTGTGAGGATGAAGAAGAGTCACCACTCAAAGAGATGGTGAATAGGAAAACCTTGGCCATTCAAAAACTTGCATCAGAAGTATCGACAAAGGTGGACCAAATGTGGGACTCCCTAGATAATAGGTTTCAAATAGTTCTCAAAATGGTAGAGGAGTCTAGAGAGGAAGGTAGTGATCAAGAAAAGAGAAAAAAGAGAGAAGTTGAATATGCACGTAACAAAGGTAAGGGCAAAGTTGCCATCATTGAAGAGGTTGTGGATTCAGATACAGACAATGATGGTGGATGTAAGATATGCCAATATGACCATCCTAAGGGATGTTGCCCTATAATCTCACATATGTAGGAGTCTGGGGTGTATGCACTCAATCCACGATTAAACAGAAGGCAAACACCTTGAAGGTTACCTTACCCGCAGGGTAACCCAAGGCAGTTCCACCAACCCTTGATGTATTATCCAAGTGGAAGTCCACCACAACCAAATGAGTAGTATTNCTGTGCAAGGTGAGCTCCTTGCCAAGCCACAGCAATGTAATGCTATAAGGGCTGTTAATCCTCACCTTACTATTGGTTCAAAAAATCACACAAAGAAGAGACCTTTCTTTAGGACCAATAGTTCAACCAAGTCCTTGCAGTCACAAGCAGCTAACTCTTCAAAGGCCTCACCATCATACGAAACTTCGAAACTCCCTTCAAATCAAAGGCCATATTCAATGCACACAGTCATGTTGACGCATGTCATTACCAATTGGATTAAGGCTGGCCATCTTCCTAGGAAATTCTCTGATCCTGGGAGTCCTCTTATATATTTACAAATCATGGGGAATGAGCCATGTAAAGCTCTTTTAGATTCAGGTTCTGGTGTCAACTTAATCTCTGAAGAAATATACAAAGCCTGGAACCTACCTCCACTAAAAAATAGTAACAATCATTTAGAGCTGGCCAACCAGTCCATCATTATCCCATTGGGACTAGTGGAGGACATTGTTACCACTATTTGTGGATGGTTGTATCCAACTGAATTTCTAGTGATTAAAGTCAACAATTGTAAGGGGGACTTCCCGATCATAATGGAAAGAGCATGGCTAAGCACAATTGATGCATGCCTAGGAATACGTGATCTTTCCCTAGAGATATCAAAGAAAAATACATTTGGAAAGATTAAGAAGAAGAAATTTTCATGCATCGCATACAGTGACACAGGGTGTAGTTGTGTGCAAAAGTCCTGGTTTGTACAACATTTAACATTGCCTACATGCAACAAGTGTGCACAAGTAACTAACATACAAAGATGCCTGTATGTGGTAGCCACAAGATAGGAAGGCACCCAGTGGCTGACAGCTAACTAAGAAATCAACTCAATTGTATGCATGAAACCAACTAAGGGTTTGACTTGCACTTACATCGATAGCATAGATACATTAGAACAAGTCCATCACCAACTTCCAAGCCTTGACATTGAAAATATCAATTGGGGGAAGTTGGAAATCCCTAACAACTTTAAGCAAGATCCCCTGGAGTTAAAATTGTTGCCCACTGGTATGGAGTATACATTTCTCAAATATGGAAAATCGGTAATTATTAATGCTAGGCTTGCTCCTCAACAAAAAGAGAGACTGCTAAAAATGATGAACAAATGGTCGAAAGCCTTCACTTGGTCATATCTCAAATTAATCGGAATAGACCCTAGGATATGCTAACATAGGATTTACACTGACCCTTCCATGAAGCCTCAATGATAATTGTGATAATTGTAGAGGTGATTAAAACCAAAGCTAAAGCAAGTGTTTAAAGAAGAAATTGAACAACTTCTAAAAGTTGGGTTCATCGACCCCATTGTTGATAGTGAATGGGTTAGTCCACTAGTTATTATGCCCAAAAAGGGAGGTAAATGGATAGTGTGTATAGACTTTAGGGTACTAAACATGGCAACATTCAAAGACCACTTTCCATTGCCATTCATCGACTAGGTCTTAGATACCATTGTAGGGCATCGCTACTATAGTTTTCTAGATGGATACACTAGATACAACAAAATCCAAGTAGCATCAAAAGACCAAGCCAAGACCATGTTCACAAATCCTTAGCAAACATTTGCATACAAATAGATGTCATTTGGCTTGTGTAATGCTCTTGCAACGTTTCAACATTTGGTTCTAATATCTTTCAACAGTAAATAGGGAATGATGTGGAGGTCTTCATGGATGATTTCTCCACCTACGGAGAAAACTTTGATCAAGCATTGGACCGATTAGAGTAAGTACTAAAACGATGTGTTGAAACCAATTTAAGGCTCAATTGGCAAAAAAAGCCATTTAATGGTCTAAGAAGGCATAGTATTAGGGTATACGATTTCACAAACAGGGATAGAGGTAGACCCCGAAAAGATTAAAGTCATCCAAGGAATCATGCGCCAACCTGAAACTGTAAAAGACATCTGATCATTCCTTGGACACACTAGCTATTATAGGAGATTCATAGAAAACTTTTCAAGGGTTTCAAAACCATTGGTTGAACTAACGAAGAAGAACATACCTTTCGAATGGACCAAAGAATGTGAGTTAGTTTTTCAAACTTTAAAATAGAATCTTGTAGAAAAACCTATTCTACAAGCTCCTAACTAGTCTAGACCATTCCACATCATGACTGACATGTCCAACTATGCTTTAGGAGTTGTACTTAAATAGTTAGATGACCAAAAATGTTCTTATTACATCCACTGTGCAAGTAGGAGTATTGCTAGTGCACAACTCAACTACACCTCAATAGAAAAGGAATTAATGGTTGTGGTGTTTGCACTAGATAAGTTCAGGCACTATGTATTGGGCTATAAGGTATTTGTGCACAAAGACCATAGTGCAATTTAGTTCTTGCTGAATAAACCAACGGTGAGCCCTCACATCATACGATGGCTCATAATCTTACAAGAGTTCGATCGTAAAGGCACCAAGAACGTTGTTGCTGATCATTTATCTTGGTTAAATGGGACAAAAAAGAGGATGAATATCCACTTTCTGATTATTTTCTTGATGAATACCTCTTTGCAGGTGTAGTAAATAATCAATTAACCACAGAAAAAAATTGGTATAGTAGCATTCTTACCTTTCTCCTTACACAACAAACATCACAAGATTTAGACACTAAAAAGAAATAATAGTTTCTTTGTCAAGCCAAATATTTCATGGAAATCAATGGAAACCTTTATAAGGTATGTCCCGATGGCTTGGTCTGATGGTGTGTTCCTAATGTAGATCAATTACGAGTTCTCCAAGACACTCATGAGGGCCCTTGTGTGGGTCATTATGCTGGAAGATGAACAACCATTAAAATATTTCTTGCAAGATATTATTGGCCTACATTGTTCCGGGACACTCATCATTTCATCCAATCTTGTGAGTACTGCAAGTGTGATGGGGGAATGACTACTAGGATGGAGGGTCCATAATAATGGATTCAACCTTTAGAACCCTTCAACATATGGGGAATTGATTTTATGGGGCCTATACACCAATGTCCAATGGAAAAGCCTACATTATTGTTGTTGTTGACTATTTCATAAAATGGGCAGAAGCAGCCACTGTTACGGATTGTACATCATCTACCATTACACAATTTGTTCAATAATAAATCATTAATAGGTTTGGCATGCCTCATGCACTTATTTCTAACAATGGCATACATTTTACAGGTGTGACTTTTTGAAAGTTGATGCAACTCTTAGGAGTTGAACACAAAATAATTACACCATACCATCCTCAAGTGAATGGTCAGGCTGAAGTAACCAATAGGGAGATTACAAAAATATTGACAAAAACCATTAGCAAATATAGGTGAGATTGGAGCACCAAACTGAATGATGCTCTTTGAGCATACTGCTCCACATGGAAACTCCTATAGTCTACTCTCCCTATGAGTTAGTGTACAGAAAACTTCCAATGCTTCCTATTCAAGTAGAACTCCGTACATTATCTACAGCATGTCATCTTAGCCTTGACCTTAATCTAGCATAAAAAGAACAGTTAATGAGCCTTAACCTGCTAGATGAAAACCAATTAGTCACCCTGTCATCTAATGAATTACACAAGGCCTTTAATAAACAATGTCATGACCTGAAAATTAGAAAAGTTAAGTACCAACCATGAGATAAGGTTCTTTATTGGAACCCCACACACATGCCACAATGCACTAAATTTCAAACACTATGGGAAGGACCTTATATTATTCATGCAACTTTTCCTTCAGGAGCCATGATGATTTACAAACTTGAGAGCCCAAATAAGAAATTGTTCGTCAACATCCAACAAACCAAACCTTTCTATGAGCCTAGAACAACCAGTATCCATACTACCTCTGTTGGTGGACAACCCTGCTCGTTATTTCGGATATCCTCCTTCCAACTCAGTCATGGGGAAGATGGCCACCAATGCTAACCTTTCTAAGCCCTTAGGTCTTTTTGTATTTTTTTTACACATCTTTTCAATTTTACTTATTTTTGTTTTACACCATCGTTCACAATTTTTCTATTTCTTTGTTTGAATTACTTTCATTCGTCATATAATAAGTGCTCATGATAATGAGTTAGACTATAATAATGTTGATTGCTAATTTTTGGGTTTACCTTTGACNAAGTCACACCCTTTTCAACCATTAAGTCCTTCCTTGGTTTGAAGAATACCAAGTCACCAATTTATTAATAAGTTTATTTAGAAAAATGGATAGTATAGTTCCAAAGCCAAAGGAGATNTTGCATGGTATGGTTCTCAAAGAAAAAAAAACAAAAAAACAAAAAAAAAAAAACAAAAAACAAAACTAGTGGGAATTCAAAGCACACCCCTTAGACATAATAAAGAAACATGGGCTGCAAACACTGGTTATGAAACTAGAAAGACATGTTACCCATGCCTAAAGGTTCCCTCTACCTAAACCCCTTTCTCGCTTCCTGCTTTCCTATCTTTCTCTCCTTTGAATAGTGGTAACTTGATGGATGCATTATTGTTGCTTCATGAGGATGGGTTGGTCAAATGTGTTGATGCAAGGTCACTAGATGTGGTTGGTGAGTCTGAACTTGGGATGAATTTTATTTAGTCACCTTAACCACATAATACACAATGGAATTTACACAACCTTGCTCTTGGGATTCCATTCCATTTCCTCCTCCCCTTCCATATTTCTTTCCATATTCCACCTCATTGCTAGTTTTATGATTAGTCTATGTCTTGGTCGATGCATTGTTAGTCTTCGTTAAACTCTTGTTGGTAAGTTCTTAACCTTTGTTTCCATATGTCATTCCAAGAGCCTACAAACTCTTTGGTTTGTGAGTCTGTCAAGGCATAAAAGACATGAGCCTGCTTTGGCAAGGACCCACTAGCATTTCTTTTTGGTGGAATTGTTAAGTTCTTTCCCTTAAACATTCTTTTCAATCAACCATTTCTTATTTCATCCCCATCCATGACATCCATCTTATTGGCTTCACCGTTGTTTTTCCCCTCATCTTCATTGTTCCTTTAGTTTTTCCACCCTATCACTACTGGAGGATCGCTCTTATTCAAGGCCACCTTGTCACAAATTTTTCTATTCGATCACCTATCTCACTCCTACACCTTGGGTAGTTATTAGTTAAAAACCTCTAACCTAATATCTGCCATACCCACAACCTAGTCAATGTGCTTATATCGAGGCAAGGTATCAATTGCATTATGGCTTATCTATCCTTGCTAATTCATGACTGTGTTGTGTGTACAGATGGCGATTACACGGACAATGGACTAGGATAAGAGGAAGCACTCAGGTTGGACTGGAGCTAGAGCATTTATGCAAGGAACAAGTTTGGTCATGTGGCTATGGATAAACAACGAAGTGCACATTTTTGACATCGGCAGCAATGCGCCTTATCTTCTTTTTTCTTTCTCTTTCTCTTCAAGCTATCAGATGAGGGTCTGGATGTCATCTATGTACAGTGTTCACCATAATGGACATGAACACCAATGTTGTAATATGTTTGTTGATCCATTCACCAAGCACTTTGAGTATGTTATTCTCTGTCACTGTCAAGTTCTCATTTAGTTAATAATCCCATACCTTCCTTATATTTTGTAAGGAACCCAAGGATGAGTTTTCATTTAATCATGGGAGGTATGATGAGCCGCAATATCACATCTGCGATATCGAGTATGCAATATCCTAGCCTTCCAAGTGATATTGGATATTCGATATCAGGGCTTGTCTTGTCACCTATAAATAAGAGGGGGGTGCACTTGTTTTGGAAATAGAAAAATAGTTGGTTAATTTAGTCTTAGTCCCTTACCTAAACTCTTGTCTTTTTACCTACTCAAAGTTAGAATTATTTTTGAGTGCTTGCAGTAGGAGTCATAAAGCGAATGGATCTTTATTTGACCATTGTGTACCTGAGCACACCTTGTGGCCAGAAATAAAAATGAACTTTATGATAAACCTTGCAGTATTCAAATTTGCTTATTTAATGTTATTTACAATTATTTATTACTCTTCTTAGTTAATTAATTCTCTCTCTCTCACCTTGTTAACTCTCCCAAGTAAGCACACTCAGTACGACCACTTCAAGCATGCATGTAACACTTGGTAACCTAGTAACAATTAGTGTTTGGTAATCCCAGTAGTGTTGCACTGGTTCAGGATGTGGACAACAAGTGGGAATGGATGCTAGTGTTAGGACTAGTTAGAGCATAGTTGATTAGTTAATTTAAATTGGTTACTTAAGTAGTTCACTTCTCCCTTTGTAGCACCAAGACATAAAACATAAAAATATATAAAAATCATAGACCTCAAGTGTACTTAACCATACAATCATGGTATACAAGTAAGCTTGGGAAGACAATGATTGATTAACCCATCCAAGTTTTGTAAAGGTGCATAAGCACTTAGTCCTTGGAATTTGACTAGATCGTGTGTGTACGCTCGTATTCGTATGGTTGAGTGTAGGGATACCTCACTACTAATCACCATTCAAGGTCATTTAACCTTGTTTTATTTCATTTTGACATCATTCAACATCATTTGCTGTTATTTAACATCATTTTACCTCATTTTGGCATCATTTGGTAGCATTTGACCTTGTTTGACCTCATCCTCCATCATTGATAACATTTTAACATCATTTGATATCATTCGACATCATTATTCATCATTTTGACATCATCTTGACTTCATTTTATATCATTTCAACATCATTTTACATCATTTGGGCATTATTTGACATCATTTTGACCTCATTTTACATCGTATTGCATTATTTTGACCTCATTTTCCCTTATAAAAACTTATTATGCATCATTTTGAATCCTCTAGCGCTTGTTCTACATCATTTCACCTTAATCTACCTTCTTTGGTCTTAGTTTTCCTTATTGTGACCTTACTTTGCCTTGTTTGACTTTGTTTTACCTTGTTTTAACTTTATCTTGCTCTATTATGCATCATTATTACATTATTTTTGATCATTTTTAGCTCTATTTGATAAATTATCATGTAGGTTCCATTTAATGTGTTCTTGTTGACATGCAGGGTTAAGCCATGAAGATGGGGACATGATTCAACTTGCCCCTAAGCTTGGATGGACCATATGGTAATGTCAAATGATCAATTGACCTTGAATGCCTTGATCTTAAGCCTAGGAGCTTGTTTGACCATATATTCTTAATAGAAAAATCCTTGAAATGGCTTGATTACATAGTCAAAACCCTTGACTTAGAGGCTAGAGAGATTGCAAAGGATTCTCTAGTTGAAGTCCCTATTACAACACACAAAGGTGAGAAGAAAACTATGAAATTAAGCTCCTCACTAGAACTTCAACTAACCCAAGACATTACTAAGGCCCTCTAGGATAACATTAAGGCCTTTGCATGGTCATACAAAGACATGCTAAAACTTGACCCATGTTTAGTTCAACATAACATTATACTTGATCCTAGCATTAAGCCTATTAAATAAAAGATGTGTAAGATTATACTAGACCTAGTTGTAGTATTATGTGATGAGATCAAGAAGTTTTACTAAGCTAGTTTCATTTGAGTTATCAATTATGCTGATTGGGTGTCTAACATAGTGGTAGTCCCTAAGAAGAATGGAAGTATTAATATTTGAATTAATTTCCATGACCTCAATAATGCGACCATTAAGGATGACTTTCCTTTGCCCATTATTGATCAACTTATTAATAATCTAGCTAGTCATGCCTTGTTATCCTTTATGGATGGGTTCTTGGGATACAACTAAGTGAGGATTAACCCATAGCATTAACTCTATACAACCTTCATGGCCCCTTGGAAGACCTTCTATTATACGATTATGCAATTCAATCTAAAGAACATAGGTGTGATCTACCAATGATTCATGACTTATATCTTTAGTGGCTACATGTTAGGTTTACTTAATGATTATGTTGATGATATAGCCTGAAAGTCCAAAATGGCCAGTGACCATGCACATGACATAAACTTAGTATGTCAACGTTTCCTAAAGTATGAACTTTGACTTAACCCTAAAATATGTATCTTCAATGTCAAAATTGATAAGATGCTTGGCTTTATAATATTCATGGTAGGAATATTCATCAATCTTGATAAGATTAAGGTCATAACCAACCTATCAACACCAAGTAACCTTAAGGAACTACGAGGTTTGCAAGGTAGATTGCAATTTATTCATAGATTCATCTCAAGACATATAGATAAGCTACAACCCATGAAACACTTACTTAAGAAGAGAGTTCACTATGAGTGAACTAACCAATGCCAAGAAGCCATTAATAGTATCAAGAAAGAGTTAGCCTAGTTGCCAACCATGTATCCCCCTCTGAAAGATAGACCATTTTGAAGTAAATCAAGTTTTACCTCATGCATGTTGAACCTTCACAAAACAAAATTACTTCTCAAAAGGATGCTATAATTAAAAATGATCAAGATAATATATCATTATAGTCACTAACACATTATGTTGAAGGTCCTATGATGGTGTATTGTTGGTGTGCTTAAGTAAATTAGAAGCCCATACGGTTGTAGAATAGGTACATGATGGCATATGTGAAGAATGTGTAGGACCTAGAGCCATGGATACTAAGATTAGATGCCTAGGATACTATTGGTCCTATATAGAAAGAAACTACCTAAAAAGGGTAAAGACTTGTGATATCTGTCAATGGTAGAGTAACCTGATACATGTTCCACCAACTAAGTTACATACCACTCAAATCACATGATCATTTCAAGAATGGGGAATTAATATAATTGTACCTATAACCCTTAAATCCTCTATGGAACATAGCTTCATCATAATCATAACTAAGTATTTCACAAAGTGAGTTGAAGCTATCCTTGTTAGGAAAACAACATCACAACAAGTTTATAAATTCATATTAGATAACATAGTATTCCATTTTGGCCTACCTTTAATCATTGTCATAGATAATGGACCATAGTTAAGTAGTCAACATATGCAAACCTTTTGTCAACATAGTATTCCATAAGCCAATGATGAAAAGGTTTGCATATGTTGACTAGTAACAATATTCCATAAGTCAATATCTATGACATAGTATCCATATGGACCAATGTTTAATTATCTAAATTCATATTAGATAACATAGTATTCTAGTTTTGGCCTACATTAAGCATTTCTTTTCATCATCCTCTACTATCCATAAGCCAATGGATAAGCTGAAGCTAGTAACAATATCATCATAAACCTCCTAAAGAAAATGTTAAGTAATGGAAAATGAAGATGGCATGAACAACTCTTGTATGCACTTTTGGCCTATAGGACAATATTTTGAACTATAACTAGAGCTAAAACCTATAGCCTAGTTTATGGATTTGAAGCCATTCTACCTCTTAAACTGCAAGTTCCATCCTTAAGGATAGCTCTATCTAAATTCATCAACAATGAGTAGAATAATGAGCAATGTTCCATTGACCTCAATTTGATGGAGGAACAATGAATAAAAATACTTATACTTACCAACATCAAATGATATCAAGAGAAGTACAAAAAATGTTGCCACCATGATCCTAATTAGTGGAAGATCAAGGATGAAGACCTTGTCCTTAAGGTTGTTTCTGAACATGTAGATTAAATCTTAGCCAATTGGGAAGGATCTTTCTGGGTTACCAAAGCTTATGAAAATGGAGCATTCAGATTGGAAAACATGGATGGTAATGAATTAACCAATCTATTCAACCATTCCTATCTCAATCCTTATTATATCTAACATTGACCTATTTTCTTATGATCTTTGTTTGCCTTTGTTTATAGGTTTGGATGAACAAATGGCATTGACGATCCAAGTAGTCTATAATAAGTGAGCCTACATAATCTTCCATCTTTTTTGAATCTCAAAACATTGCAAACTTTGTATGAATCTATAAAGAAAGAAAATAGAATTTTCATGTTTTACCAATTGTAACCTATGGTGGCTTGTTTTTGTCTTGTATAATCTCATGTAACCTCTTATAATAGCATGTATTCTTTGACTTGTTTTCTTGTACTCTTGGAGTAGTCTTTATAGGATAAGCCTGAAGCCATTGTAGAGGTATGACTCATCATAATATTGAGTTATTAGATGATCTCAATACCTAAGATTCGACTAGCTTGTTTGACCATGCTAATAGTGCTTATCTCACATCACCTCCGTTACCCCTTTTGAGCCATAACCCTATAACCAAACTTTAGCCCTTCTTATCTAACTAATGATGAAAACCTATGTTTGACATCCATGCATTATGTCCATGTGACATCCTCTACTACATGCTCTACCAATCAAGTTTGTTGAATCACTAAACTCCTCATTCAATGAGAAAAAGAAATAGAAATTAGGCCTTGGTGACGCTCATATTTCAATGTGTCTATGCCTTCGTTGTTAGCATGAGTTTCCTCAGTTCATTCCATGCATATTAGTTTACTCTTCCTGGTAGCTGTCAACCATGGGGTGTCTACTACTTGCTATGTGGTTGCTACATACAGGCACCTTTGAATTTGTATTTCTTGGGCACACTGATCACATGGAAGAAATGCTGAACACTCTTCCATGTCATCATCCTTTGTGTCACTGTATGTGATGCACATAACTTTCTTCATCTCGATCTTTCCATAAATATTTATCTTAGAGATTTCCAAGGAAAGATCGCAGATCCTAAGGCATGCATCTACTGTGCTAAGCCATGCCCTTCCCATTATAATTGAGAAGTTCCCTTCATTGTTGTTGATTTCAATCACCAAGAAATCAGCTGGGTAGGACCAACCACACATAGTAGTAACAATGTCCTCCACCAATCCCAAGGGAATGGTGATGGACTGGTCTACCAGCTCTAGTTGGATGTTGCTCTTCTTAAGTTGGGACAGGTTCTAGGCTTGATACATCTCTCGTGAAATTATGTTGACTCCGGAATCTGAGTCAAGAAGAGCCCTATGTGGTTCATTTCCAGCAACTTGAAGGTAGATTAAGGGACTTCCAGGATCAGTTAGTTTCCTAGGAAGGTGGCCTACCTTGATCCAGTCGGTTATTGTATGCGTTAACATAACCATATGCGTACAACTCTGTTGGACTAAAGGGTGCTCCGAAGTGTTAGATGGTGGAGG
>MNCI01016355.1:679329-710041 GCA_015680685.1 Gnetum montanum | reverse complement strand
GATGTGGCGAAGTTGATCCCGCTGAGCGTATCCATGGCCCGGGAAACGATGTAACAGTGTGTAGTAGCGGGCCATGGCAACATCCAAGGGTTTGTGATTTCCTTGCTTCCATCCTTGGATCTGCTTACGCAAATTGGACACTCGGGAGTACGTTTGATACTTATCATTGAACAGTTCTAACATCGTACTCCACCTACTGATGGTTTCCAGTTCTAAGGACTAGTACCAACTCTCTACTTCTTTAATGAGTGTCCTAGGAAACAACTTAAGTTTCTACCACTTATTTTCTATATTCTGCAAGGCATAGGCATCGTGGAATGCCTGTAAATGATGCTGCGGATCAGCGTTGTATCCCCCTTCAAAACGTGGGATATTGTTCATGTCTAAACACCTAATCTGACTATCTTTTAAATGCCTTGTTGGTATCCTAAATGCCTCCGTTATGTCGAGCATACTTTGGGTGGAAAGTAGAGGCTCGTCATGATCATCTCTTTCATGAATCCTATAATGTCTTTGATGTTCCCTACTTTTCCTTCGGTCTTGCCCTTGTCCTCTCTCTCGACTCTCTTTTCGAGGTCTCTCATTTTTCCTACCTCTATCCTCACCGTTGTGCTCTCTATGATTGCACCCAGAGGTGGAAGGAGAAGGTGAGCGATGTGAAGAAGGGGAAGAAGAAAGAGAACCATCACTGTGGCGATGTTTCCTACCTTTTCTTTTGTGGCTTCGGCCTTGATCGTGATGACGATCTAAGTGCCTATCCTTGTATTTTGTTGTTGTTCCCTCTGTGAACAGCTGGTGTTCACGGGAATCAGAACCAGGGTTGTGTATCATTGAGCATAGGTTCTGATACCCAACCATCTCACCATCATTAGGAGGGGGAACATCTCTTGATAGAGAAACCGTTGTAAGTGGTTCGCCATCTCTAGTTTCACTAAGGACATGCAAGACCTCTTTTCCCTTCAATAGTGTATTTTGGCTCTCCTGCCTTACGTCCCTCATACGTTGTAAAGGTGTGGGATGGTAATCCCTCATGTTAAAGTTTGCCGCAACGTATTCAGTGTATAATTCTGTCATGCCAATCTGTGCTAAGGCATGGAGAAGCATGCTCAGGACAGATCGATCTGGAGGTAACACTATGTTACCAAAAAAATCCCTCCAGTGCATCTATTCATCTTGATGGAGGATAAAAGTAAAGTTAGGAATATACTCATCAGGATGAGTATATTCCATCCTATATTGTTGAGGAATCGGTTGATTTAGGTTATGTGTTTTTGATTGCCGACTGTCTTTTGTATTATCCCTAGGTGGTGAATTGCTTTTGTGAGAAGAAGAAGAAGAAGACATGATGTCTTATAGGTGTGCTGACTTACCATTATAAATTCATAGTTAATTAATTAACCCGAAGGTTCGTTTAGGCTCCCAATGATTTGAGTGATATCCTATGTTCTATTCGGCGCACAAACACTTAGTCCCCGGCAACGGTGCCAATGATGAGTGGCGAGATACCCCTACACTCAACCATACGAAACAAGCGTAGCATGTGTGATCCAGTCGAACTCCACAGACTAAGTGCCTACATGCCCCATGGAACACTTAGGGTTAATCATTTTTTGTCTTCCCAGACTTACTTGTAGTTGTCATGGTGTATGGTTAAGTAAGTCCGAGGTATATGATTTTTATAGTCTTTATGTTTTTCTCCTATGCTATCGAGGTGAAGGG
The DNA here is from genome assembly GCA_015680685.1 of Gnetum montanum. Classification (NCBI taxonomy): domain Eukaryota; kingdom Viridiplantae; phylum Streptophyta; class Gnetopsida; order Gnetales; family Gnetaceae; genus Gnetum; species Gnetum montanum. The sequence goes on along the minus strand of MNCI01016355.1, from coordinate 708,322 downwards.
TTGAGAAACTAATTACTACTCTAACTAATGACTAAGTCTAAATTACCTAGCATCAGCATCCATTCCCACTTACCGTACACACCCTGAACCGATGCAACCGCAGCTACCAAATGCTAATCGTTGCTGGGATCACCACGCGTAACGCATGTGCTCGAAGTGGTTGTACTGAGGCACTTAACTAGGAGGAAAGGATTGAGAGAATCTAATCTAGCCTAAGTGCGATGAGCGGCTGATTCCTTGACCAACTGCACACATCTTGGTGCACGACTACCACTGGGATTACCAAGCGCAAATCCTGAATACGCCACTGGGTTACCAAGTAGTCACACTAGATGCTCGTAATCAAGTCGTACTCATTCTGCATTCTAGGAGTTTAAGGGTGAGAGAGAAAGCAATAAATAAATCTTATTCCATGCACTACAAGGTTTATCCAACAAGTTCTTCTTTATTTCCATACACAACTTGTGTTCAAGTACAATGTTGCTCGAATAAAGATCCATACACTTTAGGACTCCTATTGCGGGCACATGGAAAATATTCTATCTCTGGAGTGATCAATTTGCCAGAGTTTTCCTACTTCTAGCCCAGGATTATGAAACAAGGGAGATCTGCCTCTTATTTATAAATATGACGGTGCACTGTGATATCGTGTACGTGATATCACAGGGGAAGACATGATATCGCGTACGCAATATCGCGGGGGATCCGATATCACGTCGGATGCGATATCACAGCCCATGCAATATCGTGTCCCATCACTTATAGATGATGCTACATATTAGCATTATAGCATCCCTAAAAATTAAATATTGTTCATGTATAATCATTTGATTCAACTATATCTTTAATGCCTAGTAGGAATGTATACTACCTTCCTGATGTTAATCATGCTACAAGTAGTAAGTAAAGATTCATCATAATCATCTTCATTTTCATGGTCTTTATTATGACCATGCACTCTTCTCTGGTGCCCACTATGCCTTCTTTCAACTTTATGCCTTATTTCTTAGTCATATCTACCATTCCTACAATGTTCTATCTTATCATCTCTACTAGGTCATTTGCCATTATCCCTTTTTTCTCAATCATATTCACCCTCGTCAAAGCTAGACAATAATAAGAATGAGGAATATGAAGAACCAAGAGAGTTGTACTAGCTTATTCTTCTTCCATGATCCCTATAATCATCTTAGCTTACCATATTAGAAGACTTGTGCCTACATGTTCTCCTTGCATAAGATCCTACCCTTCCTTTTCCTTGGTTGCTAACCAATGTTAAACATAATCATGGATTTGTTGTGTCATCTCCAACAAGGATTGGAAAGTTTCAATGATGAGATCTAACAAATTTATCATCAAGATCTTTCTTCTTGGATGACAATGTTAGTGGAATGGTAGCCCTATTTCTCTTGACAACTCTATGACATGCTTCTATGAAACAATTCATTTCCAATTGGGCTTCGATAAGCTAGTATGGCATAAATGTTTTATTAACTAGTTTGTAGTCATTGGTAGTCACTTCTAGTCCCACTTTCATTAATGTTTCCATGAACATTGATGGGATTAAATGGTTAGATGGTAACACAGTATTACCTTTCATGTCCCTCCATTGCAAATGATCATCCTAGTCGAGGATGAAAGTGAAACCTAGATAATAGGGATCTAGATGTTGGTATGCCACTTTGAGTTACTAGGGTGTATCACCCTTGTTTTTTATTATCACGTTACATCTCCTTGTAGAATCATCAATAGATAGAAAATTAGCCCTGTAAGAAGAAGACATCTTTTACTTACTAAGTGTGCTTTAAATAAAATAATATTATTTCTAAGTAATAAATTATATTGAGCTCTAACTACGATCCTTAGATGATTCTAACTATCTAAATCACTAGCATTAAGTCTTTGGTAATGGTGCCAATGATATGTAGCAAATTAGACCCTATGCTTAACCATATAAAACACAAGCATTCACATGCAACCTTATCGAATTCCATGAACTAGGCTAGCATGGGTATCTAGATAGCTAGACATTTGATTGATTATTGCTATCTTCCTAATCACACTTGTGTGGGTAAATCGAATGGTTTACTATCATTGAAGCATATGATGTTAATGTTGAGATGATCATATCAAAATATTACTAAAATATTAAAATATAATAGATTAATCTAACTAGTCTATTTTGCAATTAAGTGAATCCTAAACTAGGTTAAGGTGATGAGTATTCAATCCTAGTCTATTATGCACATTTTAAACTCACATACTTACTAATGGAATTACCAACTATTATGCTATTGGGCAAACCAAGTGATAATGCTGCTAGGATTAGCAAGTGAATACATTTCTACACTCAAAACTAGTCATCCTTATTCCATCAAATCATTAACATGCATGTGAAAGTAAATGTTATGCTAAAAGAATTAAAAAATTAAATAACAATTAAGAAAATTATTAAACTATGCCAAGTACTACGATGATAGAAAATAAATCTCAAATAAGATTCTAAACAATTTATTGCATTTATGTTGTAGGCACTCGATGAAAAATTCTATCTTTTATAAAAATTAACTACAACGGCCTTGCTAGACTATGATGAAAATGAGGCATTTAATGTGGTGCATGTTGGGTATTTATAAATCTTTTCATAAGTATATTGTATCTATGTTGATGAAACAATTTTTGTAAAGGAGTACAATATCATAGATGCAATATTGTAGTTCATTATATGATGTCATAAATATGATGTAGTGGGCCATGGTCATGTCTATAAATATGAGCCCACTCTTATGTTAAACAACAGAAATTTTACAAACACTTAGTGAGATTCTTGTAGTTTGTTTTCTTAAAGTTAGAGTTAGTTGTGAATGTTTGCATTGTAGTGATTAATAGTTGTATGACATCTTTATTTGAGTGGATTATTCCTAAACACAATTTATGAATAGCAATAAAGATCAAGTTTGTTCTTCATCATTGTCGCATCTCACATAGAATAGATTTACTTTTCTATGTTGTTTACTTTTATTATATCATTTACATTTTCTAAGTCATTTAATATTACCATGTTCATTAGTAAAGGAAAAATTAGTACAATTGGTTTTGAGCGTAAAGTGTAATTGTTTGGTAACCCAGTAGTGACTTTTCTTGATGCACTCATTGGTAAAGTTACTTGGTAATTCTAGTAACAATTACATTAATCCATAACATTTATGAAAAACTAGGAATGGATACTTATCACTAATAGTATCATAACCTATAAATTTGCATAAATTTAATTATTAATTCATTAATTCTTTCATATGCATTTCAATAGAATAGCAAATTGTTATTACTATAATAATTATTGTTGTTATTATTAATTTCCTACATAAGTAAATGCAATTTTCTTGATAGGATATTTGTTAAAGTTTTGTATCCTTAATTTTACTTCTATTAGAGCTTATTCATAAATCTTATGAATATTTTATGATTAAATGATGAAATCCAATTACCCCTAGAAGTTTTTATTTTTGTTAGTTATCATGCCTTTACAAGTATTTGCTTATGCATATGTTATTTATTATGCACATTCAATTATGTTTATTCAATCTTTATTATGCCCAAGGCTTACTTAAATATAGCTCCATAGGTGGAGAAGTCATCCATGAAGACTTCCACACCACTACTAATTTGCTATTGAAAAATGCTTAGGACCAAGTGTTGGAATGTACTAGGGGCATTTAATAGACCAAAAGGCATCTTGCGATATGCAAAATTTCCCCTAAGGACTCATGAATGTTGTCTTGGTCTAGTCCTCCAATGTGATCTGGATTTGGTTATAGCCACTATAACCATCTAGGAAAGTATAGTAGCAATGCCTAGAGATTGTGTCTAACACCTAATCAACAAATGGCAATGGAAAATAATCCTTAAATGTTGCCATATTTAGTAGTCAAAAATTGATGCAAACTCGCCATTTGCCACCTTACTTAGGTACAATAATGAGTGGACCAACCCACTTGCTCTCCGCAATGGGATAAATGAACCCCACCTTGAGGAGTTGTTTGATTTTCTCTTTCATGATCTACTTCAGTTGGGGTTCAATCATCTTTGTGGCTACCTCTTTGGCTTCATAGCTGGGTTAGTGTAGATGCGATGCTGGCATATCCTAGGATCAATCCTTGTGAGTTCTAGATATGACCAACAAAGGCTGCTAACCATTTTTCAACCACATTTAATAGCATATTTCTCTATTCTAGAGCAAGATTTGCATTAATTATGACTAGCTTTCCATTCTTCAAAAACACATATTCCATACTAGCCGATAGAGCTTTTAGTTCAAGGGGCTCTTGAAATTTTCAAGAATTTTCAACTCTTCCCAGAAGGTATCATCATTTGCATCATCAGAGAGTTGGTGTTGAACTTACTCTAGTTCATCCATGCCTACGACATATGCACATGTCAGTTTCTTAATTAGTTTCATGCAAAATGTGCTACTCTTATAATCAGTGGTCAACCACTAGGTGCCCTCTTGTTTTGTGGCTACCATGTATAGACACCTTTGAATTTATGCTTTTGGTGCATACTACTTGCATGTAGAGATGGATGCTCAGTTCAGTACCTAGAGTTTCTACACACAATTGCATCCCATATTCCTATACGCAATGCATGGAACTTGCTTCTTCTTGATCTTCCCAAATGCATTTTCTTTAGATATTTCCAAGAAAAGATCTCTAATGCCCATTCTTACAACAACATTACTTAGCCATGCCCTTCCCATGATGATTGGGAAGTCCCCTTTGTAGTTCTTCACCTTGATCACTAGGAAATCAACAGGATAAGACCACCCACAGATAATGGTCATAATGCCTTCTACTAGTCCCAATGGAATAGTGACGGACTAGTCTACCAATTCTAATTTGATATTGCTCTTCTTTAAAGGAGGTAAGTTTCATGCAGTATACATCTCATGAGAGATTAGGTTGACATCCAAATTAGAATCAATAAGGGCTTTGCATGGTTCATTCCTTGCAATCTGCAAATAAATAAGAGGACTTTCAAGATTAGCTAATTTCTTGGGAAGGTTGCTAGCATGGATTTAATTAGATACAACGTGAGTAAGCATAACAATATGGATCTTAGGTGGTATTTGGTTTAAAGGGGACTTGAAGGAGTTTGATACAAAGGAGGATGGAGGAATAGGGCTGTCAACCATAAGTGTATTTGAGGGCTTAAGTGGACTGCATGGTTGAAAGAAAGGTCTTTTTCTTTGATCGAGTATCTGAACCACTCAGTTGATGAACTGATTGTAGATTAATAGCCTTGGTAGCAATGCATTATTACGGTTAATCTAGGAGTTTACCCTACATAGGTGGAGTAGGTGGTAGTTGTGCAGAGGATGGAGGAAGAGGTGCAGGAATAGGAGAAGGATATGGGTAAGAGGTGGAATCCCTTCTTGCATGTGGAGAATGAGTTTGATAATAATCAAAAGGGTGGTAGTGAGATTGGAAAGTAGAAACATGACTAGCAGAGTCATGTGGAGATAGGGGTTTCTGAACATAATACCCATATGGATCAAGTTATCGGTAAGGATATTGTTGCCTTGGTGGTACTAGTGCCCATGAATGTGGTTGTTGCCATTGTTGATATTGCTCATATGGTTGTGGAGTTCCACTTGGATAATACTGTTGTTGCTAGTATAACTACCTCAAATTTCCTTGAGGATAAGGTAATCTTTTGGGTATTTGCCTTTGTGTGAGTTGTGGATTCAAAGCGTATGCCTTAGACTCCTGTAAGTGTGACACTGTGGGGCAACATCCCTTAGGATGTTCATACTAGTAGATGTCACATCCATCATCATCATCTGATTCACTTCCCTCAACTTCTTCTATTGTAGCAATCTTGTCCTTACCTCTTTGAATGGCACATTTAGTTTCCCTACACCTCCTACGCTCATGATCACTACCTTGTTCCTTGGAATCTTTAGCAATTTTTAGGATAGCTTGAAATCTGCTATCCATGAAGTTCCATAATTGATCAACCTTGGATGCAATTTTGGATTGAAATTTTTGGAGTGGCAAGGCTTTCCTATTCACCACCTCATCAAGTGTTGATTCTTTCTCACTATCACAAAATCAAACCTCCCTCTTGAAAATAAAAGAATCATGATTATACTCTTCTGCACTTTCTCTTTTTCTTAATTCACCTTCCTTTTTAGCTACTTGCTCAATCAATTTTTGGATCTGATGGATACTTAATTCTGAGAGTTACACTTAAGCATAAATGCCAAGGGTTCTCCTAGTTTCTAATCGAAGTTCATCTACAATGTGGTGAAGTTGGTTTAGTTGAGAATAACCATGGTTAGGACATTTGTGCATTAAGGAATAATACTATCCAATGGTAGCATCCAAGGGTTTGTGTGTTCCTTGTTTCCATCCTTGGATCTACCTTCTCAAGTTGGACACTCTAGAGTACATTTGATATTTATCATTGAACAATTTAAGCATGGTACTCCATCATCTGATAGATTCTAGTTCTATGGACCAATACTAATTTTTAGCTTCTTTAATGAATGTCCATGGGAACAACTTAAGCTTTTTCCACTCATTTTATATAATTTGTAAGGCACATGCATCTTGAAAAGCTTGAAGATAATTCTACAGATCTGAGTTATATCCCCTTTCAAACCAAAAAATATTATTCATGTCTAGCCTTTTGATCCGACTATCCTTTACATGCCTTATTGAAATTTGTATTACCTTTGCAATGTTGAGCATACTCTAGGTAGCAAGCAAAGGCTCTTCGAGGCCAAGATTATAGTGCCTATGATGTCCTCTACTACACCTTCATTCATGGTGGTGGATCTCTCTTGATTGCTCGCGCCCTTAGTCTTGCCTTGACAGATTGTCCCTTTGATCATTTTAGTTTCATTAATCACCTCCATTATGGTCGTGCCTCCTACGATGACGATGATGACAAAGGTGGAGAGGAAGGAGGACTAGCACCATCACAATGCCTACTACCACCTCTTCGATGATCACGACCATGATCATGATCTTATTTTTTGTTCGCATCCCTACCTTAACTTACCTCTTTGGATCCTATTTTATCATTAGATCCATTCTTACTAGAACCAAGATTGTGAATCATGGACTATCGGTTCTAGTTTTGACCTCCTTCATTGAAGTCAAAGATAGGAATTTCACTAAATGGAAAACCCCTAAGAAGGGCTCTCCACCATATTTTTGGTATAGCAGGAATGGGGAATCATTAAATCCTTTTCCCTTGACAAATTCATAATGCTATTCAAACTGACGATCCCTAAGATGTTGTGCATCACTAGGATGATAATCCCTAGCATTACTATCCTACACCACATACTCAACATGAAGTCCTTGTAGACCCCATTGTATAAGCATTTGTTGGAGCATTGTGGAACGGATTGATTGGGTAGTAATACAATGTTACCCTCCATGCAATTGTTCATTCTAGTGTAGGATGAAGGTGAAATTTGGTACATACTCATCAGGATGAGCATATACGACTCAATATTGTTGGGGCACTAGTTGATGTACTTTATTAGCCTTGGATGGAGAATCGCTCCTATGAGAAGAAGAAATTTTATGTTAGAAAATAAAAATGCAATGTGCTTCTAGAAATTGTTGTAGTTATTTTTGAAGTATGATATGACTCTAAGGTTCATTTCAAAGATTTGAATAATTTTTCACTAGTCCTAGATAGTGTATGAAACAACTAAAAGATCCCTAGCAATAGCGCTAATGATGAGCGGTGAGGTACCCCTATGCCCAACCATACGAATCACAAGCATTCATTCACGATCCAATCAAATTCTTTAGAGCTTAAGTTCTTAAGTACAATGGTTTCAAGGAAGTGAAATCTAGTTAAAATGATCATTGTCTTCTCAGTTCCACTTGTGAGGTACAAGTATATGATTAAGTGCAACTGAGGTATGTGATTTTTATCATTTTATATTTTATAAGTTTAATCACCTAGAACAAGAATGAAAGGTAGAGTAATTTAAGATCAAATTTTATCTATTTCCTAGCTAGCCTAACATAAGTACCCATTTCCACTTTCTAGACACATCTTAACCATGTATAGCGCTGCTATGCTACCAAACGTTAAGCGTTTCTGGGTTACCAAGTACTACAACTATGCTTAAGGTGGTCGTGCTTGTGTTCATTAACAACTGAAAATTAATTGCTTAATTAAAGTGCATTAAAGTAAAGTGCATGAGTATTAAATGCATCAAGGAAATATTAATCTATTCTCAATGCTACAATGATGATCAAAAGGGTTCATTTTTATTTCTATCACACTGTTGTGCTTAGGTACATCAGTGTTCCAACAAAGATCCGTACACACTTAGACTCCTACTACAGGCACTTAGAAAATATTCTAACTCTAGAGAAAAAAAATTGCAAGAGCTTTTCTATCTATAAAAAAAACTAATATGAAAATCATGAGCTCAAGCACTATATTTATAGTCTAGCATATACCCCGTGATATCAAATATTCGACATCGTGTCTTGAGATCCAATATTGGGTATCCGATATTAAGGCTCTAATATTGGATATTTGATATTGGAGCCAGTCAAAACATGATTCATCAATAGTGAACCAATGAAAGCAAGAATACCATATGCTTATGTTGATCCTTATTATCCTGATTTCACATTCATTTTCCATTAGAATGAATAGTTCAAATGAAAAGACGTACAGGGCCACATTGTCTTGCCACTAGAATGCTCGGTACTATCTATGCTTCAAGCAACTCTACTAAGATCATATCCTGGCCATGCAAAAGGAAGGTATTTAATTACCAAAAATATAACTAGGCCATATCAACCAATAGAGGCTCAAGCAAGAAGGGATGCTATTATGATAGCAAAATATGAATAAGATAAAGAAAATGCACTTTAGGTGCTTGTCCTTATAGAGAAAGAATATATGCTAGACAAAGCTAAAAAGTCTTATCATACTCATAGATCCAATTCTTAATCACCTGTTATATGCAATAAAGATCCTGTGAAGAAAAATTTATATTTAGCTCTTATAGAAATGCCTAGAAGAGATGAGACAAATTCCAAACTTAGGAGGAATTCAAGGCTTAAGGCCTTCAATAAAGCTAGAAGAGATGAATCAATAAGTCATAAAAGAAGAACTAATTAACATCATCCTTCAAGTCTATCATCCCCTTCATCACACTCATCAATAGACTCTAACAAGGGAGGACAAAGACTAAGGGATCATGATACGCAAAGAAGAAGGAATCATGAGAGACATGCCAATAGAAGAATACATTTTGATGAAGAAGAAAATGATGAAGAAGATAGAGAAAGGGGAGTTAGGCATGTGAGCAAATAACATTATGAGCATCAAAGGAGTCATCACTACAATAGATATTATGAACTTGAAAATTATAAAGAACCTCTATTGGTCACCTGTAGCATGATTAACATTAAGGAAGTAGTGTACATACCTACTAGACATCTAAGGAATAGTTGTGTCAAGTGACTTGATATGAATAACATTCCAAAGTTTGAAGGAGAAGATAATGTAGATCCACAACATTACCTTTAAGCTTTCCATGATGCATGTGCCCTATAGAACATAGAGACTGATTGGCTAAACTTAAATTTATTTTCAAAAATACTCATGAGGGAAGCAAAAAGCTAGTACATATTCTTAGAACCAGAATCAATCTAAAGATGGAATACCATGCTAGAGCTCTTTAATGATAAGCATTAAACCTATTCCAGAGTATTAAACTTAAGGAAATAAATCCAAGGATGAAAAAAAGGGATACATAAATCCCTTAATGGAGCAATGGGTAGATACTATTCACTATTACATAAATGCCTAGGCCATGGGTTTTCCTAATGGAAATAACTACAACATATCATAGATGGGTTAAGGAACAAAACAAGCGAGATCCTTAAGTATGTGCCCAAGGAAGGTTATTAGAAATGAAAACTCATCAATTTTAATGATTACTGGATAAAGTGATAGAAGAAAAAGGAGAGTTTCATAAGAGGAAATTAGCTGAAGAGTATAATAGTAACCTTGCTATTAAAAAAGGAGATATGAGGATATGTAAGACACAAGAAGAAGAAACACTAGAAGAGGTGATTCATCAAAATACTTTGCCTATTTAGAAATCATTAAATGATATTACAAAAAAGGTAGAGAAAATATGGGGTTCTATACATGAAAATTTTACAACAATGCTTAATATAGTAGAAGAGAAAACTAAATAAGTAAATAATAAAAATAAGAATAGAAAAAAGAAGAGGGATCATGGACATGAGAATTATAAGAACAAAGAAAAATTTTTTGTCATAAAGGAGGTTATGAACTCAAGTTCTAAAGATGGAAATGATTGCAATGAATACCAATATGAACATCCTAAGGGATGTTGTCCTATTATAGCCCACTTATAAGAGTCTAGGCATATGTACTTAATTCAAAATTTGTCAAAAAGTGAATGCCTAGATGATTACCCTATCCACAACATAATTAAAAACATCACTATCAATGATCATATTATGCACATAGGGTTTATCCTCCAATGCAAGAGCAATACCAACAATAGTGACAACAACCATAGTCATGGGGGATGCCATCACCAAGACAATAATATGCATATCGATAACTAGATTCTTATGAATATTATGTTCAGTGTTCTATATTTTTTGATAATACTTTTTTCTAAGATTTTTCCTCCTACTATTCAACTAAGTACAATAGACCTACAATCCCATGCATTGAGTCCCAACCTTATATGTCTTAATCAACAACATGTCATCCTTATTAGGCTTCTAATCCTTTACTAGCAGTATCACTATTAGTAATGCAAGGGGAACTACCATCACAATCCCAAAAGAAAATTGCTACTATGATAGTTAGTATACAAAAGTACATAACTATTATAAGTGAACCAATATCAAGAAAATATACCTTCTTTAGTGCTAGTCTAGAAAAGATTCTACAGACAAGAACCATGTCTAATCTTGCTTCTCTGATGGTAAGTCCTCAAATCACTATCAAACTTCCAACATCAACAACAAATAATTTAATGATTTCCATGCTTACACAAATAATAACACACTAGATAAAGGTAGGAGCACTTTCCAAGAAATTAACAAATCTATAAGTCCTTTAAGCTATCACCAAATAGTAGGACACAAGTTGTATAGAGCTCTATTGGATTCTAGGTCAAGAGGAAATCTCATCTCTCAATATATGTACAAGCCCAAGAATATACCTCCATTATAGATATGTCATATTCAACTAGAGTTAGCTAACTAGTCTATTGTTATTCCACTTGGACAAGTGAAAGATGTGGTGATGATCATAAGTAGCTAGTCTTATCCTATAGATTTTCTTATTATTCACATTGGAAAGAATAAAGGATAATTCCTTATCATTATAGGAAGGACATGAATCAGCACCATGGATGCTAAGCTTGGAATTAGAGACTTATCCTTGGAAATCTCCAAGGAGGATGAAACTAGAGCCATTCAAAGATGCAGAGTGTCATGTATCAAATACATCGATAACAAGTGTAATTATGTGCAGAAAGTCTGGACAACAAGACAAGATACCATCTTAGCATGCAAATGATGTATTGAAGACATGTGTGTACAACTGTATTTATATGCAATAGTCATAAAGCAAGAAGACACTTAGTTGTTGAATAATAACATAGAATCTAAATCAAATATATGCATGGAACTAGTCGAGAAGACTACAAGTGCCTATGTAGAAGAAACTGACAAGATGGAATAGATAAGAAGACAACTTCTCTATACTAAGTTTCAATAATAGAAAAATGTGGAATGGGGAGAATTAGAAATACTAGATAAGTATGAACCAAAATTGCTAAAACTAAAATTCTTACATCATATTCTTGAATATGCTTTCATGAATAATGAAAAACTAATTATCATAAATGTCAAGTTGGATAAGGAATAGAAAAGAAGATTATTGAAAGTGGTAAACAAATGGCCAACTAGATTCGCATCATCTTATGATGAAATCACTAACATTGATCCACAAATTTGTCAACATTGTATCTACACAAATTCAGCTATTAAGCCACAACACTAACCTTAATAAAGATTGAACCCAAAACTCAAAGAAGTAATCAAATAAGAACTACAAAAGCTGCTAAAGGTAGGGTTCATCTACCCTATTATAGATAATGAATGGATTAGCCCATTGGTTATTATTCCAAAAAAGGATGATTAGTGAAGGATCTATATAGATTTCTTATTATTAAATATGGTGACATTCAAGGACCATTTTCCTTTATCATTTGTTAATTAAGTTTTGGATACTATTATGGGACACCAGTATTACAAGTCTCTGAATGAACACAATGGATACAACCAAATTCGTATTGCACTAGAAGATTAAGAGAAGATAATGTTCACCAGCCTATGAGGAATGTAAATGTCATTTAACTTATGAAATGCTCCAGCAGCATTCTAAAGACTTATACTTAGAATCTTCCAAAAACATATTGGTAATGGATTTAAGGTATTTATGAATAATTTTTCTACTTATGGACTTAACTTCAACCATGCTTTAGAAATCTTTGAGCAAGTTCTAAAATGATGTGTCAAAAAAATTTAAATCTAAATTAGCAAAAAAAAAGCCATTTAATGGTCTAAGATGGCATAGTTCTAGAACACAAGATATCATATAAGAAAATAGAAATAGATCTAGAAAAAATCATATTCATCTAGAATATTACCCAAAGGCCATAAATAGTTAAGGATTTTAGATCATTTATTAGTTACACAAGGTATTATAGAAGACTTATTGAGAAATTTTCAAAGATTACAAAATCACATGTGGAACTAACAAAGAAATATGCATCATTCCAATGGTAAGATGAATGTGAAAAAACATTTGAAAGCTTGAAATAAAAGCTAATTAAGATACCAATCCTTAGAGCTCTAGATTGTTTAAGGCCTATCCACATCATGAATGATGCTTCAAACTATGCATTAGGAATAATGTTAACCTAATTAGATGATCAAAAAAGACCATACTACAAACATTGCACTAGTAAAAGCATTACATGGCTACAACTTAACTATACCACTATAGAAAAAGGCACTTATGGTTGTGGTGTATACACTTGAAACATTTTAACATTATGTGCTTGGATATTTAATTTATATTCCTAATAAGCACAGGGTAATTCAATTATTAATGAATAAACCAGTAGTTAGTCCAAGACTGATTAGATGTTTCTTCATATTATAAGAATTTAACATCACAATGATTGATAGGAAAGGAACTAAAAATGTTGTAGCTGATCACCTATTAAGACTAAGATGAGATTTTCAAAAGAATGAAGAACCATTATCACATCAATTTCTCAATGAAATCCTATTTATAAAGTTAGCCATAGTTATAAATCTAGTAGCAATGTCATGGATTATAGATTATATGACTTATCTCACTTTACAAGAATCTCCTATTGAATGGGACAAAAAAACAAAAAGAAAAATTTCTATACAAAGCAAAATAGTACATGAAAATTCAGGGAAATCTTTATAAGATTTGTGTATATGATCTAATCTGATGGTGTATTCCTAAGAAAAATCAACAAAGAGTCCTACAAGATGCACATGAAGACATGAAACTTCTAATGGCAAGCTGCTTTTGGCCTATCATATTGAGGGATGCATACTAGTTTGCATAATCTTGTAAAGATGTTAAAATGATGAATGACTAACTATTAGAAATGAACAATCACAATAGTGGATACAAGCATTAGAACTATTTGATATTTGGGGTATTGATTTTATGGGGTCCATCATACTAATGTCAAATGAAAAGTCCTATGCTATTGTGACTATTGATTATTGTACTAAGTGGATAGAAGTAGCTATAGTTAAAGATTACATAGCCACAATAGCTATAAAATTATTTTAGCAAAATGTGGTGAATAGGCTTAAAGTACCAAGAATGTTAATCTCAGAAAATAGAACTCATTTCACTAGAGCTACATTTAAAAAATTAATGCAACATTTTGGGGTCAATCACAAACTCACTACACCTTATCATCCCCAAGAAAATGATCAAGTTGAAGTAACTAATAGAGAAATTACGTAGATATTACCTAGAACTATTAGTAGAGATATGAAGGATTAAAGCACTAAGCTTAATGATGCCACTCACTTATTAATTTTTGCTAACACTTCTTAACATGCTTGAAGTTTATTAATGGAAAAAGTTTTTGCTAACACTTATTAAAATTCTTGAAATTTATTTTCTTAAAGTTAGTGTAGTAATTAAGAGTTATACAACATCTTTATTTATTCCTATTCACAACTCATAAAAGAAAATGATGAGTGGTGAGATATCCTTATGCCCAACCATATGAATCACTAAAGCATTTATGTGCAATCCGGTCAAATTCCATGGACCTATAGTTCTCTAGTGAACTAGTTCTTTTAGGAAGTGAAATGGGTGTTGAGAACATTCGTTGTCTTCCCAACTATACTTTTGAAGCCTAGTGGTATGGTTTAAGTGTAATTAAGGTACATGATTTTTCTTATTTTATGTTTTATAATTTTGATCACCTACAACAAGAATGAAAGATAAAGTAATTTAAGATCTAATTCATCTACTACCTAGCTAGCCTAACACAAGTAATCATCGCACTTTCCTAGACACATCCTAAACACATATAGTGCTGCTAGGCTACCAAATGTTAAGCATTGCTGGGTTACCAAGTACTATATGTATGCTCGAAGTCGTGCTTGTGTTCATTAACAACTAGAAATCAATTGCTTAACTGAAATGCAATAAAGTAAAGTGCATTAAAAGAAATATTAATCTATTCACGGTGCTGCAAGGATTGTCAAAAGAGTTTGTTTTTATTTCCATCACACTATTGCACTCAAGTACATTAGTGTTCAAACAAAGAACCATACACACTTAGACTCCTACTGCGGGCACTTAGAAAATATTCTAACTTTGGAGAAAACAAATTGTAAGAGCTTTGCTACTTTGACTAAAAAACTATGAAAAACTAATGCCCAATTAGAAGCCCAGGCACTATATTTATAGTCCAATGTATACCCTCCGACGTTAGATACCCAGCATTGAGGCTCTGACATCGGATACCCAACGTTAGATACCCGGCATTGAGGCTTTGACATCAGATACCCGACGTTAAAGTAGAAAAAAACAATGTGATTCATCATACCCCCACGACTAAATGAAAACTCATTCTCAAGTGAAGAATAGAAGGAATAAGTTCTTTACAAGATATTAGGTAGGTATGGGATTATTAATTGACATACAAACTGACTCAGATGGAATAGACAAACTCTGAGTGCCCAAGTATATAGAGATACAACTTTTTACAAAATTAGGTGTTTATGATAAGAGAAGTGAACACCTACATAACACAAAGATCCAACACCTCTTGGTAGCTAAAGAGTGAGAGAGAAGATCCAATGATTATGAATGGTCTGCATCATGTGGTACTACCACATCATCCTTGGTGAAGATAGTCCCACTTCCAATCCATGCTTTCCACTAAAATCACAATATAATCATGAATTAGTATGCAATGTGTAACACATTAAATGCCTTGTCTCATCGATGGTTACATTTCGCTAGGTTGTGATTGTGATAGATTGATTCCTTGAGTAGTGTTAGTAGGAAGGCTAACAAATAGAGTAAAATAGATAAGCGATTCATTAAGTTTGAAAAAAGTTCAACACAAGGAAAATATTTAAAGAGGGTGTAAGAATTCATAATAATAAAAAGGAAAGTTTACTAAAAAAATGTTGTGAAGATGTGCACAATTAGATGTCATTGATGGGGTAAACAAAAAGAATTTGATTGTAAGAGTGTCTAAGAGTAAAGAACTTAACTAACCCAACTAAAATATATGCAAGTGGGTCCTTCCCAAAGCAGGCACAAGCCTTTTATGCCCTTGCATAACTTCAAACCAAAGAGTCCGTGGGCTCCATGGATGATTAATGGTTATAGAATTTTAAGTACAAAAACCTGAAAGAAACTAACTAAGAATTCTGACACATCAAACCAGGACATCAGACCAAAACATGAAACTAACAGTGAGGTGAGACATGGAAACCATAGATGGATGAGAGAGAGTGGAATGGAGTCCCTGGTTAAGGTCACATGAAGTCCCTTATGGATTTTGTGGTTAAATGACTTGATAGGATCCATCCTTAGTCCAAACCCAAAACCAACCATGTTCAGTGACTTCACATCGTCATTCTAAGACTAGTCCATCCCCTAAGACACAAGAGTGCTCCCACAGAACAACCACCATTCCTTATTAGAGAAGAAAAGAGAAGTAGGAAGTGAGAAAGTGCCTTAGTTAGAGGGGACTAGTTCCATAACAAACGCTTATAGCTTGTTTATTTTGTCTAAGGGGTGTGCTTTGAATTCTCATTGTCATTTTTTTTTGAAATGGGAACCACGCCATGCAAAGATGTATGCATATTTTGTCTAAGGGATGTGCTTTGAATTCCCATCATTTTTTTTCTAATGAGAACCACACCATGCAAAGACGTATTCAACTTCCTTTTATTGGTTGACACATAATAGTAAGAAATCCATGAAGACACACATGCACCCAGGCAAATAGACAAGCATGAAGAATACCAAATCCCCTTGAAGCCACACCCTATTCAAACCTTTGAATCCTTCCCAATTCCAGAAACTACCAAAGTCATAAATTTGTTAAATTTTTGTTAATAAAAAAGGGATTGCACGTTTCTAGAACAAGGAAAACCATAGAGTTTGTGGATGGGTGGATGTTGTGGACTCACTGCCTGTTGCATGAAAAAGAAACCATGCCCTAATTATCTGTAAAGAAATTCAAAGCCAAAAACCATACACCAACAATCAAAAAAAAAATATTACATACCACCATCAAGCAATGCATTATCATTGTACTTGGCACTTATTAACAAAAAGTTAGAAATTTACACAAAAACAAAAATAAAATAAAATAAAATAAAGAAAATGTAAAATATTCAAGAAATAGCAAATGTACTAATGATGGCATAAAACAAAAATTAGAAAAGATTAATAACATGAAAACAAGAAGATGTAAAATAAAGAATGTGTAAAAGAAAACNAGATTAATAACATGAAAACAAGAAGATGTAAAATAAAGAATGTTTAAAAGAAAAAGTTGTAAAACAAAACAAAAAAATATGTAAAACAAAAAAGTTGAAAAACTAAGAAGCAATTTATATGGTTAACATGGATGGCCATCTCCCCCACAACTAAGTTGTAAGGAGGAGATCTGAAATATGGAACATGGTTGTCCATCTGATGAGGTATTTGTTGTATTAGCTAACTTATGCTTGTGGAAGGTTTGATTTGTTGGATGTTGACCAACTATTTCTTGTTTGGGCTCTCAAGTTTGTAGATCATCATGGCCCTAAAATAAAAAGTTTCATAAATGATGTAAGGTTCTTTCCATAACATTTGGAACTTAGTTCATTGAGGTATGTGTGTGGGGTTCCAGTAGAGAACCTTATCTCCAGGTTGAAATTTAACTTTTTTGATTTTAAGGTCATGACACTCTTTGTTGTAGGCCTTGTACAACCTATTAGATGATAGGGCTACCAATCAATTTTCATCCAGCAAGTTGAGATTCATTAGTTTTTCTTTTTGTGCTAGACTCAAGTCAAGGTCAAGGTCACCATCTAGCAAGTTGAGATTCATTAGTTTTTCTTTTTGTGCTAAACTCAAGTCAAGGTCAAGGTCACAGACTGTTGAAAGTGTACAAAGTTTAGATTGAATAGGAAGTGTTGGTAATTTTTCATACACGAGCTCATAGGGAGAGTAGCCTATAGGAAGTTTCCATGTTGAGTGGTAGGCCCAAAGGGCATTTTTGAGTTTTGTGCTATAGTCTTTCCTATATTTGCTAACAGTTCTTGTTAGAATCCTTGTGATTTCCCTATTGGTAACCTCAGCTTGACCATTAGCTTGGGGGTGGTATGGTGTTGTGAATTTATGTTCAACCCCCAAGCATTACATGAGCTTTTGAAAAGTAGTGCATGTAAAGTGAGTTTCATTATTAAAAATTAATGCACATGGCACACCAAACCTATTTACAACATTTTGTTGTACAAACCAAGCAACAGTAGAAGATGTACAATCAATGACAGCTACTACTTCTACCTATTTTGTACAATAGTCAACAACGACTATGATGTATGCCTTTTTATTTGAAATGGGTGTGATGGAACCCATGAAGTCAATGCCCCATATGTCAAAGGGTTCTAGTCGTTGAATCCATTATTGAGATCCCTCCATTCAAGTAGTCATTCCACAATCTCATTAGCATCGTTCACAAGAGTAGACATAATGGTAAGAATCCCTAAAGATTGTTGGCCAATAGTACCCTGCCATCAAGATTTTAATGGTCGTGTGTCTCCTAGCATAGTGTCCTTCACAAGGACCTTCATAAGCATCTTGGAGAACATGTAGTTGATTGGCATTAGGGATACGCTAACGAACCAGGCCATTGGCACACATCTTATAGAGGTTTCCATTAATCTTCATGAAGTGTTTTACTTGGTGAAGAAACCGTTGTTTCTTTCAATGATCCAACCCTTATGGCATCTCTTGGGTGAGAAGATAGGTGAAAATGCCATCATACTAATTAGGCTCATTGGGAAATTGTTCAATTATAGCTCTAGCAAAGAGAAGTTCATGAGGAAACATATCAGACAATGGGTTTTCTTTCTCTTTGTTGTCCCATTGCAACTAAGACAAGTTATCAGCAACCACATTCTCAGTGCCCTATTGATCTACCATTGTAAGATCAAATTCCTGCAAGATCATTAGCCACTGTATGACACAGGGACTCACCATTGGCTTGTTCATCAGGAAGCAGATGGCACTATGGTATGTGTGCATAAACACCTTGTATCCAAGCACATAATGCCTATATTTTTCTAGAGCAAACACCACTGCCATAAACTCTTTCTATGTAGTGGTGTAGTTTAGTTGTGCACCCACAGTGCTTCAGCTAGCGTAGTGGATGTAGTATGGACATTTCTTGTCATCTAGCTATGTAAGCACATCTCCTAAGGCATAATTTGATGCATTCATCATGATTTAAAATGGTCTAGACCAGTTAGGTGCTTGTAGGACTGGAGTTTCTATAAGTTTATCTTTTAGCTATTGGAATGGTTTTTCACATTTTGCCATCCAAACAAAGGGAGCATCTTTCTTTGTTAGCTCCACCAACAATTTTGTGATCTTAGATACATTCTCTATGAATTTCCAGTAGTAGCCAATATGTCCAAGGAATGATCAAACATCTTTGATAATTTTTGGTTGATAAGTTATTCCTTGGCTGATCCTTATTTTCTCAGGGTTTATCTCAATTCCTACTTGTGATATCCTATGCCCCAATATAATGCCCTCTTGGACCATTAGATGACTATTTTTCCAATTGAATCACAAGTTGGTTTTAACACATCATTTTAGCACTTGTTCAAGGTAGTCTAGGGCTTACTCAAATATAGCTCCATAAGTGGAGAAGTCAACCATAAAGAATTCCACAAGTAGGAGCATTGCATAGACCAAATGGCATCTTGTGATATGCAAAAGTCCCCTAAGGACTCATGAATATTGTCTTTGCTTGGTCCTCTAGTGCAATTTGAATTTGGTTATATTCACTATAACCATCTAGAAAATTGCAGTAGCAATGCCCAAATATTGTGTCTAGCACCTCATTAACAAATGAAATGGAAAATAATCCTTGAATGTTTTTATATGTAGCAATCAAAAATCGATACAGACTCACCACTTGTCTATTTTCTTTGGTACAATCATGAGTGGACTAACCCACTCACTATCGGCAATGGGATAAATGAACCATGCCTTGAGGAGTTGCTCAATTTCCTCATTGACGATCTACTTTAGTTTGGGGTTCGATTGCCTCTGTGGCTATCTTTCTGGCTTCATGGTTGAATTAGTGTAGATGCGATGGTGGCATATCCTAGGATCAATCCCTGTGAGTTTAGGATATGACCAAGCAAAATATGCTAATCATTTTTAAAATACCTTCAATAGCATCTTTTTCTACTCTGGAGCAAGATTTGCATTGATTATGATTGGCTTTCCATTTTCAAAAACACATATTCCATTCTAGCTGGTAGCATTTTTAGATCAAGGGGCTCTTGCTTGAAACTTTTAAGAATTTCCAACTCTTCCCAATAGGCATCATCATTTGTATCATCAGAGAGTTGGTGATGAACTTGCTCTAGTTCATCCATGCCTATGACATATGCACATGTTAAGCTCTTATTCAATTCCATGCAAAGTGTGCTACTCTCAAAATCAGCGATCAGCCACCGGGTGCCCTCTTGTTTTGTGGCTACTACATATAGACACCTTTGAGTTTTGACTTCTGGTGCACACTACTTATATGCAGAGATAGATGCTTATGTTATAGCCCAAAGTTCCTACACATAGTTGCACCTTGTATTGTTATATGTTATACATGGAACTCTCTTCTTCTCGATCTTTTTGAATGCATTTTTTTTTATATTTCCAATGAAAGATCTCTGATACCCATTCTGACATCAATAGTACTAAGCCATTCCCTTCCCATGATGATTGGAAAATCCCCTTTGTAGTTCTCCATTTTGATCATTAGAAAATTAGCAAGATAAGACCACCCACAAATAGTGGCCACAGTGTCTTCTACTAGTCTCAATGGAATAGTTATGGACTGGTATGGCAATTCTAATCTTATGTTGCTCTTCTTGAGAGGAGGTAGGTTCCATGTAGTGTACATCTTGTGAGAAATTAAATTGACATTATAAACTAAGTCAAGAAGAGATTTGCATGGTTCATTCTCAACAATCTATAAATAAATGAGAGGACTTCCAGGACAGCTAATTTCTTAGGAAGGTTTCTAGCATAGATCCAATTAGATACAGTGTGAGTAAGCATTACAGTATGGATCCTAGGTAGATTTTGGTTGGAAGGGGACTCATAAGTGTTTGATACAAAGGAAGATGGAGGGATAGGGTTGTTAATTGTGGGTTTATTTGAGGACTTAGGCAAACTGTGTGGTAGGAAGAAATGCCTTTTCTTTGATCGAGTCTTCAACCCACTTGGTTGATGAATCAGTTGTAGATTAATGGTCCTCGTAGCATTGTGTTGATATAATTGAGTTGGTAGTAGAGCAAGTGGTAGCTGTGTAGGTGCAGGAGGAACATTTGCAAGGATAGGAGAGGGATAAGGGTAAGAGGTGGTATCCCTTCTTTCAAGTGAAAAATGATTTTGATAATAATCAGAAGGGTGGTAGTGATATTGGAAAGTTGAAACGTAACTAGAGGAGTCATGTGGAAATAGTGGTTGCTGAATATAGCAACCATATGGATCAATTTGTCCATAAGGGTATTGCAATCTTGGTGGTGCCAATGCCCATGATTGTGGTTGCTGCCACTATTAATGCTACTCATATGGTTGCAATGGAGCTCCGCTTGGATAATATAGTTGTTGCTGGTGGAACTGCCTAAAATTACCTAGAGGGTAAGGTGATCTTCTGGATGTTTGCCTTTGTGTTAGTCATGGATTCAAAGCATACATCCCATACTCTTGTAAGTGTGACACAATGGGGCAGCATCCCTTAGGATGTACATATTGGTAGATGTCACATCCACTATCATCATCTAATTTTCTTTCCACAACCTCTTCTATCATAGTAATCTTGCCCTTACATTTATGATAGGCATGTTCAACTTCCTTGCACCTCCTACGCTCACAATCACTACCTTGTTTTCTAGACTCTTCAACAATTTTTAGAACAGCTTGGAATCTACTATCCATGGAGTCTCATAACTAATCCCATAACTTATCAATCTTGATTGTAATTTCAAATTGAAATTTTTGGAGTGGTAAGGTTTTTCTATTCACCACCTCATTAGATGCGGATTCATCTTCACTGTCACAGAATTGAACCTCCCTCTTGTGAATGGAAGGATCATGATTATACTCTTCTACACTTTCTCTTCTTCTTAGTTCACCCTTCTCTTTAGCTACCTACACGATTAATCTTTGTATCTAATAGAAACTTAATTCTAATAGTCACCCTTGGGCATAAACACCAAGGGTTCTTCTCGTTTTTGATCGAAGCCCATCTATAATGTGGCAAAGTTGATCCAGTTGAGAATAACCATGAGCATTAAGGAATAGTATTGGTTGATGCCAGCATCTAAGAGTTCATGTGTTCCTTCTTTCCATCCTTGGATTTACCTTCTTAAGTTGGACACTTTAGAGTATGTTTGATATTTATCATTAAATAATTCAAGCATGGTACTCCATTGTTTGATAGGTTTCGACTCTAAGGATCGATACCATTTCTCTACTTCTTTGATGAGTGTCCTTGGGAACAACTTAAGTTTTTTCCACTCATTTTCTATATTCTACAAGGCACATGCATCTTGAAAATCTTAGAGATGGTTCTAAAAATTAGAGTTATATCCCCCTTTGCATGAAGGAATATTGTTCATGTCTAGCCTTTTGATCCAACTATCCTTCACATGCCTTGTTGGAATTCGTACTACCTTGGCAATATTGAGCATACTTTAGGTAGCAAGCAAAGGCTCATCGAGGCCTTGATCATGGTGCCTATGATGCCCTCTACTACCCCTTCATTGATGGCAATGTGCCTCTCTTGAATGTCCATGCCCTTGTTCTTGCCTTTCCCGATGGTCATTTCAGTTCTGTCAGTCATTTTGGTCACCTCCATCATGGTCTCGCCTCTTGCACCTGTAATCAAAGCTAAAAGAAGAAGATGATGATGATGACAAAGGGGAATAGGAAGGAGGACTAGCACCATCACGGTGCTTGCTACCACCTCTTTGACAATTGTGACCACAATCATGATCTCGTTTCTTATCTACATCTTTACCTTGACTTGCCTCTTTGGATCCTTCTTTATCATTGGATCCATTCTTACCAAAACCAGGATTGTGAATTGTGGATTGCAAGTTTTGGTTTTGACCTCCATCATTGAAGTCAAAGAGAGGAATTTCACTTAATGGAAAACCCCTAGAGAAGGGTTCCCCACCATTATTTTGGTACAAAAAGAATGGGGAATCATTAAATCATTTTCCTCACAAATTCATAATGTTTCTCTAACTAGAAATCCTAGAGACGTTGTGCCTCTATGGGATGATAATCCCTAACATCATTGTCTTGCACAACATACTCAACATGATGTTCCTAAAGACCCAGATGAATAAGTGCTTGTTAAAGCATTGTAGGAACAGATTGATCAGGTAGCAACACATTGTTGCCTTCTAGGTCACTCCACCATAGCTGTTCATCCTAATGTAGGATGAAAGTGAAATTGGATATATACTCATCAAGATGAGCATATACCATTCAATACTATTGAGGCACTTGTTGATAAGATTTATTAGACTTGGATGGAGAATCACTCCTATGAGAAGAAGACATTTTATGTTAGAAAAAGAAAAATCATAGTGTGCTTTAAAATTTTTTTGTAGTAATATTAAGATGTGATGTGACTCTATGGTTCATTCCAATGATTTAAATAATTTTCACTAAATCCTAGATAGTGCACGAAACAACAAAAAGTTCCCCAACAACTACGCAATGATGAGTGGTGAGGTACCCCTACACCCAATCATATGAATCACTAAGGCATTTGTGCATGATCTAGTCAAATTCTATGGACCTATAGTTCTCTAGTGCACTAGTTCTTCTAAGAAGTGAAATGTCCATTGAGAATGTTCATTGTCTTCCCAACTACACTTGTGAAGCTCAGGGGTATGATTTAAGTGTAACTAAGGGACATGATTTTTCTTATTTTATGTTTTATAATTTTGATCACCTATAACAAGAATGAAAGGTAAAGCAATTTAATATCTAATTCATCTACTACCTAGCTAGCCTAACACAAGTAACCACCCTACTTTCCTGAACACATATAGTGCTGCTAGACTACCAAACGTTAAGTGTTTCTTGTGTTCATTAACAACTAGAAATCATTTGCTTAATTGAAATGCAATAAAGTAAATTGCATTAAAAGAAACCTTAGTCTATTCTCAGTGTTACAAGGATTGTCAAAAGAGTTTATTCCTATTCCCATCACACTACTGCGCTTAGGTACATTAGTGTTCAAACAAAGAACCGTATACACTTAGACTCTTACTGCGGGCACTCAGAAAATATTCTAACTCTAGAGAAAAAAAACTACAAGAGCTTTACTACTTTGACTGAAAAACTAATGCCAAATCAGGAGCCTAGGCACTATATTTATAGGCCAATGTATACCCCCCGACATTGCATCTAGGCTTCGATGTCGAATACCCAATGTCGAAGCTCTGATGTCAAAGTAGAAAAAAAAATGTGATTCATCAGATAATATAGATCAAGATTATTCTTCATCATTATAGAATCTCACATAGAATAGTGATGAGTGGCAAGGTACCCCTACACTCAACCATATGAATACGAGCGTTCACACACAATTCGGTCGAACTCCGTAGATAGGCTAGTTGTGGTATCTAGATAGTTACTCGTTGATCATACTTCATTGTCTTTCCACCTAGACTAGCATTTGCTTTGTCACGTATGGTTTAGTCTAGAGTGAGGTGTATGATGTGGTCCTAAACTAGTGTTACTCCTAGAGGCAATGGAAAGTAACTTTGTTTTAACTAAGAGGGAAAGGGTGAAGAGAGTCTAAGCTAGCATAAGTGCGATGAGCATCCATCCTTAATCATCCATACACATCTTGGACCTCATGTACTACCACTAGGATTACCAAGCGCATGTCCTAGGCATGCTATTGGGATACCAAGTAGTCATACTTAATGCTCGTGATTAAGTTGTACTCATTCCACGTTTACTACTAGGGGTAGGAGATGATGGTAGAGAAATATTAATTATGAAAGCAATAAATAATAATTAAAATTAAGTAAATATTGTAATGATGAAGTAATCTCAATATTTATTGCCAGTCATGTGCATGTCCAAGTACGTCACACTCGAATAAAGGTTCTGTACAATTACAATCATCACATTGTAGGCATGCACTGGGGAAAGGGTTGAGAGGAAAAACTGACAAAAATATTTTACTCTAACACTAACTTCCTATTACTTTCTCGTGTGCCCCATTGTGTATTTATAGGCTCACATAGGAACCACAATATCGCGTACCTAATATCGCTAGCTAGGCTATGATATCAGGTACCCGATATTGGGGGTCCAATATTGGGACTCATCAGACCTGATATCTTGTACCCAATATAAGGGGTTCAATAACAGTGGTCCGATATCAGCACCTGGCAAACCATGATTCATCATACCCCCATGACTGAATAACAACTCATCCTCGAGTTTAAGAAAGTGAGAAACAAGTTCAATTGATTACACAGTGGATAGGTATGGGATTATTAACTAACTAGAAATTTACTCATGCCACAGTGGAGAGTTGAATACAATAAAATTGGGATACAAACACAAAATTACAAACTTTATTAGAACTCATGTGGTTCCTAATGGCAGTGGCTCCTCCATGGGTCTCTTCCCCTTGTCTTGTGCTCCAAGCTTTGAGATTGATACCATTGAAGAAGCACCTAATGTTTCTCCTCTTCTATCTGAGGCTTATGAGATATCCATGTTGATGTTCAAATGTTTGATAGAGTTAGCACTTTCCATGGAAATGGCAACTGCGGGAACACTTGATTGGCCTTGACATGCCATGTCACAAATAGCTGTTATTCCTCTTCATAAGCTTGGGACCTGACCTCTCCACATTTTGTTTAGCCAAATTATGCAGTGATAGGAGGTCCTTGATGGATGTTGAATAATTGTGCCTCCTACTCTACATGTTATGCATGATGTCCTTGGCTTCTTCCTCTTCTTGGACGTTTAGTTGCACCTTGAGAAGGTCCTCCTTGTTGTCCTCTTTTAGGGGCCATCTATAATCACACAAAGATTAATTGTTAGTAAGGTTATTGAAAGAAGTTCAATTATTTCATACCTTACTTATTGCCTTCAATAAATGTTGAATTCTTTGCTTAGTGTGATTTTAGAGTTGGAAATTTTTTCAAGGAAGTTGGCCAAAAAGTTTAATGTCAGACCTGGCTTGTTTAGGTGACATATCAAAGGACACATAATGATTTTGAGGAACGTCTGATAAAATGATGATAAAGAAAAAAATAGATTTGGCAATGAAGTGCTCAGAGGGTATAAAATGATGTGGTGGTGTGCAACAAGTATAAATTACAAAAGTCATACAAGTGGATCCTCCCAAAGTAGGTTCCTACCTATAATGCCCTTACATAATCACACCTTAAAATGTCCATAGGCACTAGAAGGGTTAAATGTAATCCACACCAGTTCCACAAAACACACACATGTAGATACCACCATGATGAGGTATGAATTCAATGCTACACAAGACACGAGTCACAAATACATGAACAACGAGATGAGGTGAATTGTAGACGGGATTGAAAAGATTGGGACATGAGGTAACTAATCCAGGGCACAATGATCTTGAGTGTAGGGCATGATTAATGTGTCATTAACCCATCACTCCATAATCAAGACCAAGTCCATTCCTTCGATTAGTGACATCGCATTGTTTCATCCCATGGTGGACATTCATAAGAGGATCATGACAGCAAGGCGTATGATCACTTGGTGTTTCATTCAAGGGAGGAGTGATTTGAAATTTCTTTGTGACACTTTTATCTTGATCTTTTCTCTCTCTCTCTCTTTTGTTTTTTTTTTGAATGCTTAATCCAAAGAAGCTGCCAACCTTTAGGCATGGGTGCATGTCTTTCTAGTGGGACCTCCTAGAATAGCATTAGGTTTCTTTTATTGAGTGCCTTTATTACTCTTACTCCCATTTTTTGTTAGATCTACAAGGATCTTAGTACAACTAGGCTACATGATAACTCCTACAAATGTTACCAAAGAGAATCCACGAGTCCCCTTGATGTCACACCCTAGCCATTCCTACTTAGTCCATCCTTCTTTGCTCTAGGCATAATGAGCACAAAATTACTTTAGGTTTTAATGATGTCAAGAACATCATCGTACCCAGAGTAGAACCTCTTATTGATAGAATGTGTGGGTGGATGTGATGGGCTCACTATCCAAATAATTAGCCACCCGAGACTTGATAGCATAGAATAACACCTCAACCAACGAGTCACATGAGTGTTTTATTCATAGATGAGATTACCCATAAAAAGATAAAATAATAAATAAAAGGATGAAACAACCAATAAAAAGATAAAACAAAAAAATTGAAAGATGAAAAACTGGAAAACAAAAATTGTAAAATTAAAGAACAGGAAAAAAATTTATTAATTATGTTTGTTAGAATGGGGGATATCCCCCATAACTAAACTTTTGATCATAGCGAGAATTAATAAATGGAAGGGTTGGATCCATGCATTTTGGAAATATTGGGACCTATTCATATCCAAACCACTAGGTGTCTTTTGATGTGGTGGTTGGAATGTACCCAAATTGGGGTGCACACACTATATTAAATTTGACATAGTGGGGCAAGCTAGAAGATGAGTTTAATTGATACAGAGTTGACCCACTATGGCACCCTTGACCGTAAGATGGTATGCAAGGATCGATATCTCTCCCTACATGGCTATATTCATTAGGCTGCATAGTTGTTGGAGTGTTGATTAGTGGCCTAGATAAAGTGACATGAGGCGTTAAGTTCAAGGAGAAGGATACACCACAATGTTGAACTTATGCTATGTTGGAGGATGCAGTGGTCTCAAAACTATGCTACCCCTTTCTACGGTCATGTCTAAAGAAGGGATGCCTTCGATGTTGTGGAGGGTTCCCACTACTATTGATAGTAGCAGCATAAGTAACATTTGTGGGTTGATGCTGTGGTGCAAACCCTTCGGGTAAAATTGGTGGCGATGTAGAAGGAAGTGAAGGATAAGAATATTAAGGGTGAGAAGGAGTGTAAGGCACATGAGGTGGTGATCATGTTGGATAGGATATGGGTTGATAGTACTTAGGAGAATGATAATAATATGATGAGATAGAGGATGTTGACCCAGTTGGGGAAACAAGATGTTGAACCTGGTAAGCGCTTAGGTTCGGATGATATGAAGGGTGTGACCAATTTGGGGGTGGCCTCCCCCATGATTGGGATTTTTGCCACTATGATTGAACACAATATTTTTGTACGAACTTTTGATGTAGCATTCTTCCCCAATGCTCATGTAAATGTGACAAGATTGGGCATTAACCTTTGGGGTGATCGTACAGGCCAATGTTACATTGATATGTATGATTAGCAATTGAGTTCTTATTCTCTTCAACCCTTCTTTTTGATTGTCTAAGGGTGTTCTATCCTACTTCTTGGTTTTTCATGGTTCTACCTCTCATAGTGTTGGCATATTCTCCACATTTTTCATGTATCCATTTCATCATCTTATTGATCTTTGCCTCAATTTCATCTAGTGATTGTAGTATTGGCAAAGATGATTCCACCTCCTTGGGGTGAGTTGATTTCTTCTTTTCATGATTATGGACCTTTGTTAAATTGAGATTTTGATCCTACTGATATTTTTCAACATTCTTTCATTTAGCCATTTCTCCTTCTTCTTTTGCTACCCACTTGATAAGCTCTTAAAACTGGTGGGTTCGTAGCTTGTATAGTTGGCCTAGGGCATAGATCCCTAGGGTCTCCCTTGTCTCATTACAGAGCCCATCTATGATGTGGTACATTAGCCTTTCCTCAGAGAACCCATGGCCTGGGTAGTTATTTAATAATGCATAATATCTTTCTAAGGCCATG
Organism: Gnetum montanum; assembly: GCA_015680685.1. Taxonomy (NCBI): domain Eukaryota; kingdom Viridiplantae; phylum Streptophyta; class Gnetopsida; order Gnetales; family Gnetaceae; genus Gnetum; species Gnetum montanum. The sequence continues at coordinate 679,458 of MNCI01016355.1, read as the reverse complement.
TCCAAGGGTTTATGTTGCGCTTGTTTCCACTCTTGGATTTGTTTCCTCAAGACTGACACTCTTGCATAGGTTTGACATCTTGCATTGAAGAGTTCTACCATTGTCAGCCAACATCGAATTAATTTTGGT
>MNCI01016355.1:645105-679273 GCA_015680685.1 Gnetum montanum | reverse complement strand
GTTGGTTCTCCAATGAATTTCCTTACTAGTTGTTGCATTATTATAGTCTTGTGAGAGAGACATTGTTGTGAATTTTTGTGTGACTTATTTGCAATTACTTTCTTTCTAAAAGGTATATCATCAAGGGCGATATTGTATGATGTAACTAATCTAAATAACTAGCATCGTCCTTGGCAACGGTGCCAATGATGAGTGGCAAGGTACCCCTATACTCAACCATACAAATATGAGAGTTCACGCACAATTTCATCGAACTTCGCAGATGGGCTAGTTGTGGTATCTAGATAGTTACTCATTGATTGCAATTCATTGTCTTCCCACCTAGACTAGTATTTTCTTTGTCACGTATGGTTTAGTCTAGAGTGAGGTGTATGATGTGGTCCTAAACTAGTGCTACTCCTAGAGGCAATGGAAAGTAACTTTGTTTTAACTAAGAGGGAAAGGGTGAAGAGAGTCTAAGCAAGCCTAAGTACAATGAGCATCTGTCCTTAATCATCTGTACACATCTTGCACCTCATGTACTACCACTGGGATTACCAAGTGCATTTCCTAGGTATGCTACTGGGATACCATGTAGTCACACTTAATGCTTGTGATTAATTCATACTCATTCCGTGTTTACTAACAGGGGTAGGAGATGAGGGTATAGAAATATTAATTACGAAAGCAACAAATAACAATTAAAATTAAGTGACTGCTGCAATGATGAAGTAATCTCAATCTTTATTTCTAGTCATGTGCATGTCCAAGTACGTCACACTTGAATAAAGGTTCCATACAATTACAATCATCACACTGCAGGCATACACTGGGGAAAGGGTTGAGAGGAAAAACTAACAAAAAGATCCTACTCTAACACTAACTTCCTATTACTTTCCATGCACCCCATTGTGTATTTATAGGCTCACATGAGAACCAAAATATCGTGTACCTAATATCACTAGCTAGGCTATGATATTAGGTACCCGATATCGAGGGTCCAATATCAGGGATCTAATATCGGGACTCATTAGACCTAATATCTTGTACCCAATATCAGGGGTCTGATATCAACACCTAGCAAACCATGATTCATCAAATATATTTACTTTCCTATATTGTTTACTTTTACTATGTTATTTACATTTCCTAAGTCTTTTAATATCTCTATGTTCATTAGTAAATGTCAAATAAGTATGATTGGTTTCAAAAAGTATAATTTTTTGGCAACCCAGTAGTGACTTTACTTGATTTCCTTAGTGGCAAAGCTACTTTGTAATCCTAGTAATAATTACATTGGCCCAAGATGTGTTTGAAAAACTAGAAATAGATACTTATCATTGATAGACAAGAGTAGCATTATATTTTCATTTTACTTTGGGATAGAATTTATAGTCACTTCCACTATATTTACCTTTAGCATACTTAAAGGAAAACAACATCATTTAATCATATACCTTACTAAGAGTTACTCGTTTCACACTTTACTAACTCTAAGTGATAAGACAAAGAGCACAAACTTCTTATCCACTTATTAGTATAATTACATTCTACATATATGGATTACAATTTAGTCACATGTGAACGCTTGTGACTTCTATGGTTGAGTGTTAGAATCCTTTATCGCTCATCATATAACATCATAGAAAACCTACAATATCATAGATGCAACATCACAACTATGATGTCATAGCCATGACATTGTAGTACATAGAAAATGCTTCATTACAACTCTAGATAGTAACTAAGCTAGTGGGTAAAAAGATTATTATTAATAGGAAATCTTTATTGTTGAAAAATTCATGCATGTGTAACTATTAATTTCAACAAGAACTTTATGCTTCTTCTCTATATTAGGAAAGCCATGGGTACCATATGAAAATTCCCAAATTAAAAATGTGATGAATTTAATTAATATATCTAAGGCATTAGCCATTATCACTTAATAAGTAGGGGAACACATGGACTAAGGAAATTAATGTGTTATCAGTAAGTATTATCAAGGAAACCTAATTGTGCTTAGAAAAAACCTTATTTTCAAGGAAAGCCAAAAATACATTACCTTAAAACATTTGACAATAAAGTAAAAACAATACTTGTCATTTACAAAAGAAGACCATCCAACTATCCTACTTGCAAAAGAATCTTTCTTAATATTTTAATGCATTGTAGTATGGTTGCATATGAAAACATGCTTTCCAAAATATCCCAAAATAAAAGAGAATACACATCATATAATTTTCATCAATAAAAAATGTTAGTAATATAAGAAGTAGCAATGAAGAAGGATACAAATGTGATCACTTGAGGATGTCCAACTATCTTGGTGATGAATTTGAGCTAATTATAGGGGAATTATAATGAATTTATAAGATCCAATTATGATGACTTTTGAACTTCTTAGTAGATAAATTCTAAAATCATGTAAGATTTCTTTAATGATAGATGAAGCAAATTTGATATTAAAATGATTTGATGAATAACTTTGGTATGAAAGCTTGGATGATCGATATGTTAAGTATGAATGTCAAACAACATTATTGATGGTTGATGATGGAAGATGAATGAATTGGTAAAAATTAATGAAATATGAATTGTAAATAATAGTAGATGAGAAATGGCTAAATGACTTGAAAGATATTTATTCATAATTTTTATTCATACTTCTTATAAGCATTACACCATGTTTTGGCCCTTATATTTATCGAAAAAGTATGGTGCCATGTTAGGAAATAATGAAGAGACTTCCCCCTTTAATAAAAATAATTAAATTTAAAATATTCTTAATGAATTGGGATTAAAACCAAGTACATCTGCCCATCAATTCATAAAATTTTTAAATTATCTATATTTTATCCTTTTACTCTATATGATAATAAAAAATAATACATGGCTTTGGTTCCTAAAATATAAGGCAAATTGAAAGTGCTTCTTGCATTATACGCTAATATCAATAAGAAAATCATCATTCATAGGCAATAAGTAATGCAAATTATCAAACTAAAAATGCCACATCAAACACAAATTTGGTGGTGTAATTTAAAAAAAAAACCTATAGTTGTTTTTTGAAAATAAGGACAATTCCTTACTATTATTATATCGGTTAAGAACTTGGAATAAGATGACATTTCCAATATACTTATTTTTCATGCTACTAATATGCTAGAATCATAATTCCAATTTTGATTCGCAAAACCACATTACAGACCAATAGGAAATTTCATAAGATTATCTAACTTACTAGTGGAAATTAATCATTAGTTAAAATAATCTTAAACATTAATGTGGTAATTCTCTCATAATATACATTAATGGAAAATGTCAAACATAAGGATCTTTAATTATTTCTTGGTATGCTTCCCATTCATACAATTAACTAAATTACTATTATGCAAATTATCTCAAAAAGCTAAAAGAACATTATTACTTCACAGCTGATCTTTAACAACTAGCATCAATCATTAGTTAAAATAATCTTAAACATTAATGTGGTAATTCTCTCATAATATACATTAATGGAAAATGTCAAACATAAGAATCTTTAATTATTTCTTGGTATGCTTCCCATTCATACAATTAACTAAATTACTATTGTGCAAATTATCTCAAAAAGCTAGAAGAACATTACTTCACAACTTATCTTTAACAACTAGCATCAAATTCAATTTCTACCTCTCTAAATAATGAGATACTTCATTCTATGAGCTTCTAATAATATTATGCTATTGCATATTATATGAGATGTATGAAGGTAGAGAAGGACTTCATCCACTGTGATGTACTAAAATAGGTTGACAAGCTCAATAAGAAGTTAAAAGGCCTAGAACTATAAGAACCATTAGTTAGCTTAATTATAAACTAGTTTAATGAGTACAAAGGAGAAATACTAAATTGTTAAAAAGGGATGATGGGACGTGATATCGCATCCCCCACGATATCGCGTACACGATATCACGTCTTCCCCTGCGATATCGCGTACACAATATCGCAGTCTGCCGCAATGTCTATGAATAAGAAGCGGCTCTCCCTTGTTTGAGATATTAACAATAGAGTTAGATTGTAGCTAAAATCTGGCAGTTTTCTCCCTCTAGAGATAGAATATTTTCCCGTGTCTGCCTGCAGTGTGGTGAATGTAATTGTACGGCATCCTTTATTCGAGTGTGACGTACTTGGACATGCACATGACCAAAAATAAAGATCGAGATTACTTCATCATTGCAGCATTCACTTTTTTTATTTATTTGTTTGTTTTTTATTTACTGATTTCCTAATTAGTCTCTCTCACCCTTAAACTCACGTTAAAACGCGGAATGAGTACGACTTGATTACGAGCATTTAAGTGTGACTACTTGGTAACCTAGTGGCATACCTAGGATTTGCACTTGGTAATCCTAGTGGTAGTCGTGCACGAAGTCCAAGATGTGTACGGATAATCAAGGAATGGTTGCTCATTGCACTTAGACTAGTTTAGATTCTCTTACCCTTTTCCTCCTAGCTTAGTTAATCTTACTTTCCATTGCCTTCAGAAGTAGCGTTAGATTAGGAAACCCATCATACACCTCACTCTGGACTAAACCATACGTGACAAATATAATACTAGTCCAGGTGGAAAGACAGTGAACTATGACCTAAGGATAACTGTCTAGGTGCCACAACTAGTCTGTCTGCGAAGTTTGACCAGATTGCACATGAAAACGCTCGTATTCGTATGGTTGAGTGTAGGGGTACCTCACCACTCATCATTGGTGCCGTTGCCGGGGATGGTGCTAGTTATCTAGATTAGTTATATCATACAAGGTCACTGTAAAGAACTTAATGATATATCTTTTAGAAAGAAATAATTATTAAAATTCACATATAAATTCACACACAACTCCACAACCATGCCTCTCCTACAAGATTACGATAATGCCACACCTAGTGACGAAGTTCATTAGAGAACCAATGAACTATATGATGATGAAGATTGGAGCACACAACCTGAAGTGGGAGTTTCTTATAAACATGAATGGAAGCAACGTCATCCTAGCACATGAAGGTATAACTTACACGATGATGATGAACCCCCACTGGCCACTACAAGCCTAATGCAAATACAAGAGGCTATTCGAATCTCATGTAGGCATCGTAAAGAGAGCCGTCTACCCAGGCTTGATTTAAACAACTTTCCTAAATTTTCAGGAGGCTATGACTTAGATCTGCATCAACATTTACAAGCCTTCTATGATGCCTGCACATGGAATAACATTGATAACAGTTGGCAAAAACTTAAACTCTTTCCCATGAGACTCGTTGACCAAGAAAAAGTATGGTATAGATCGTTAAAACCAAATTCAATACGATGCTAGTCAACAATGGTAGAATTCTTTAACGAAAAATATCAAACCTACGCAAGAGTGTTAGTTTTGAGGAAAAAAATCCAAAGATGGAAACAAGCACAACATGAACCCTTGAACATGGCCTTAGAAAGATATTACGTATTGTTAAACAACTATCCAGGCCATGGGTTTTCCAAGGAAAGGCTAATGTACCATATCATTGATGGGCTACATAATGAAACAAGAGAGACCTTAGGGATGTATGCCCAAGGTCAATTATATGAACTACGAACCCATCAAATCCAAGAGCTTATTAAGCGGGTAGCAAAAGAAGAAGGAGAAATAGCTAGATGGGAGAGTGTTGAAAAACATCAACGGGACCAAAATCTCAACTTAACAAAGGTCCATGATCATAAAAAATGAGAAATCAAACAATCTCAAGGTGGAAGAACCATCTTTGCCAATACAACAATCATTAGAAGAAGCTGAGGCAAAGATCAATAAGATGTTGGAATGGACGTATGCAAAGTGTGGAGAATTTATCGATATCATTGGAGATAGAGTTCTGACAACCCAAGAAGCAGGACGAAATAGTAGACAATTGGAAAGAAGGGATAAGGAAAATAAGAGCTCAACTACCAATCATACGTATGAATGCAACATACATCTGTATGATCACCCCAAAGGCCAATGCCCAATCTTGTTACATTTACATGAGCATTGGGGAAACACGTTACATCCAAAGTTCGTACAAAGGTACTATGTTCGATCACAATGGCAACAACCCCAGTCGTGGGGGAATCCACCCTTAGACTAGAGACACCCTTCATATCATCTGAATCCAAATGCTTATCATGTTCAACATCCTGTTTCTCCAATTGGGCCAACGTACTTTATCTCATCATAGTACCATTCTCCTCAATACTATCAATCCATGCCTCCAACACAACCACCACCTTGTGCATTTTATACTCCTCCTAACTTTCAACATTCTCATCCTTTCCCTCCTTCCATATCACCACCAACTGTTCCTAAGGTGCCTGCACCACAACAACAACCCATGAATGACACTTGTGCTACTACTACTAACAGCAGTGAAAAGCCTCCTCAACATCAAAAGCATCCTTTCTTTAAACATGGCCGTAAGAAGGGACAACACAATTCCTAGGCCACTGCATCTTCCAACTCAGCACAAGTCCTACACTGTGGTGCATCCTTACCTTCACACCCAATGCCTCATGTAACTTCATCAAGTTCTCCAACTAAAACTCCAACAATAATACAGCCCTATGTACTCAACTGTGGAGAGTGACAACCCAATCCTTGCATACCATCTAACGGTCACAAATATCATAGTAGGTCAACTCGTTATCCGAGAACTACATCGTATAAAGTGCCCCACTATGCTCATTATAACCAAGTGTGTGAACCCCGATGGGTTAAGTATGGCCAAGTCCCACTACTTCCAACATGCAAGGATCCTCATCTTCCATTTATTAATCCTTGCCATACTTAACCGCTTAGTTATGGGGGATACCCCCCATTCTAATAACAAGCAGGATTAATAAATATTTTTTGGTTTTCTTTAATTTTACAACTTTTTATTTTTCAGTTTTTCATTTTCCAACTTTTTGTTTTTTCTTTTTGTGTTTTTGTATTTTTTTCTTTTTACGTTTTTGTAAGTAATCTCATCTATGAATAAAACACTCTTGTGGATCATTGGTTGAGGTGTGTTTTATGTTATCGTGTCTCGAGTGATCAATTCTTTGGAACAGTGAGCCCATTACACCCCCTCATCCACTCTACAAATAAGAGGTTCTGTTCGAGGGTATAGTGATATTCTTGACATTCTTGAAACTTCAAATTAATTTTGTGTTCATTGTACCCAGAATGAAGAAGGATGGACCAAGAGGGAATGATTAGGGTGTGACATCAAGGGGATTTGCAGATTCTCTTTGGTGACATCTATGGGAGTTATCATGCAACGTGGTTGTATTAAGATCCTTGTAGATCTAAAGAAAAATGGGAGTTAGAGTAATCAAAAGGGCACTCAAAAATCAAACATTGTTCTAGGGAGTCCCACTGGAAAGACATGCACCCATTCCTGAAGGTTGGTGATTTCTCTAGATTCAGTATTCAAAAAGAAAAAAGAGAAAAAAAAAGAGACAAAGAAAAATAGAAAAACAAAGTGCCACAAAACAAAAGTCACTCCTCCCTTGAATAAAATGCCAAGTGATTGTATGCCTTGTTGTTATGGTACTCTCTTAGTTGTTCATCATGAGATGAAACAATGCGATGTCATTGATTAGAGGAATGGACCTGGTCCTGATCTTGGAACGATGGGTTAATGACACATTAATCATGATTTACACGCAGGATTCACTATGCCCTGGGTCAGTCACCTCATGTCCCAATCTCTACGATCTTTTCTATACTTCATCTCACATCACTGTTTGTATAATTGTAGCTCGTGTCCTATGTAGCATAGAATTTTCATCTCATTCCGGTGATATTCACATATGTGTGTTTGTGGAGTTAGTGTGGATTACATTTAACCCTTCTAGTGCCCATGGACACACAAGGGAATTATAGGTTAAAACCTGCTTTGGGGAGGACCCACTTGTGTATCTTTTGTAATCTTCATTTATGACATAGCTCACACACACCATTTCTTACCCTAAGCATACTTTTCAAATGATTTTCTTTCCCTACTACTATCCCTCTGATTCAACATTCCTATGAATCCTCACATAGCCTTTTTCTCTACCATCCGAGGCCCTTATTAATAATTTCCACACCATCATAATTTTCATGCCTTAAGAACTAGTTGAATTACCCTGGAACCTTTTAACAATCATCAGATATCCTTAGTTTACATTGTTTAATTTCAAAGAAATATTAAAAATTCGGTACATTATCTAAGTGTCCTAACTTCGATGAAAATATATATACATGAATCCCCTATGCTAATCAACATCATTTGCAATTGTTCACACAGGGGAAGTTTTTCAATTCCTCTCTATGACTCGCGATTGCACGTCCCTAGCTTTCATATCCATAACTCACTCGCTGATACTCCGATTTTCATTCCGTTTGAACCTACTTGAACCTGGAGTGTTCAGCTTAGTCATGGGGGAGGGCACACACCGAATAGTGCATATAGTGCATAAATTTTTTGAAATTCATCATCGCTCGAAGGACATCTTTAAGGGTAATTAGTTGTAGAATTAAGAATAGAATGTGTTAAAAATAATTTCATCCCCTTAGCTATACCAGAAAATTAAATTTGGAAACCACCTAAGCAAAGAGGACTCAACACTATAATCTTTTGGGGACATGTTCTTCCAATAATTAACATCACATGGAAATAAAGCAAATCTATTAAGGCAAGAAGTAAGGTATAACCTAACTTTGGTAACAACCGTACTAACGATTGGTCCCATGTGATTGCAGATGGCCCCAAAACATAGACAACAGGAAGGTCCTACTCAAGGTGTGATCAAACAACCTAGGAGAGATGAAGGACAAGTTCCTTCCGAACAACATGCAGAGTAGGAGGAACAATCATTTAGCATCCATCAAGAAGACCCTGCTGCTGTACAATCAAGGCAGTCAGAAGAAGGAGCTGTTGTACAATCAAGGTAGTCAGAAGAAGGAGCTGTTGTACAATCAAGGTAGTCAGAAGAAGGAGATTTTGTACAATCAAGGCAATCAGAAGAAGGAGCTGCTGCAGGGTCTGAACAAGGATGATATCTCACGCTGACCTAGGGTTGTGTTCAGACCATCCATGAAAGGTCCATATTCATTATAGTGATCATGGAATTAAACTCTGAACCTTTCGCAGAATTTTCTCCAGAAGCTGTTAGGGATCACCTCAAAGGATCCCGATTATGGCCTACCCTCTCTGAAAGCGGTGCCTGGTACTTAGGGGAAATGTACCAATTTTGGCACAACAAAGAAGAAGGCACCACGGTTAACATTCGTGGTGTGACTATTGATTTCTCTGTTCATGCCATTTCGGAAGTATTAAACCTTCCGAATACAAGGCCAAAGGTTTCTTAGAACCAGCTAGACACTTTCAGAATCGAGCAACTTAATAAACTGTTGACAGAAAATAAAAGGGTGGCAGAAGAAAAAGAGAAGGCTAACTGGGATGCCTCTATGACACAAGTGCAAACTTACACTTGCACCAAGGCACTCAAGGCCTTACAAGAGGAGAAACTCTAGGACATACTTCAACGCCATCAAATCCCAAGACCTGGAGTGCAAGAAAATGGAAAGACACCTATGGAGGAGCCACCACCACCAAGAACTACATGAGTTCCACCAATTTTGTAATCATAGGATTTTCTTTTGTGTGTTGTGTTTTCTCCCCACACTGCGGCATTATCCCATTTCTTTTTTCATCTAATAATCCCATACCTATCCATTGTGTAATCACTATAACTTGAGGACGAGTTTTTATTCAGTCATGGGGGTATGATGGGACATGATATCGCATGGGCTATGATATCGCATCCCCTGCGATATCGTGTACGTGATATTGCGTCTTCCCCTACGACATCGCGTACGCGATATCACAGTCCACTGCAATGTCTATAAATAAGAAGTGGCTCTCCCTTGTTTGAAATATTAACAATAGAGTTAGATTGTAGCTAAACTCTAGCAATTTTCTCCCTCCAGAGATAGAATATTTTTCCGTGTCTGCCCGTAGTGTGGTGAATGTAATTGTACGACATCCTTTATTCAAGTGTGACATACTTGGACATNGAATGGCTGCTCATCGCACTTAGGCTAGTTTAGATTCTCTTACCCTTTTCCTCCTAGCTTAGTTAATCTTACTTTCCATTGCCTTCAGAAGTAGCGTTAGATTAGGAAACCCATCATACACCTCACTCTAGACTAAACCATACGTGACAAATATAATACTAGTCCAAGTGGGAAGACAGTGAACTACGACCTAAGGATAATTGTCTAGGTGCCACAACTAGTCCGTTTGCGGAGTTCGACCGGATTGCACGTGAAAACGCTCGTATTTGTATGGTTGAGTGTAGGGGTACCTTACCACTCATCAAGGGAAAAGCAAGTGAAGAAAGAGCTACTGCTACTTATGAAAGTAAAAGATCTTCTAGTTGTTATAATTAACAATGTATGATTGAAGATGATAGAGGAATAGGTGGAAGAGTTAGAAGTTAAATTATCATCTATAATCATCTATAAGGAAAGCACTTTGTCTATTGAGAAATTTGTATTATAGAATCTTGTGATCTCAAGGTAGAATTTTGTCATTAAGGTTAAGGCTAAAGAAAAATTGTAGAAGAAAAAGGAGGATTTACAAAAGTCACTAAAGGCCGAAAGAAGAGCTCATCAACTACTTCAACAATGAAAACATTGTCAAACATGGTGGAAGTTGCTAACTATGTTGATGAACACTAAAGGCATTAACTACAAATAATATGACCATTCCATATTCTTTATTAACCATGAATAAAACTATGCTAGCTTAGGTATTTGCAATTAAGTTAAAATCCATGGCTTCTTATTCTTCTTCTATTTCAGCTTCCTCTACTACTCAATCTTCTATAATTGTAATTGATGAAAGGTCTCATGCTTCTTCTTCATAGGTGATGAGACCTAATATGTCAGGTAGCTGAGTCATGGAAACATCATGAAGCATCGTTTTGAGATATTGTGGATGTTATATCATTGATGCTATATTGTAGATGCTATGTCACATCTATGTTGTAGCATCCTTGTTGGTGCATCTCAGTTGCTTGCTACATTGTAGATGTGATATCATATTTGCTATAACTTTGTTGCATTGACACAGCCTTGTCGATTCAACTAAATTCATTAACGCATCTCTGTTGACGTAATGCTTGTATTTTCCTATAAATATGTGAGCACCTATAACGTATTTGGCACCATTTAATCAATAGTATAGTTAAACTCTTATAGTTCTATTCTGTAATCTTAGCAAATAGTTAGTGAGTTCTTGCAGTGTGGATTTAAGTCAGTTGTACAATGTCTTATTTGAGTGGCATTATACCTTGACCCATTCCATGAACAACAGTAAGATCAAGATTGATTCATATTCATTGCAGCACTTTGACTTAGAATAGCTTTACTTTCAATGCAATTTACTTTCTATATACTTAGTTAATATTTACATTTCCATGCACGTTAATCAATCGGTGGAATGAGTGTAACCAGTTTTGAGTGTAAACATGTATTTGCTTGGTAATCCAAGCAGCGTTATTACTTGGTTCACCAAATAGCATAACACTTGGTAATCCCAACAATGGGTATGTGAGTTTAGAATGCATATGAGTTGGGAACACACATTCATTAATCTTAGTATAGTTTAGGATTTATCTTTTTATTATTAATTATATTAATTAATTAATTTCTATATTATTATTCAGTTAGTTTAAGGGCTGCACAACATCAATAATCATATGCATCACTTTGGACTAACCCATATGTGACAAAGTTACCAGTAGTCTAAGTGAGAAGACGACAACCTGTGATCAATGCTTAACAATCTAGATACCATACTAGTCCCATCCATGAAATTCAACTAGATTGCATGTGAATGCTTGTGATTTGTATGGTTGGGTANACTAGATTGCATGTGAATGCTTGTGATTTGTATGGTTGGGTGTAGGCAATACCCATTGCTCATCAACAAGTGAGGATTTCAATGTTGGTCTAAGGTAGTAAGAGGTTTGACATTGATATTACTTGTAATGCTACTAGATTTAATAGGTGATCCTTCAAGTGAAACCATATCTTCTTTTATCTTTTTATGAATTGCTTGATGATTTATATGAATTTATTACTTAGGAAATTTCTAGAAGGTATGTTTTCATGCAAATTCTAGGTTATTTACCTCGTTACTCAAGTTTTTTGAATCATTTAAATTTTGTTTAGAAAGATTGAGATTTGAATGTTTTCCATTATCCTTATTTGTCAAACTCATTTTTTGGTAGAATTTGTTGATTTGACAATGATTTCTAAGGTCCTTGATATTAGTGTTTTTAATTATCATCCTGCTTTATTGATTATTTGAAGGTGGACTCCCTCATTTAATCCAACATCTCCTAAGTTTTGAAAGCTTCCTTGTTTTGTTGAATTGTTGAATCTTTGATTAATTTTTGAAAAAGTTAAAAGGGATGTTGTCTCTTGTATTAGGCCAATCAAACATTCTAGCAACCTCATTGCAACCAGTGGTTTTCATTGAGTTTGATATATAATTAAAGTGGATCTTGATTTACTTAAGCGAGAAATTCTTCTTTGTGCTGGCAAAATTGATTATGCACATAAGGTTGTTTATTACAATCTTCTAAAGTCATGTTATTATTGCCATCAAGAGGGTCACGTGTTTGATTCATGTCCTTTTATGCCATAAACAAAAAAAAAAAGGTATGCAAGCACCTAAGCAACAAGCTATTGTAAATGCTACTAAGGATTCTTCTACAAATGTTATCGATCATACTAAGGGTTTTTCTACTGATACTACAAATCCTAGGATGATTTCTTCTATTCACATTTTAACAATTAACCCATTCCTTTCTTTTACTATTGTTCAACAAAATATATCTTCAAGGAAGATTTTGATAAAATCAGTTTAAAAAAAATCTTTAATAACTAAGGATAAACAAATATATATTTCTCAAGTTTCACAGAATTCTATTATTGATTTAGATAGTTTTCAACTAGTTCTTCATAACAAAAAACTTTGAGAAAGTTTATCTATTGGTGATTACATGCCAAAATTTTAGAATAAACATGATGTTCAAGATATTTTAACTACTAGTAATTCGTTTGTAGCTATTGGTCAAGATATGGAGATAATATCTTTTAATAATGTTGATTCAATTGATAAGGTGGAGGCTTTCTCCTCCTCCACCCAATGTTAATCTTTTCATGGAATGTCCAATTTCCTACCCCAAAGGGAATTTTTTTAGGATGGTTGTAAGAATGAAAATGTAAAAAGACATACCCAAAACAATTAGGCTTTTTCTTTTTATTGATTTGGAGTTTTTCCTCTTTGTAGTGCTCCTTTACTTTTGTACTCTAGATTTTTATTATATATTGCTTCTTTGTCACAAACCATGGAAGAGAATTATTTAGACAATGATTTTGATCTTTGTGAGTTTGATGCTATTATAATTTTGAGATTGCTAAATGAATATTTATAATTTTCCCCAACAAATTGTGATTGTGACAATTTATGAGGGTCTATGATTTCATATTGTGTTTAATCTTTAGTAAAGTATTCTTTTGTCATTTTCATGGGTTATTAATATCTATAGTGAAGTTCCTTGAGAAATTTCTCATTAAAATTTCTTAAAATTTAAAGTAAGATAAAAAGCACTAAACCATCAAATATCAACTTTAGCTTCTTAGAAAAATGGCTTCACTAAGTCATGGTTGCCATAATTAAAATGGAAAATTAGATGAGGGTCCTCATTGGCAATTGTTTTATCTTTTTCATAGTCATAACAAGTTAAAATAATTTCTTCAACCATAATTATATGTCTAAAGGTAAGAAATTAAATAGTCAAATCCTTCCTAAAAGTTTGCTCACTATATGGTTGGATGAAAACAATTTATAAACCATAGAAAAATTGTCATATAAAGTGAAGCTAAGATATTGTTAAAAAGTTTTTCCACCTTAAATTTGAGGAAAAGGGTTAAGATTTTGGTGTTAATATCAACCTCAACTTGAGTTATATATATCTATGTGTATAATCACAATGGTTTACATAAAGAGACTAATCATATTATTAAGCAATTGGTCAAGAAGAGGTATGATTGTTGGCTAAAGATGTGTTCCTTATTTAAACCTTAAAGGGAAGTCACTATGACAATTTTACAATAGAATATACACACTCTTCATGGTGTGAAGTATAGACCAAAACTGTTGAATAATTGACTCATGGTTGTTTATCGTGCTCTTCCTTTTTTTCATTCTTATAGATCTATATATATATATATTGAGATCTCTATCTTTGTATTTCTATTATTATACTCTATGTTACTATTTTCCATAGCTATTGATGTCTAATACATAGTTGGATAATGTCATGATGTTTACATATTGTTTCTCAATTTGTTGCATTCACATTATTATGCATATACTCATACCACTATTTGTGGGTTACTATGAGTTACACTATTTCTGGTTAATCCATAACCATCATCTTCATAAACTTTCATCATCACAATTTGTATGTTTGTGCAATTTGTTAATGCTTAGTTGGTTGGACTTGGTTATCCTTATCTTGGGGACCTTAATTCCTAACATGCCATACACATCCTTGGCTAAGTATAGCATCATTATTTCAGGAAGCAAAGGGAGAGGGGTTGTTGTCAAAATTAGAAACATTGAGGTGTTAACTTGGTGGAAGAGTCTTGGCTTGATAACTTCACATCATAGGTTTGATTCCACAAGGTAACATTGAGTTATAAATTTTTTTAAAAATCTTGTAAAAAGAATCCTAAAACTAGTTTGATAGATCCAAAGGATCTCAATGAACATAAGTAAAAAAATTTCAGTTTTAGTTTGATTAATTTTGATGACCCAATCTCATACCCCTTCACTCTCTCCATATCTCTCTCTCTCTCCATGCATAAACAATAGTTTTCCTTGGAGCACAAGCCATAGCTTGGTGGTCCACTCACAAGTTTTACACCCAGAGGTGCTTAAACCCATCACCAACACCCCCATACCAGCTTGAAGGCATTGTTCGAGGCAAATCACGAAACAAAAATCTTCTCAAGAAATAGCTTTCCTTTCTTTTACTTTAAAAAGGCAAAAGGAACCATGATTCTTTAACTCAAAGTTCATGACCCGAAAAAAAAAAATTTCTTTTTACCATTATGCCGCTTTTTCTATTTTAAACTTATTTCCATAGCCTCTTACTTGTCTTGTACACATGGTTCCCATCCCCAGCGAGACCTAACACGAACCGAAATACCAAACTTAGTCACTGTAATTTACAGAGACATCCCAAGGGCTGAGACCAGAAATAAATAATTCGATTATACTTTCACTGCACGCCATTCTTTTTTTCGTTCCAAATTTTCAAACGTAGGCCAGCATTTTATTAAGAAACGCCATTCACATAGAAACCAGATTCTTGGGTCATACTTCAAAATTCGCTTTACGGACACTGGTTCGTGAAATCGCGCAGAAACACCTCGCCAAAATCTCTCGTTTGGGGCACGCAGAGTTCTGTGCAAATCCCGAACCGAGAGAGAGAGATCGATCGGAAACAAAAATCGAAAATCTCTGCAGAAAGCTGAACTAGGGAGGGCCCTTCAGAGAGCAGCAACAATGGCGGCATCAGCTATGGTCGTAGACCCTGTGGCGGTCGCAGAACCGAACAACGAAGCGAGATCCATGGAGCTCGCGGATGCTTTTCCTTCCCCAGAAGAAGAAGACCTGTACAGCAAGCAGAAATCCCTGCAGCGCCAGATTGAGTTCATCGAAATCCAGGAAGAATACGTGAAAGACGAGTTCAAGAACCTGAAACGGGAGCACCTGCGCGCGCAGGAGGAAGTGAAGCGAATCCAATCCGTTCCTCTGGTAATCGGGCAGTTCCTGGAAATGGTGGACCAGAGCAACGGCATCGTCGGCTCCACCACGGGCTCCAACTACTACGTTCGAATTCTGAGTACAATCAACAGAGAATTGCTGAAACCCTCGGCGTCCGTGGCTCTGCACAGGCACTCGAATGCTCTGGTGGATGTTCTGCCGCCCGAGGCGGATTCCTCGATTTCGCTGCTTTCGCAGTCGGAGAAGCCGGACGTGACTTACAGTGATATTGGAGGATGCGATGTGCAGAAGCAGGAGATTCGGGAGGCCGTGGAGCTGCCATTGACGCACCACGAGCTTTACAAGCAGATTGGGATTGATCCGCCGCGTGGAGTTTTGCTCTACGGCCCGCCTGGTACTGGAAAGACCATGCTTGCCAAGGCCGTTGCCAATCACACCACCGCTGCGTTCATTCGCGTCGTCGGCTCTGAGTTCGTGCAGAAGTACCTCGGCGAGGTATGGAAATTGAAACCCTAGAAAGCCCTAGGGATTCCGTGTTTTCTGAAACCCTGGCGTGCGTTTTGTTGTGAATGGGAACAACATCGAGGTTTTGATGAATGTTGGGGGACTTGGACGGGTTTGAGGGAAAGGCATGTGAAATAGCTGAAAGTGGGTAAATTTCTCGGTTTTCGAATGTTTATGCGTATTTTGGCGTTCTTCTGGTTTTGTCTGGGCAGAAGAGTAGGGTTGCGTGATTTCCTAGTGTTTGAATGCATTTCTAATTTAATGGAAGGTTGTGAATTTGCTGGTTAAAGAAGGACATGAGCACGAACCCATGTTAACAGAAGTAGGGAAAACACACATACAGACACAGTAGTGTTTGTTGCAGGGAATTTGGAGGGGCTTGTATACGTCGTCTGGAGCCGGACATTGGTAAAACTGCCAAAGCAATGCGTTGAATTTAGATGTATTGTTCAGATAGCCTTCGTTCTCTGGAACTAGTTGCTATGCATGCGCTGTGTTCCCTTTTTAGTTTGCTGTTTGATCAATTAGGCGGATCCAAACAAGGTGCTGATACATGGCAGTTGGGATCTTTGTTGTGATGTTATTAGGATTTTATCCCAAGTAATTTGATCGTGGTGCATAGGGACTAATTCCAAACTATTTTTGCGTTTACACAACAAAGAATATTATAATTGTACACTGGTTTTATCTTACTTGTTGTTCTAGTTCGTTTAGCTCTTCTTTCCACCCTCTACAGGGTAAATAGGCACGTATGGGAAATTTGTTATGATAATATAAGAAAACATAATTCCAGTATACTTCGTAGATCGTGGTATTCTGTTACTAGACCCACTTTACCGTGGTAACTATCCTTGAAATTGTATGATCAAGAAAGGAGCTATTGAGAACAGATTCTGTTGTAATGTAAATGTTGTTAAATGTGCTAGAACTTTAATAATTGGTACATCATTTGGATTTTGAACAAATTATGATTTTTGGCACTTTGTTTTTCCTTTTTTTTTTCTGTCTGAGACGCAATTGCCTGCCCTGTCTAAGAGAATTCTCCTGTGTCACGTAAAATAATTTTATTGTTGTATTGGTGAGGGAATTTTATCATCGTAATGAGGAGAGCTTTCTTGGTCACATTTTTTTTTATGCTGGACTTTGCCATGTTAAATAAATAATTTTTGTCATCATGCTAGGATAAGATATTAACTTTTCACGGGAATTTTTTTTCACAGGAATTATTATTTACGAGAGTTCAACTACTTTATAACTTGGGCTTTGTCTTTGGAAAATCAATTCTCAATGAATCAATTTGAGATTTTTTAATTTGAAAGACATAAAAACTTATCTTGGCCAAATAATAGATATATATCATAAGTATATAGCTAAACTAGTCTTACATTATTGACAATGCTTGACTGTTGTAATTTTAATTGTTGCAAATGATATAGCTTGATGGTTTTCTTTCTTGACAGGGTCCTAGGATGGTTCGTGATGTCTTTCGTCTAGCAAAAGAGAATGCTCCTGCTATTATATTCATTGATGAGATTGATGCAATTGCAACTGCACGATTTGATGCTCAAACTGGAGCTGATAGGGAGGTCCAGAGAATCCTAATGGAACTTCTAAATCAGGTTTTCTTTCATTAGCTTTTGGTTGATTCAGTATCAAAATTTAGGCTGGCTTTCGTTTTCTAATGTTGACATATTTTCCTGTAGATGGACGGATTTGACCAGACTGTTAACGTGAAAGTTATTATGGCGACCAACAGAGCCGATACCTTAGACCCTGCTCTATTAAGGCCTGGAAGACTTGATAGGAAAATTGAGTTTCCTTTGCCAGACAGGAGGCAGAAGCGTTTAGTTTTCCAAGTATGATGATTTACTAGCATGTTTTCAATTTTTAGAAAGATGTTCTAGTAAACTTAATCGTGGCTTTTGCGTGATCTGCTGAACAGGTCTGTACTGCAAAAATGAACTTAAGTGATGAGGTTGATCTTGAAGATTATGTTTCTCGCCCAGATAAAATCAGTGCTGCAGAGGCAAGTGAAATCTATGACTTTAAAAGCTTTTGTTTTGATTTGTTATTTTTTTAATAGAACAGATGGGTTATAAATTTTGTTCTGTGTTCTTATCACAGATAGCTGCTATTTGCCAAGAAGCTGGATTGCATGCTGTTCGGAAAAATCGATATGTAGTTCTTCCCAAAGACTTTGAAAAGGGATACAGATCTAATGTCAAGAAGGCAGACACTGATTTTGATTTTTACAAATAAGCAAAAAGCTTTTTGTGGGGCCTTTCCCGTTGGCCAAGAAGTCTTTAAGGATGAAATTTTGTATTTAAGAAAGAGATCTTGAAATTTCTTCTCATTGAAATGCAAAAGCTTGAAATTTTTTTTTTCATTATTCCTTTGTTGCACAAGTTATTTCTATGTTATGAAATTATTGTAACCATGAAAACTAACTTGAATTGTCTAACGAAATTTCTTTGGATTTGGTTAAAATGAAACGATCTTATTTTATTGGAGGATTATTTGAAGCTTCCTACGTGAACCGGGATGGTACTAGACCTTCTTTTTCCTGGTGTTAAATTCTGCTTCTAAGCCCGACACAAAATGTGCTTGTAACGACTCTCAGCTTCTGGTTTCAATGTACGTTTTTTTTTTTTGAGTCTTGTTTCTGAGTGCTGTTCTTATTGTCAAAGGGAGATGATATGCTTCAACCAATTTTTTTGCTTTCTTTAATTAGGTTGCATAAATATTTGGTATCTTAATGGGTATGTGTTTGGTGGATGAATTTAGAACTAATATGGTTACAGGATTATATGGACTCTGGCCTGAGATGTTCAATGGGAAATTCTCTTGTTTGGTAGTTTTCCCCTAGTTTTTCTACTCCATTCTTCAGTTGTTTTAGTATTAGTGGGTGGATTAGTATGTTGTTGCAAGTGTTGTAGCCATTTATGAAGGCCGTCTATTCCAAATAGAAGCAGCAAGGAAACAAATACAAGCTAAAACTGAATGAGCAACCATAAATAGCTCTTTCACTTTGGGGGCTTAGGGTATCATAGTAATTATATGAGGCCATTAAAGAAGCTAACTACTAAATGACTAATTCATTCATCCTGTTCGTTATAATTCATTCTGAATTAATATTGGATGGAAAGTTTAGTGGTAACACTTTTGATTTGGAAACTTTACTTATGGGTTTGATTCTATTGGATAAGGTTGAGGTATAAAGTGCTACTCTTAAGTTCTATTGAAGTTTGTGTTGGCTATATATTTAGGGTGAATAGTCATTTAGTTCTGGTTCTAATGCCCTAAATAATTTAATACAAAGGACATAGCCATCTAGTTTTAGTTCCAACACCCCAAATAATTGAATATGAAGTCACAATTTTTGATTGAAATGTTTGAAACAAATTAGCATGCCTTGTGATATACCTTTTTCAAATTAGCCATATAGATGTAATTAAGGGTTTGATATGGGGAAGAGTAGATGCTTGTTTGTTTCCATGTGAAGAATGAAAGCTCTAAAATGTTTAAGGCTTCTTATGAATGATTGATGAACACTTTTAGCAATCTCAAAATAAGTGTCATAAAGATTGAATAGCATTACAATAAGTGCAATTAAGAATTATAATTCTAAAGTGATGAAGTCTTGCACTTATAACTCATTGTTAGGATAGATCAAATAAAGATGTGATTCTTAGGTTGGCATCTAGATTTCCAAAGTTGTCTAAAAATGCTCCTCCATTGTTCAATGACTTTACTAATATTTCATTCTTGGTTGGCTCAAGTAGTTAGCTCATTGTTTTGTTAGGCAAGATGTTGCTAGTTCGAATCATCCTTGAGTTGACTCAGAGAGAATGAGAGATGCGGCTTACAATGATCCAAATTATACTTTTATGAACAATTGTAGGGAAGGTTTTGATCCAATAAAGAGTTTGCCTTGTAGGGAAGCTGAGGTGCTACAATGATGGGAGAATTCAGACTACTGAAGAAACTAATAATAGAAACTCACTCTATGAGCAAATCAAGGGTTTTGATGTTGAATTTTGATCTTTGGTGGGTGTAGATATGGATGGAGAAGATTTTAGCACTATTTGAAGGTGATTTGGGGTCAAAACAAGGTTGTTTTCACGAACTATCTTATAGCTAACACTAGCATTATTGCAAATGACTAACGTTGGGATAGGTGATGTTGACTAGTGGTTGACATTGGAATTAGTGTGCCTATGTGTGCTACTGGTGACTTAGGCATTGGGGTAGAGCTTACAAATTGCAGGGGATGCTAAGGAGGTTGTGGAGCTTGTAGGTGATGTAGTGGATCTAGGTGTTGGTGCTTCGAATCTCTTGAACTTTGAAAAAGTACTCTAAACCTCAAGAAATTTTCCTTGAATTAATGTTTTGGGATGGTATTTACAGGGTTAGGATTTTCAAAGATGACCATGGAATCGAGTGTAGTTAACTAGAGTTTGTTTCTAGAAATTGGAAGTAGAAGTGCAAATTGGTAACATTGATGCAGATTGGACTGAGGCAAGTGACACTAGCGTCAACGTCACTTGTGTTAGCATCTACATAGGTACTTTCTCCTAAAATAACATTCTAGGATTCCAAGAGCCATTTTCATCACTCAAATTGATGTTGAACATGCCATGATGATGTTAAATGAATGGCAGTGGTCTTGTGGGATTGAAACTAAGGGCTTGCGGAGGGCATAGGCGGTGTGGTTGGTAAAAGAAGTGGGATGAGGGAAGAATGCTAACATATCACCAATACACTAGTCATGAGAAAGATTTTATGTCACATAAAGGTAGGCATGGCTAAATCCTACATACCAAATGATCAAAAGATTATCATTAATAATGTTCTCACTCTAGCTTACTCAAGGTCTCACCACACCCTTACTAAAATAGAACAAAATTATTCAATTCTCATTGATGTGCTATTGGGAGGAAGGGAATGAGATAGGAAAGGAAAGTAGAGGAGGATTGAAAAAGCATAAGAAGGGATAGCTAAAATATCAAGTCTCGAAATCAAAAAATAATAAAATAGGAAAAGAAATAAGGAATATTACCTATACATCAAGTTGCGGTGCTATGCCACAAAAGTAGGTCATGACTAAATCCCATACCCTAATGATTATTGATGATTGATAAATTGATTCTCTTCCTATCCTACTCAAACTCAACATAACCTTACATGAAGTAAAAATGACAAAACACTCATAACTTTTTGCATGAGGTAGATCACTTGTAAATATCCTCATCATATCATGTTGATGAGAAGAAATATCAGGAAAATGGGATGAGTAGAGATTGGAAAAGGTAGAACAACTTGTGATTCGAGAGATGTAGAAGAAGGATAGTAGAAAATAGAAAGAAGAAGAGGAATAAGAAGAAGGAGAGAGAGAAAGAGAGATGGAGAGAGAGAATGAATGAAAGAAAAGCAAGATAAGAACTGAATTGAAAGCAATGTGATAGAAATTAAGTAAAAGATCAAGGTTAGAGAAAATTTGATGTTATTTTATCTCTTTTTTACCTCAAATATAGTATCTTCTAAGATAAGCTCAATTGAAAGGATTTGGATATTGATTCCCATTTAAATTCACCAAATAGTATGATCCATTATTGAGATTCTTGATGATGATAATGAGACCTTGTTAGAGATGAAGTGGGTCATAGTTGTTACATGATGATGGATGATATTACTGCACATAACAATGCATCCTTGGTTTTAATGCCTCTAGATGAACATAGATGGAGTGCTCAAAATAATGGTGGTTAGGCTAATAATGTCTTGAGGATAAGTAGGAGGATGATGGTTAGGTTCAAGTTTGATTAAGGGATAAATTGCTCATAGGGATAGGAAATAATGATGAATAAATAATGTAGAGAAAGAGAAAGGAGAGATGGAGACCCAGGAGCTAAAGAGGTGGTGCATGTGGGATGGAAATAAAGGAGTAGTTATACGGTGTTGGCTCTGTTATTAATCTTGATGTCTTTACTAGGTCATGTGTTTATGTTTGCTATGTGTTTATATGAATGTTTTGGAGATTGAGAACTATGATATAGGAAACTATAGTATGAGGAACTATACTAAAATAATGAATGAGGTTTTTATGGATGTTTTGTTTTATATGTTTATGTTTTTTAGTTTTTTATGTTTTATGCAATTTTCCATTTTATATGTTTTTATGGTTTTTGATTTCAATAGCTAAGGTGCAAAACAAGATAAAAATAATGTTTAAAATATTAAATCTAACTAAAAAGGCATAAATTAAGGAAAAGAACTAACATAAGATAGAATAGTGTAAGGTAAATAAAATGAGCAAAAATAGGTGATTAAAATAAATCTAGAAGATATACTAAAAGAATGAAGATAACAAGGCAAAGATGATACAATTCTTTGGTAAGGGACATGTTGGCAATGGTTTTCTTGGCTTGGGAACAAGTAGGACCTTAATACTTCTAATAGATTCTACAATATTCAGTCTACTGAAGCCTAGATCTATGAATTCATAAGAATTAGATGAGTACGAGATGCTAACATTCGGATCATCAGTGTCTTCTGACAATGACATTTGATCCATGGTAATAGGTTGGGAGCCTAGTGTAGTTTCCTCTAGCACATCTAGGTGGGATATGGTATGAACTTCAGGATTAGCACAAATGATTTCTTCTCTATTTTGCCATGGAAAGTGTGTCTCCTAGTGTATAGGTGAGGAAATTGCATGAAGATAGGCTAACTAGGGTTTTCCTAAGATACTTTTCGTCCCTAAGGAGTCCCTAATTAGTGCAAAAATAGCTTCCAAAGAGATACAGTTCCCTACCAAAAAAGATAATTTAATCGAGCCTATGATCTTCACTTTAGCTTTGATAAATGAAATTAAAGTAGAGTTTTAGTTAGAGGATGTGACCAATTTTTCAAGGTCAAGATGCTTGATGATGGTCCATGAAATAACGTTGGATCTTACTCTATCATCCACATGCACCAGAGATAACATCACATTGCATTCAATTTGTCTAGTAATATAGATGAGAGGTTGACATATGACATAAGTGACAAGATGGGTTTTGATGTCCTCCCCTTCAAATATCAAGTAGTCCACCTCATCCCATGAAGTGTTAAGCACACTAATGAATAAGCTTGGATATCGAGATGATTAATAGTTGGAATGATGATGAACTTCATAAGCTCCTCCAATATCAAACAATGCTTAATTAGAGGTAGAAATGAGGTCAAAAAGAGAAAGATTCTTCTCTTTTGACTTCATCACTATAGTAATTTAGGACAAAACCTAATGCTTTAACGTTGAATCTTTAGGAGGTAAAGACATTGATGGAATAGTTGATGATGGAGTAGTTGAAATAACTATTGTAAATGCATTTTGAGACTCATGAAATACCAACTTCTTCTTCCACTATGGAGAATATTTCTTATTGGCTTGATCCTTTCCTTTTTCCCTATTAGGCATTACCTTCTTTTACCCTTAGGTAAGGATACAAATTAGAAGTATGGGAGTAGGAAGCAATGGTGGTTCTAGTGAGGTTAACAAGGATAAGGGATGTGATGGAGGAGGCACTACATAAGCAAAATAAAAGGAAAATCATCTTGGTAAGATGAAGTAGGCAAAGGTAACCTATTCCTTGATGGTGATGGAGGATTGGAATTCATGGGATTTTGAGGAATAGGAGTATCATATTATGATGTGATATCTAGGATGAATGGAGCTCTTCATATCTTTTGGGTGGTTGAAGTAGAGGAACTATGTGTAACAAGATTAATGACAAAATGTTTCTTGGGTTTATAATGATTAGTTTGTGAGGATACTTAGGGATTAGTTTGAGAGGGACTCATCCAGGTAATGAATTGGGTTTTGGGATGATTGCCTTTGGATTCAAGGTGAAATGTAAATAATTTTCTCGAATGGAAATTTAAGAGATCTTGAAATTTTCATGCCTTGATTATCAAGTTAAGTTGCTGTATTATAGAATATTCACCCTATTCCAACAAGAGCTTGAATATCATCTTGAAGTTCATTACAATCATGGACTACAACTTCATGGTAATAGTAGAATTTATTAGGTTCATACCATCCTAGGATTGATAGATCTCCTTCCATACATTGGGAAGGATCTATAGCTAGATTCTACAAACGTGTAAATCTAGCATATGATTGCTCTAAGATCTATTTTAGGATCATGTGCCCATCTCTTAGCAATAGGTGGTAGACTTGAGTGTAGGTCATCAAAAACTTATGATATTTGGATTGATCTTTTGGTTTTCTTCTGTGTTGATCCCCCATTCAATCAAGCTTGCCTAGCATTATTGGTAGTGAATGAAGATGTTGGTGAAGTTTGATTCACCAAAGCTACTATTTATCTTGCACTCTCTGATGCCCTTTCTTTTTTTGCTTTGTTAGTTTTGTTGCAGGAGTTAACTTATTTTAAGACATTTCATTGAATGACCACCTCTTCAATTTGATGTAATGGCATCATGGAGGCTAAGTAGCCTGGGATAGAGTAGCTTGCCTATGATATTATTTTTAATAGATCATTCAAAAATATCCAATAGTTAATCATCAAGAAGTGGATGAGTAAGCTTCATTATTACTAAAGTCCACCAAGAGATGAACTTAGAGATGGATTCGTTAGGTGTTTGCTTGATGCCCAATAGTTTTTGCAATGTGCCACCCCTACTAATATTACATTTGAACCTATCCACAAAAGTTGTGAAGAGTTACTTTATAAGGAGAAGAAACAAAAACCAAATAATATTTTTTCGTAAGGATCATCTAGAAAGTTCTTAGGATTTTATTTGTATGAAAATAAAATAGCTTAAAAAGACTAACATAGATGTTATGGATAACAAAAAGTTAAATAGATTTGGTAAAGAGATTATGGATCCATGAGGAAAGACTTTGTACCATTCAATTTTTTTACCTATCAATGAATTTGAGAAGCACCTTAGAATGTTATGAGGATAGCTAGCCAACAACATGCACTCATTATGAAAGGTGGTAACATGATTTGTAGGATCATTTTTTCCATTATACCTGAAACACCCTGAACATTGTGAGTCGGCCTCAGGCGAAGATTCACGATTCAGACAAAAGTACATGATAGAATTCTAGAAAGAAGAACAAGGCAGGGCAAAGCAAAGAGGCGCGCGACATCAAGACTTTGGTTTCCCTGCGCAGACTTCTTATCTTACTATGTTTCCTGTCTTTACGCTATAGTACGCAAGGTAGTGTAATGATGGTCAGCGTAACATAGTTTGATGTTAGAAGGCGGTTTACTTCAGCAGATTTAGTGAAGCCTAAGGCCTAAGCAGTGTGATATGCGACCTCTCGTGTATTCTGCTAAGCCTTTTGTCCAAGGGCAGATTTAAGCTCTATTACGAAAGGCAGCATAACGAGCTTCGGAAATGACAAAAGGATCCAAAGGAAGCGCAACAGGTCAAGTTACGCTCGTTACGCAACGCAGCGTACGCAGCGTAACCCATTGCCAAGTTAATCATTGTTTACGCTTCATTACGCTGGGCAGCGTAAACCAGCGTAAAGTAGCTTGAGTCCCTTGTTTGTGTGCTTTATTACGCTCTCGCACGTGACACAATGCGTACAAGCGTAATGTAGCACAAAATCAACTGAGACATGCCCAATCCACATTCGTCATCCATACGCACAATACGCAGATGCGCGTATTGTGCGTAGTCACGAATTTGAATACAAGGACAGTCAAGTCAACGATCTTTTGAAGGGTTTGAAACACGTGTCATCACAGCTGTGCCTTCTCCACGTATTGTCAAACCTATAATTAGCCTAGTTGGCGAAGAAAGACACAGAGACAAAGACAGAGAGAGAGAGAGAGGGCAACATTTTCTCTGGCAATCATTTGACAGCACTATCTTTCCAAAGAGACAGGAAACATTTTTTCTTGAGCATTGACAGTAGGAGCAATTACCTCTTTGGCGAAGACACAACTTTCTCCATTGGTGATCGTCGGCAGTTTCGAGCAAAGACTACCTAAGGCAAAAGGAGCAGATAAGAGATCAAGAGATCATCTGGTGTGGTTTGTGAGTTTCTATCAGTCAGAAGCAGTTGATCAATAGACGTCAGAACTTGGCCTTTCTTGCATCCTGTCTCTGGCCTATGAGGTAGATCGGACTCCATTCTGTATTTCTGCTTAGACAGTTTTCTTGTTACTTTGTGTTTGCTTCACACAAAATAATCAAGGTCTCCCCAGTGTAACTGGAATATACAAAATACTCATTTTTCTGGGTCAAACCATAGATCTTGCAATCACGCATTTTTCTCGTGTCTGATTCCTTTTATTGTGTTAGCGTTATCATCGTTATAATTCATCTGCATTGTTTTTCTCTCATTTTGCGACCCGTCGAATCAAATCGTTCCACGCAACATTCATAATCCTCATCGGTTTACTGCTTTAGTAAGCCCCTGTCTGATCGACAAGACCGTTCAGGGCACTACGGATTCGTTTTCTCCAGCATAGCCCTCGCATGGATCCGTGGTTAAGACTGTATACACGGATTTTGTTGGGTATTCCAGCTACCGACATTTTTCATCGTTACAGTTTTCTGGCGCTAGAAGGAGGGCCCAAGCTCTGATTCGTATTTGTTTTACGGGTAGCCCTGTTAGTGATCTATACCCGCGTTGCCAAAAACGTGAACATAATACCTCTAGGGAAGTTTACGAAAGTTTGTGTGGTGTAGATCAGTTACTTTAACGATTCTTTTGGAATCCTACAGGGTAGAAAGCCTAAACTCGATCTTCTTTGCCTATCGTTTCTTCTCTTAGATCCAGTCATTTATTGTCAACTAATATACTTGATCAATGGATCCATCTTAGACAACCACAACCGCCATGGTCACCGCTGACTTGGGTGCCACATCTGTGAACCCTATCGCTGTCACCAGGCTAGCTCCTGGTGTAATAGGGCCTCAGGGACCATCACGTCGGTCATTGAGGTTACAAGGTAAAGACCCAATATTTACTGTCGTGACCCCTGAGGAATACAACTTTATCTGCATCAAGATCCAGGCAAAGCTTGCCCTTAGCCGAGCTGAAATTGAGGTGAAGCAAAATTTCGAGATGATCCATCGAGGCGGCCAAGATTTCACCCCAACAGCCTATGACATCATCCCTTTAACAGACCAGCAACATGAAATTATAACACAGTTGGTCATGGCTAAGAGCCAAGCTGCACGGGCTATGACGGAACCCCAGAATGAGGAGGAAGAAGATGATGAGTTTGCAGCCCAGTCTGAGCATTCATATCACACTCTTAGTCCCCATACTTACGTCAACCCATTATTCCCCTTTAACGGAGAGGCCACCTAGCTAAATCCAGCCATGACCACACAGACGCACATCCCTATCATTTTGCAAGGCACTGCGCAGCCATCTGGGCTGCAAGTGCAAATACCCCACAAAAACATGGGGGTGGTTTCATCGCCACGTGTACTCAGCATTCCGGCGGTGGTTCCGGCATCCACCGTGCCCCATTTCATCCCGCAGATCCAACCCCAAACCATATCCACAACTCGTCTGATGCAGACCTTATCGCTGCCACCCCCTCCAACCGAGCAGATCACCGCCATCGTGCAGCCACAAATACCTATCCAAAAGCCTGCCGTGAGTCAGTGGACCTACCCCGCGGCACAACACAACCAGTCTGCGGTGTACGGTGTGCAACCCTCGGTGGTACCCACAACGCAAATTTCGCAGGTGATCCTACAATATCCCTATCCTTATCTCGCGCAGCCGACGATGGCTAATCTCTCTTCCCAAACCGGTGGATGGTGGTCTTCATAGGTACCCCTGCCTACAGGGATCCCCGCCCCACCATCTATCGGCCAAACCATCCCACCATTTCCACTGCCTAGCCCTATTTTCCCAGGTCAGCTCCCTGCTCCTTCGGCACAGAAACCTCCAGCAACAGGTCTGGAACAAGCCTTTCTACTTATTCAAACCCTCACCGGGGAGGTTAGGCATCTTAAGGCCGCTGGCTCAGACACTGTACAGATCATGGACTTTTACCAAGATGATCCCATTAGTTCAGCGGTCCCCATGTTGTCGTTACCACCAAGTATGTTCTTACCTCATTTTACCAAGTATAATGGGGAGGGGGATCCTAACACTCATTTAGTCACCTTTAGATCTGAATCCTTGTTGCTACAACAGTGGCCTCACACGATTATCCGCGTCTTTGCTATGTCTTTCACAGGGAAAGCTCTAGATTGGTATTGGGCCCTCCCACGCTCATCCATTTCAATCTTGGAAGAGTTTCTGACACAATTCGTGACTTGCTTTAAATACAACTTAAAGCTGGAAGTCACGTTAGATCAACTTATGGGAGTGAAACAAGATCCTCTCGAATTAGTCCAGAAGTTCATACAGCGTTGGAATGCTACTTTGAATGAAATCCGTGAGCCAATCGCAGACTCACATTTGCTGGCCATCTTCAAAGGAGCAGTCAATGACTTTATTAAGAAAAAGCTATATTATCTTTCCCCCAACTCCTTACATCAGTCCTTCGCTCAAATTAGAAGCATCCAAGATGCTGCGGAGGCCAGCAAAGACCCGGCGTATGTCGCCTACAAGAACGCTGACAATAAGGGCAAAGACAAAGGTAAAGCGATGACAACGATAGTAGCTGTGCTGGTTGAGGGCATAAAGAACAAGAACAAGAAGGTACCCGTGGCGCCTCCTGAGACCATGGCCAGTGCAGGTAGCACCAGCCAGGACACAGCTGCCCCTGAAGGCCCCCCCAGTCAAAACCAATCTTTGAGCGTAAAGATCGCTCAAAGTATACAGCCCTGCCTGTAAAACATTCAGAACTGCTGAAACAATTGTTAGGGGCTAGATACATTCAACCCAAAAGGGTATCCGAAGAAGCTCTGAAGCATCACAAACGTCATTGTGAACTGCTGAAGAATCCTTCTTTAGCCCTGCCTAACGAACCACCAGTTCTGAAATCTTTCAGGCTGGACTGTTTCTGTGACTACCACCAGTTGTGTAGTCATGACACAGATTACTGCGAGGCGTTGAAGGACGACATTAAACGCATGATTGACGAGGGTCATTTGAAACTAGATGGCAGTAGTTCGACGCGTCCAGAAAACCAAGCATTACACGTGTATAAGGATCTGTTGAATGCAAACGACACACCCTATACAATCAATGTGGTGAGTATGAACAGTGAGAGGAAGGTACCACCCAAACAACCTTTTTTTTTGCGTGTACCTACCAACTCACAATAGGGGGGAAACCTTTCATTGATAGCCAGTAGCGTCTCAGGGCCACCTTTTATCATTCGTGCACCTTTTCAGAATGCCACTCAGCCACGTAGTAACAGCCAAGCCGCAGCCTCATCCGCGCCCACGCCTAGGGCACCCTTCATTCTCAGGGTGACAAAACCACCGGCTGTTCCTCTCACGCAGGGGTAGACCTCTAACCAAAACCACCAACCACCACCCGACAAACAAACGGGAGAGGATACATCTGTTAATGCTACAAAAGACCACTCTACGCTCGGCTTCCTTAAGCCTAGGCCCCTGGCCTCTGTGCCTTCACCTACACCTCAGAGGCAGGATAAAGGTGTAGAAACGTAGCCACCTCCCCTCGGCGAGAAAAAGAACAACCCCCCGATTGACACCAATCCACCTCAGGAGATTCGTCTCTTGGGAAGAATGGAAGAAGACAAGGGAAACAAACAACCTAGCCGAGAAAGGGACCTCCTCGACGTGTTTACGCAGGTCAAATAGGCTTTGAAGCAAAAAAATACGACGCTGAGCCTCTATGACATGCTCATGACATCCCGAGAACAACGTGAGGCTATGGTCCGCATGCTGACATCCATATCTGTGGACGAAAGCTTACCAGCAGAGGAAGAAGCGATACATGCCATCATGTTTCCTTCCGAAGCTGAGCAACCTAAGCCTACCTCATTGACCTTTCATGACGAATCCATCAAAGATGATCCTGAGAAAGGTCAAGTGACAACTGAACCCATGTTCATCACCATTCGGGTTGGTCAATATCGAATCCGGAGGGTACACGTGGACGACAGTGAAGCTGCAAATGTCATTCCTTATCCCATCGTGGATAGGTTGGGTCTGGTCGACCAGATCATTCCCACAATGACAACATGCATAAATTCGTTCAATTGAGCAAGAGTTTAGGTCAAGTGGACGCTGCGTACCGAGATAGTGGTAGGGAATCAATTCCCAATGGACGCCACATTCTTAGTCGTCGAGGAGATGCTTGGCTTCAACTTGATCCTAGGGAGGTCCTGGTTAGCCCAGCTAAGGGCAGTTTCATCACCGATACATCAAGAAATACACCTACCCTATGCAGGGGGGGAGGTCGTAATACGTGGTGATGAAATCACCCCCAAGACAGTCAACAATGTTGAATAAGAACGGGGTTCAGAGATAGAAACTTCGGATAATCAGACCAATCTCCAAATCCCTCAAAAAACTGAAACCAACGATGACAGTCAAGCTTGGGCCAACCTGCCATTTCAGGATGGCGGCATGGAGGAGTCAGACTGTAAAACGCTCCACCCTTACACAACACTGAACGTAAAGGCCATTAAGAAACAATTGCGAATTAGCGGTTGACCTCAATGGCATTTACGCGCACTATTATGATTTTTTACCAATTATCACTGTTTACGCTGAGTAGTTCGCTTTCATCCAACACATATTTATGCTATAGAAATTTTCAATGTTTACGCTTGCCATTCCTTACGCTATTTCATTTCCCTTACGTACGCTATTTACATCTTCTGATCACTGTAGTCCAATTACGCAAAAATGTACATTACCATCGATTACACTCTCTACACTACGCACCAGGGCTCGCAACGGCCTTAAACTAACCATGGCCCGCAATGGCCTAAAACTAGTGACGGCCCGCCATGGCCTTAAACTAGCAATTTCATTCCGTCATTAACAACGCAAAATCATTAACAACTACGCTTATGTTTTGCAGATAAAAACGTAAAATATATATATATATATATATATAACATTTAAAATTGTCAGAAAATCTTATAGTTAGTCTTTCAGTCATTCGCATAAACATGGTTGACAACAATCAATGAAACCACGCGTAAACCACAATTACGCATGTCCTTTGATACCACTGTCACCAGTATCTCTCAAGTCTGGCTCTAGTCCTAATAAATCGTCCTCTAGTGGGCCTTCTCTTCTGGGAAGTATTCCCTCATGTAGAATCCCCTCTTCATGAGGTCCTTGCTCTTGCACCGCTCCACAGGAGGACGCTCTTCATCACTACGCCCCTCCTCTTGTACTTGCTCCTCAGCTTGCTCGCCTTCTCTATCCTCTTCTGGTACCTAGATACAGAGAACATATTAGCAAAACAAAACTTGACAACACAATCAGAAAGTTTTGACTTAGTTATGATTAAACTTACTTGCGATGGCCCTGCCTCCGCAGCAAAGGGAAGCCTTTCCAAGCCAGCCCATAGGCGCTCCATGATTTCATCCTCCGTCAGGTCAGACCACACTTCATCTCCTAGAGCAGTTCCAGCCTTCACCACGCTAGTCCAGCGAGGCGGGTCAGGGAAGAAAGTGGGGACGGTAGTCTAGCCCCCGGGGAGAGTCACCTCCCTTTCTGGGGACGCACTTACAGTCACCTGCTTTTGAAACTTCTTGAAGGCTTCGGATGCTCCAATGCCGTCCAGGAAGACTCGCAAGGATTGGGCTTCAACGGCAGAATCACGATAGTGTTGACAGTAAGCGATACTTTCTCGCTTATACACATGCTTGTGGTCCTTTTCCTTCTGCCCCCATTCTTGTACACTTGCGCAGTAGTCCCTCCAGTCTTGGCTTTTCTGGGCTAACAACTCTATCTGCATCCGCTGCTCTACCAATGCCCGACCAGTTTGCACGCTGGTCTTGATTGCGGTCCAATAACGGGAGTAGTCAATAACAGTGGTACGCCAGTCCTCGTTATCCATTTCCCGCACTTGTAGGAACTCGCATCATGACTTTAGGTCCCTGACCTCTTTGGTCAGAGACTCATTCTTCTTCTCTAACCTCTGCATCATTTTCCAGAGGTTTTCATTTACACCCTTACTCTCCCATAAGGAGCGTGTCGGGCGTAACACACATTTACGTATCTCCTCATAAATGTGGTGTGGCATGACTGCCCCATCAGATGGAGGCTCCGCTGTGTCCAAATCAATGGGCTCCGTTGGGTCCCATCGAAGGCGAGCTCCTAACAGCAAATATTAATCAATGTACATGACACATTACTACTGTATAATAAAATAAACCTTTATAGCTACAACGTACCAGCTTCCGGATCGACGCGCTCGAGGCGTTCGATCATATCACTGACAACACCCTCCATGAAGACAAATTTGTCAGGAAAGTCTCTCCACGCTCTGCTCACAGCGATGGACGTGGATGCATCCTCTTCTCCTGTAGTGTAGTCAAGTTAGAAACTCTAATTATTAACAAAATTCTACAAAGTTTCCAACACAATATTTACCTCTACCAGTAACAGTAGGAAGCTCCCCAACATCTTCTGCCTCCTTCCTCTCTTCACGCACAGGAGTCTGTGCATTGTTCGTCCCAATAGTTGGGGCTGCCTCACGCACAGGAATCTGTATGTGGCTCACTCTAACAGCTGGGGCCTCTTCTTCTAAAATAGGGGCCCCTTCCCCATGACGTAGTATTACCGTCCCTGTTTCAGGGGTCAGCTGCTCCGTAACTTTTTCTGGTCATATCACATAATACACTTAAGACACTTCAAAATATCCTAAATAAACATTGCGTAATACAACTTGAAATATATTTCTTCCACGCTTACTAGGCGGAGGTTTATTCCACTGAACTCTGACTTCCACGGTTCGACCTATGCCACTCCCAGGCTCCGCAGAGGCCTCAGTTATACGAAGCCTTTTACGCTGAGCTGCAGGTTCTATAATTTCTGCTGCTAGATGTTTCCCTCGTGAGGCATCGCCAGNAGAGTGTTTTGGGGAAAGCCTGGGCCCGAAAAAGGGGATAAATTATCTTCGCGATTTCTAGTTTGATGCTTTCACAAGGAATCCCTTTAGTCTCCTTCTTGACCCCTACCCACTCCTCCAGCCACTTCTGGCAGTCGAGACTCCTCTTCGCCTTTTCCTCTATGGGAAGTCTGTTAGAGGGGACGCTGAAGAGATCTTCAAAGAGCTGAGCATCAATGTCAAAACTTACACGTACACCATGCACACGCGTGCAAAAGCGCTCAGCCTTTTCGCTAAAGGAGTTGACAAGGGTTAACATTTCACTGACGGGGACATCAGGGGTTGCGGCTAAAAACAAATGCATTAGCTTTGCTTCTCGTATCTTGGAGACCACTGCAATTGGGGCCACCACATGACCAAGCCAGTGTTGTGCATCCTTGATGTCACCATAGCAGAAGAGGACGGTATTCGCCTCGCGGCCGGAAATTGTAAGGGTAATCTCCCGGGATTCCTTGACTGAACAATGTAAGACACAGGTCAGACAAAACACTATCACGCAACATTTACAATTCACAATTACACCACGCAATAATAGAATACGCAGTAGTTTTACCAGGTCCAAATGGCAAAGGAAATGGAGGAAGTTTCCTCTGCACGTCCGCAACCATAAGAGGCGGATCCAAAGTCCAGTCGTCATGAAGCCACCCGAGATTCTGGCAATTCTCAAAAGTGTCAGCATAGTGGGTGGGGTATTCATGAATGTCGAAGCCGATCTACCCCATCACACCAGCGCGTACATTACTAGTAGAGGTAAAC
>MNCI01016355.1:630419-641944 GCA_015680685.1 Gnetum montanum | reverse complement strand
ATGCTCATTATCAATCAAATCACAGGAGTCTATGCCTGCAAAGCTGTCCATTTGCAGCCCTACTGCGATATGGCTAAAGATCTTCTAAAGCAATTCGCAACCATCGATGCCCAACACGTGCCACAGAATGATAACACACTGGCCGATGCACTGGCTACACTGGCCTTAAACGTGTCTCCACATCTACTCGACACTTGTCCTGCTCTAATAACGGATTGTACAGGTCCTATCGTTCAAGCGGCGCAAATATCTTCTCTCCTTGAAGAAAGCACACCAGAATGGTATGACAACATTAAAACTTACCTCTTACAAGGTGAGCTACTGCATGAATTGACACATGCGCAGAAGGATGCAATCCGCAAGTGAGCTAGGCAGTACGTAATCATAGGAGACAGTACCCACTGTAGACGCTCTTTTGATGGTGTGCTGCTTACCTGCGTTAATAAAGACCAGGCACAGCATATCGTTAGTAAGGTTCACGAGGGATTACGCGGAGGACACGTAGCACCACGGGCTATGGATTCAAAAATTCACTGCTTAGGGTACTACTGGCCACGCATGGAAAAAGATTGCCTGACAAAGGTTAAAACTTGTGACACGTGTCAGCGTCATGCAAATCTTATACACGTGTCGCCTACAGAGTTACATACAACTCAGATAACATGACCCTTTCAACGATGGGGACTAGACATAATAGGTCCCATCACGCCAAAATCTTTCGCAGGTCATAGCTTCATAATTACCACAACTGAGTACTTTACAAAGTGGGTAGAAGCTATTCCTTTAAGAAAGATCACATCTCAACAGATTTGCCATTTCATCTTAGACAACATTGTAACCAGATTTGGTCTCCTAATGACTATCGTGACCGACAATGGTCCGCAGTTTAGTAGCACAGAAACCAAATCCTTCTGTGATAGCCTTGGCATTAAACAGTCCTTTTCCTCGCCCTACTACCCGTAAGCGAATGGGCAAGCTGAAGCAACAAATAAAGTTATCATCAATCTGCTTAAGAAAATACTCGACAACAACAAGAGACGGTGGCACGAAAAAATCCTCTATGTGCTATGGGCATATCGCACTACATGTAGGACAGCTACAGACAGTACGCCCTATAGCCTAATCTACGGATCCGAGGCGGTGCTGCCCCTCAAGTTGCAGATTCCTTCTCTGAGAATGGTCCTCTCCACGATTATAAATGAGGCTCAACACACCGAGTCTCGGATCATGGATTTAGATTCAGTAGAGGAGAAGCGAATACATATGCTTGATACAATCGAAAAGTATCAACACAAGCAGAGGCAAAAGCATCGTCACAATCTTCAGTAGCGTCTGATCAAGAAAGGAGATTTAGTTCTCAAGGCCGTTCGCAAGCCAGTAGGCAAATTTTTTGCAAACTGGGAGGGCCCTTTCTTGGTGACTGATGCGTGTAGCAACGGAGCATTCAAGTTAGCGAATGTCGACGGCAACAAGTTACCAAACCCTGTCAATCATATATATCTAAAGCGGTACTACATATAGTTGCATCTCCAGTGTAAATATTAGGTATGGCCACCATCGTCCGCTACGACGTTAAACTGGCAACAAACGTCCGCTATGACGTAAAACTGGCACACCCTTCACGCGTCCGCCACAACACTAAACTAGTATTGACTGTCCGCCATGACGTAAAACTGGCAAGTTGTAACCGTCCGCTACCACGTAAAACTGGCAATGTTGTACAGGTCCGCCAAGACAAAAAATTGGCATCTTTTGCACACGTCCGCCACGACTTAAAACTGGCACTGGTTGTCCATCATGACATAAAACTGACAAAGGTAAGTAACCGTCTGCTGAGACGTAAAACTAGCATAGATCTGTCTTTGGGTCACGACATAAAATTGACATCCACAGCACGGTCTGCTGAGACCATAAATCAGCCCCGCCACCATCCACTACGACGTAAAACTAGCATTTCTCGATCTGCCCAGACTTTAAACTGGGACCATGGTCTGCTGAGACTTAAAATCAGTAATGACAGTCTCCTAGGACTTAAAAATGGGGCTCACAAGCTGCCATCATGCAACTCAAGCGAGCATGATTATCTCTGTACAGCTGCAAGGCACATGGGATGGAACGCTGGGACAGTCCCAGTGTCACTACCTCACCGGCATCCTACTGATTCCTCGGAAGTGCCGAAGGGCATACTACTGACCCCTCGGAGATATCGTCACCGCACCCATTCCAGCGGTGGTACCTCTGAGAGGTTAGTTCTGCCGCCCCGAGCCCCAAAGGTGTTCCCATCAATTACAACTTTGGGGATCTCCGCTCATCCTTGCTATCAGGCCCTGGCTTCACAGATTCATCTGGCTGGTCCTTTACATAACCAGTCAGGTGTGCCGAGTCTGATGATCTTTGGCGGTGATATGCTAGGCTGAGCGTCAAGGTCGAAGACTCTGGCCTCGTGCTACAGTTCCTCCTTCACAGCCCGATCACTTCATCTCGCCTCTAATGGCACTTGTTTCAACAACCTCGCCTGCGATGCACACGAGCAATGGTATCCTCCGTTCTCTTCTTTGATTGCAGGTTACTTGTTGCGAAGATGTCGTCCAAAGGTGCATTCATCTGAGTGGTGAAGTACAAATAGTATTTTGAAATGGCTACTCAGGTTAGCTTGTCCACTTAGAAGTGCATCCCTCTTCCCCTTATTACCCTACCCTCAACTCTTGCTTCGCTTCATCCCTACCATCTGCTTTGTGTATGCAGAAGCTACATACGCAAGCACCCGTTTTTCGCATAAGCATTGCAATCAAGTCCATAAACTGGCGTAACACAATTAAGTGTTATAGCAGAGATATCGTAGAAGTGATGCACTGTGCTCCTTTTACAAGCATTCTTGTTATAGTTTGTAATAGAGAAATCTCATACTGATGCGATATGCTCGTCTGAAAGCATTCCTGTTAATACAAGTACGCATACGTTTCTGTATGTTCAATGAGTGCATTCCATAGCTCTGCCATCCTGCCTCATTCAAGTCTTCCCTGAACCTATTTCCTGCCAAATCATCCTATCTCCCATAACCTCCAGCCTTGCTCTTCTATGTTGACAGGACGACACCTGAGTAACCATTGATAAACGCTGTTCGGGCCTTTACCAATCTGATGTTTCGTATTCTTTGTCGACGTCTTTCGGGCAAGTTCTCTAACCGTCAACAAAGAGGGGCCATTGAAACACCCTAAACATTGTGAGTCGGCCTCAGGCAAAGATTCACGATTCAGACAAAAGTACATGACAGAATTCCAAAAAGAAGAACAAGGCAGGGTAAAGCAAAGAGGCGCGTGACATCAAGACTTTGGTTTCCCTGCACAAACTTCTTATCTTACTATGTTTCCTATCTTTACGCTATAGTACGCAAGGTAGCGTAATGATGCTCAGCGTAACATAGTCTGACGTTAGAAGGTGGTTTACTTCAGTAGATTTAGCGAAGCCTAAGGCCTAAGCAATATGATATGCGACCTCTCGTGTATTCTGCTAAGCCTTTTGTCCAAGGGAAGATTTAAGCTCTATTACGCAAGGCAGCATAACGAGCTTCAGAAATGACAAAAGGATCCAAAGGAAGCGCAACAGGTCAAGTTACACTCGTTACGCAATGCAACGTACGCAGTGTAACCCATCGCCAAGTTAATCATTGTTTACGCTTCATTACGCTGGGCAGCGTAAACCAGCGTAAAGCAGCTTGAGTCCCTTGTTTGTGTGCTTTATTACGCTCTCGCACGCGACGCAATGCGTACAAGCGTAATGTAGCCCAAAATCAACTGAGACATGCCCAATCCACATTTGTCATCCATACGCACAATATGCAGATGCGCGTATTGTGCGTAGTCACGAATTTCAATACAAGGACAGTCAAGTCAACGATCTTTTGAAGGGTTTGAAACACGTGTCATCACAGCCGTGCCTTCTCCACGTATTGTCAAACCTATAAATAGCCTAGTTGACGAAGAAAGACACACACAGAGAGAGAGAGAGAGAGAGAGAGAGGGCAGCATTTTCTCTGGCAATCATTTGACAGCACTATCTTTCCACAGAGACAGGAAACATTTTTGCTTGAGCATTGACAGCAGGAGCGATTACCTCTTTGGCAAAGACACAACTTTCTCCATTGGTGATTGTCGGCAGTTTCGAGCAAAGACTACCTAAGGCAAAAGGAGCAGATCAGAGATTAAGAGATCATCTGGTGTGGTTTGTGAGTTTCTATTGATCAGAAGCAGTTGATCAATAGACGTCAGAACTTGGCCTTCCTTGCATCCAGTCTCTGGCCTACGAGGTAGATCGGACTCCATTCTGTATTTCTGCTTAGACAGTTTTCTTGTTACTTTGTGTTTGCTTCACACAAAACAATCGAGGTCTCCCCAGTGTAACTGGAATATACAAAATACTCATTTTTTCGGGTCAAACCATAGATCTTGCAATCACGCGTTTTTCTAGTGTCTGATTCCTTTTATCATGTTAGCGTTATCATCGTTATAATTCATCTGCATTGTTTTTCTCTCATTTTGTGACCCGTCGAATCAAATCGTTCCACGCAACATTCATAATCCTCATCGGTTTACTGATTTAGTAAGCCCCTGTCTGATCGACAAGACCGTTCAGGGCACTACGGATTCGTTTTCTCCAGCATAGCCCTCGCACGGATCCGTGGTTAAGACTATATACACGGATTTTGTTGGGTATTCCAGCTGCCGACATTTTCCATCGTTACAATACCTAGTAAAGTTTGGTGATGATACTTCCTTTGGAACTTGTATATGATGAATCAAGGGGCTAATAGGATTAATGAGAAGATGAACAATGGAGACAATAGGGCTTTCCCCATGTAGCATTGTTGCTTTTCATATATGATCCTCATTCATCTACAATTTGGATGATAATTATTAAAGTAGGAGCATTAACTCTTGTGGATTACCAAGGATAGATGGCATGGAGGGGTTTCCTAGGATGGGGTTATAGGTAGAAAAAGTTGGCTGGGAAGATGCCATAGTAGACATGGAGATAGACTATAGGATATTATATTGATGCATATGCTAGAAAGATGGAAAAAATGACATATGGATCAGTGGTTGGAATGGATTCAACAAGGTATTAGGATTCTGAACTTGTGCATGAGATGCTAGATTATAGTGGTAGTGCTTTAAAATAAGCTATATGCTACTATCAAGCTTACCATTGGTGGGATGATATCAACTTGAAGCAGTGGTAGTATATGTAGAAAGGGCAGTTATTTGGGAAGTATGCAAAATGAATGGATTAATGGAGTTGATGAGTTTAACATGTTGCAGAATTGGGTTTTATGGTTATGTGGTGTGATGAGGAAATAGTTCTATGAGCAATGAAGGATGAGGATTCTCATCCTCATCATCACCATGAATGCTAATACCACCACCCTTCTTGTGTTGATCTTGAAACTAATAATTTCTATTGAGATTTACATTGGGATTTCCCACAAGATGACCAATTTTAACAGTTCCTTGTAGTATTTTGATGTTGACAAGTGTTTAATCTCATCCCTAATGAGTATAATTTTAGCCATTGTAGTATTTTCATATGTATCCAACTTCATAGGCTATTTGGAATTTGGTAGGAAATGCTCCAAGTTGTTAAAGGCTTCATAAGAATCCATCCTCCATAGCTCATTCTCAGAGAGTTTAATATCTAACTCTTATTTGGGGCATGCAATCTTGTAGTCATGTTCAGATATGAGTGTTATAAATGCTTGAGCCTTTCACATAAGCATTAGTCTATAGACCTAGGAACTTTAAGATGAATTAGATTCTTAGCTAGATATGATATCAAAGAGTATCTCATACACATACTTGGAACAAGTATCAAGTTCAAATGGTACATAAAAGTAATACATGAAATCAAAATAAGAGTGTTAAAGGTATTAAAAATGCTAGAAAGAACCTACGAGCTTCTAAATGATGGGTTTGTGACACTAAAAAAAACCTATAGGCCCTTCTTCTAGCATAAAAAATGTTATTGCAAAATTATTCTTTCACAATGGTATAAGAACA
This sequence comes from Gnetum montanum, assembly GCA_015680685.1. Lineage (NCBI taxonomy): Eukaryota > Viridiplantae > Streptophyta > Gnetopsida > Gnetales > Gnetaceae > Gnetum > Gnetum montanum. The sequence continues at coordinate 635,891 of MNCI01016355.1, read as the reverse complement.
CCTCCACAAATTAGATATTAAGTATCTAATTTGCAATTGCAAACAATCTTTGGAATGATATAATCATTGACATGTCAACTATTATAAAATAAAAGGAGCATAAACCTCTAATCAAATATGAACTTAGCCTATTTTCCAACATTAGATTAATAGGGGAATGATTGAGTGATGGTGAAATTATTGTTAAAAAAACTAAGGTAATATGAGTGATGTAAAATATAATCTAAGTAATAGAAACAAGTAAAAAGCATAAAACTAGTTATAAAATGACAAACTCAATGTATGGAAAATTATTTAAGTTCTTCCTAGAAATGAAAACACTTGATTGAATAAATGAAAAGAGGTTGTCTCATAGGAAGGATGAAGTGCTATAATGATGGGACAATCCAAACTATCAAATAAAAATTACAATAGATCACCAAGTCCAATGGCTGATAATAGATCACCAAGTTGAGTCCACAATGTGCATGGAACCATCAGAGAGCCTCATAAGCACCTATATAAAAAACATGGTTGAAATGGAGCAACTCCATCATCAACTCCCTGACACAAAAAGTGAAATGGATTGGGGAGAGTTGAAGATTCATGATCAGTTTAAGTAAGAGCCTCTTAAACTAAAGGCTTTATCGGTAACTATGAAATATTCTTTTCTTAACAATGGAAAGCTGATAATCATCAATGCTAAACTTTCTATGGAATAGAAATAAAAGCTATTAAAGGTGGTGAACAAATGGCCAACACCATTTTCTTGTCATATCATGAACTAACAGGAATAGACCCACATATATGTCAATACTGCATTTATACAAACTTCTCCAGCAAGTTGAAGAGGCAACTGTAAAGAAGATTGAACCCTAAACTAAAGTAGGTTATCAAGGAGTAGGTTGAAAAACTCCTCAAGGCTAGGTTCATCTATTTAGTTGTAGATAGTGAATGAATTAGTCCACTCATTATTGTACCCAAGAAAGGAGGAAAATGGAGAGTCTACATAGACTTTTGACTGTTGAATATGGTAACCTTTAAGGCATTGTCATTCATTATTAAGTGTTGGATACCATAGCAAGGCATTATTATTATAGTTTCTTGGATGATTATAGTGGATATAACCAAATCCAAATTACACTTCAGGACTAGGCCAATAGCATATTCACAAGTCCTTGGGGGACTTTTGCATATAGAAAGATGCTTTTTGATATATGTAATGCTACTGCTACCTTTCAATGCTTGGTTCTCAACATCTTCCAATAGTAAATTAGTAGCAATGTAAAGGTCTTTATGGATGACTTCTCTACCTATGGTACCACCTTTGAGCAAGCCTTGGACCCTCTAGAGTAGGTACTTCAATGATGCATAGAAACTAATTTGAAGCTCAACTAGCAGAAAAGCCATCTAATGGTCCAAGGCATTATGTTGGGGCATAACATTTCAAGCAAAGGGATCAAGGTGGATCTAGAAAAGGTACAGATTATCTAAGGAATCACCAAGCAACCTAAAATGATGAAAGATATATGATTATTCCTTGGCCATACTGGTTATTATCGATGCTTCATTGAGAACTTCTCAAAAATTTCTATGCCATTAATGGAGTTGACAAAGAAGGATGCACCTCTCACTTGGAGTAGGAAATGTGAGATTGCATTCTAGTAGTTAATGTAGAAGCTCATATAAACTTCCATTCTACATGCTCTAGAATGGTTCAGGCTATTTCACATTATGACAAATGCATCCAATTATGCATTAGGGGTCATGCTTACACAATTAGATGATCAAAAATGTCCCTACTACATCCATTGTGGAAGTAGAAGTATTTTTGAAGCTTATATAGAGAAGGAGTTTATGGTGGTGGTGTATGCTTTAGAAAAATTCAAGCACTATGTGCTTAGAGATCAAGTGTTTATGCACATAGATCATAGTGTCATCTAGTTCTGTATGAACAAGCCAATGGTGAGTTCCCATGTCATATGGTGGCTAGTAATCCTATAGGAGTTTTCCCTTACCATGTTGGACAAAAAAGAAATTGAGAATATGATTGCTAACTACTTGTCTTGGTTATGATAGAACAACAAAGAGGATAAGTGACATTTATCCAACCAATTTCTAGATGAACTCCTCTTTGCCAAATTTGTTGAAACACAAAGTCCCAAAGGTACTAATTGGTACAAGGACTTCCTCTCCTATCTACTCACTCAAGAGATGCCACAGGAAGGGACAATAAGAAGAAACAATAGTTTCTTCACCAAGATAAATATTACATGGAAATTCAAGGAAACCTTTACAAGGTTTGTGTTGATGGCTTGGTACGATGAAGTGTACCTAATGCTAGTCAACTACAAATCCTTTAGGATGCTTATGAAGATCCTTGTGGGGATCATTATGTAAGGAGGAGAATGATCGTAAAAATCCTCATTGCAGGATATTACTAGCCAACAATCTTTAGGGATGTCCATCAGTTCTCTTATTCATGCAAACATTGCAAATGAGATGGAGGGATGATTGTACAAATGGAAGAACCCCAACAATGGATTCAACCATTGGCGCCTTTTAATCTTTGGGGCATTGACTTCATGGGGTCCATCAATCTCATTTCTAATAAAAAGGTGTACATCATTATAGTAGTTGACTACTACATGAAATGGGATGAAGCTACTATTGTCATCAATTGTTCATCTCCTATGGTAGCATGGCTTGTACAACATGTGGAAAATAGGTTTAGTGTGCTAAGGGTACTTATTTCTGACAATGGAACTTATTTCATAGGTGCTACCTTTTGAAAATCAATGCAATGCTTAGTGCTAGAGCATGAACTAACAACTCCATATCACCCTAAGCTAATGGTCAAGCTAAAGTCACCAATAGGGAAATAACTAGAATACTAAGTTGCATAGCTAGTAGAAATAGGAAAGACTAGAGCACAAAACTCAATGATGCTATATAGTCCTATTGATCCACTTGGAAACTTCCTATTGGCTATTCTCATTATGAGTAAGTGTATGGAAAATTACCAACTCTCCCAATTCAAATAGAGCTCCATACACTTTCAATGACTTCTAAACTTGACCTTAATTTAATCCAAGCACAAAAAGAATGCTTAATGACATTGAATGTGCTAGATAAAAATTGACAGACAACCCTATCCATGAATTAGGTGAACAAGGCACATGTGAAACAACATCATGGCTTGCACATATGAAAAGTTAAATCCCAACTATACAATAAGGTTCTTTACTAAAACTCCATGCACATACCACAATGCACAAAGTTTTAGAAGTTATGAAAAGGATCTTATATTATTCATGCAACTTTTCCTTCTAGGATCATGATGATTTACCATCTTTCCAACCTAGACAAATGGTTTCTAGTTAACATTTATCAAGTAAAACCTTTCTTATAACTAAGGATAACTAGTAATTTATGGACAAGGACATTCTATCTTTTAGATCTCCTTCTTCCAACTTAGTCATGGGGGAGATGGCCATCCATGTTAAGATTTTGTGTAGACTACCCAATTTTTCAACCTTTAGTTTTACACTGTTCTTTATGCATTTTCAATTTTATTGAATATTTTGCAACTTATTTTTATATTATTACTTTGTTATATCCTCTTATGTGTTATTTTCTTATTTATTTATTCATCAAGAATCTTGAATTTTTGACATAGCTACTACTATTACTAGAAGTTCATTTAATATTATATTTAATATTTGTATTAATTGTTCAATGACTATATTTCATCTTGGGATTATGTCCTTAATTAATGGAGCATTAATTTTATGATGATATTAGGTAGTGAGTCCACATCATCCACCCATTCCACTTAATTTTATGGATTTATTCATCTTGGAAGCATGAGGTCCTTTCATAATTGTAACTTAAAAAGAATATATGATATAGGTACTTAGCAAACCCAGAACGAACCAAGTGGAATGGAGAAGGGTGTGGCTTTAAGGAAACTTGTTACCTTCTATACCCAACTACCTTCTTGAGTTTTATGGGTATTATCATTAATCTCTCCCCACTCCTATTGTCAACCATAATAGGAAACATGTTGATGAGAGGCGAGGTACCCCTACACTCAACCATACGAATAGGAGCATTACACGTGCGATCCAGTTGAACTCCATAGACGGACTAGTTGTGGCATCTAGATAGTTAGCCTTAGGTCGCAATTCATTGTCTTTCCACCTGGACTAGTATTAGCTTTTTTCACGTATGGTTTAGTACAGAGTGAGGTGTATGATGTGTTTCTAATCTAATGCTACTCCTGAAGGCAATGGAAAGTAATATTCATTAATCTAGGAGAGAGAGGGTGAGAGAATCTAATCTAGCCTAAGTGCGATGAGCATCCATTCCTTGATTATTCGTACACACCTTGGACTTTGTGCACAACTACCATTAGGATTACCAAGCGTAGATCCTAGGTACGCTACTGGGTTACTAAGTAGTCACACTTAAGTGCTCGTAATCCCGTCGCACATCGGGGTCTGAACAGGTGGATAACTGAGCAACTTTGGGCCATATATTTGGAAGGTTTAATACTTCCAAAATGGCCTACACAGAGAAATCAACTGTCACACCACAAATGTTGACGGTGGTGCCTTGCTCTTTATTGTGCTAGAATTGGTACATCTCCCCTAGGTACCAGGCACCACTTTCAGAGAGGGTAGGCTATAAGGGAGACCCTTTGAGGTGATCCCTAACAGCCTCAGGAGCGAACTCTGTAAAAGATTTGAAATTTAACTTCACAATCACCGTAGCAAATGTGGACTTTTCATGGATGGCCAAAACACAATCTTGGGGCAACGTGAGATGTTGTCCCTGTTCAGGTGCTATAGCAGCTCCTCCTTCTACCTGCCCGAACTATATGGTAGGAGGCTCCTTTTGATGAATATTGAATGATTACTCTTCCTATTATGTATGTTATCCAGCAGGATCTTGTCTTCCACCTCTCTGAGATTGTTTGCTTCCACCTTGAGTAGGACCTTCCTATTGTCCACGTTTTAGGGCCATCTGCAATCACACGGGGTTAAGCATTAGTAAGGTTGTTTTTGAAGTTAATTTATACCTTATTGCTTGCCTTAATTAATTAATTTACTTTATCTCCATGTGATATTTCCTGAAAGATTATAATAATGAGTCCTGTGACTTAGGTGGTTTCCAATTTTAGTTTTCTGGTATACCTAGGGATTAAATGATTTTTTGGGCAAAATTATTCTAAGTGTTATAGCTAATTACCCTAGATGATGTCCTTTGGGTGATGATAAATTCTAGAAAAGTTAGGCACTTTTTGGCAGATGTCCCTCCCCCACGACTAAGCTGAACACTCCAGGTTCAAGTAGGTTTAGAAGAAATTAAAATCGAAGTACCAACGAGTGAGATACGGATATGAAAGCAAAGGTGTCACACTCGCAAGTTGTAGAGAAAAATTTGTAAAACTCCCTTGCGTGAATGGTAAGAAATGATGCTAAGTGTTGC
>MNCI01016355.1:568803-628059 GCA_015680685.1 Gnetum montanum | reverse complement strand
TTGATGTTTTTCAACACTCTCCCATCGAGCCATTTCTCCTTCTTCTTTTGCTACCCACTTAATAAGCTCCTAGACTTGATGGGTTCATAGTTCGTATAGTTGACCTTGGGCATACATTCCTAAGGTCTCTCTTATTTCATTATGTAGCCCATGAATGATATGGTACATTATGCTTTCCTCAGAAAATCCATGGCCTGGACAGTTGTTTAATAGCGCATAATATTTTTCTAAGGCCATGTCCAAGGGTTCATGTTGTGCTTTTTTCCATCCTTGGATTTGTTTCCTCAAGGCTGACACTCTTGTGTAGGTTTGATATTTTTCGTTAAAGACTTCTACCATTGTTGACCAATGTCGTATTGAATTTGGTTTTAACGAACTATACCATACTTTTTCTTGGCCAACGAGTGTCATAGGAAAGAGCTTAAGTTTTTGCCAACTGTTATCAATGTTGTTCCATGTGCAGGCATCGTAGAAGGCTTGTAATTATTGATGCGGATCTAGGTCATAGCCTCCTAAAAAAGTAGGGAAGTTGTTTAAATCGAGCCTGGGTAGACGGCTTTCTTTACAATTCCTATGGGAGATTTGAACAGCCTCTTGTATTTGCATTAAGCTTGTAGTGGCCAGTGGGGGTTCATCATCATCTAGTGAGTTATGCTTTCATGTGTTGGGATGACATTACTTTCGTTCATGTTTATAAGAAACCCCCACTTCAGGTTGTGTACTCCAATCTTCATCATCATATAGTTCATTGGTTCTCCAATGAACTTCCTCACTAAGTGTGGCATTATTATGATCTTGTAGGAGAGGCATGTTTGTGAAGTTGTGCGTGAAATTACGTGTGACTTGTTATAATTATTTCTTTCTGAGAGATATATCATTAATTCCTTTATAACAACCTTGTATGATATAACTAATCTAGATAACTAGCACCATCCCTGGCAATGGCGCCAATGATGAGTGGCGAGGTACCCCTACACTCAACCATACGAATATGAGCGTTACACGTGCAATCCAATTGAACTCCACAGACGGACTAGTTGTGGCATCTAGATAGTTAGCCGTAGGTCATAGTTCATTATCTTCCCACCTAGACTAGTATTAGCTTTGTCATGTATGGTTTAGTCTAGAGTGAGGTGTATGATGTGTTTCTGATCTAATGCTACTCCTGAAGGCAATGGAAAGTAATATTCACTAATCTAGGAGAGAGAGGGTGAGAGAATCTAATCTAGCCTAAGTGTGATGAGCATCCGTTCCTTGATTATCCGTATACACCTTGGACTTCGTGCATGACTACCATTAGGATTACCAAGCGTAGATCCTAGGTACGCTACTGGGTTACTAAGTAGTCACACTTAAGTGCTCGTAATCAAGTCGTACTCATTCTGCATTTTAACATGAGTTTAAGGGTGAGAGAGATTAACTAGGAAAGCAGTAAATAATAAGTAATTAAATGATTAAACTAAGTAAATGCTGCAATGATGAAGTAATCTTGATCTTTATTTTCAGTCATGTGCATGTCCAAGTACGTCACACTCGAATAAAGGATGTCGTACAATTACATTCACCACATTGTGGGCATACATGGAGAGGAAAAGGGTTGAGAGAGAGAAATGAAAAATACTTGAACTAAAATTGACTAACTTCCTAATGATCTATGATCTCTAACTCATATGTCTACCTCTTATTTATAGATGAGGAGACAGGATGCGATATCGTGTATGCGATATCGCGGGTTGGGCTACAATATCGCGTACGCGATATCATGGTCGCCCAAATGATGACTCATCACATGTCTTTGCATGATGTGGTTTTCATAAGAAAAAAACATGGGAATTCAAAGCATGTTCCTTAGACACAATAATGGGGTACAAGCACTAGTTATGGGACTGAAAAGATATGTTACCCATGCTTGAAGACACCTCTCTAACTAAGGCACTTTCTATCTTCTTGCTTCTCTTTTCTTCTCTACTTGGAGTGGTGGTTGTTCTTTGGGGGTGGTCATGATCTATTGCTGGTATTAGAATATAATAATGCAAAGTCACTGAATGTTGATGGACTTGATTTCAACAAAGGATGGGATAGTTTGTGGTCATCTTAACCACAAGCTCCACAAAGGACTTCATGCGATCAAGGTGCTAGACTCTCTTACAAATCTCTCTCTCCTATCCCTCTATTCTCATCATCCACCACCTCACTACCTCCTATCATGATCAAATAATTTATCTATTTTGGTATGTCATAATCTTTCAATGATCCCTTGTGTAGATTTGATTTTTAACTTCCTATGACCATTAATCATCCTTTATGCCTACAGACTCCTTGGTATGAGGGCATGCAAGGGTATTAATGCCATGAGCCTACTTTGTGGAGGACCCTCTTACATACCCCTTGATCTCATTCAAGTTAAACTTCCTATCTCTTAGTCATTTTTGCACTTGATCCTATAATTTCACCTATTGAACATCTATTTTTGCATTATTTTAAGATTTCCATTTCATCCAAATCCAATTCAACCTTCTCTTCCAAAAAATTTAATACCCTCTTTCATGTTTTTATAGGCTTTTATGTTTTTCTTTTTTGCTTCATTTGAACTCTTGTTTTGTCCTCCAACTCTTTCTAAACTCTTAGTTTTTCATCGTGGAAAATTGGCTTAAATAGCTACATTAGTACATCCCCATTGATGTAATAGGAAAATAGTATAAATACACATGAAACTTAGTCATTTTCCCACAATTTACTTTCAAATGAGAGAAGAGTTTTTGCAATTTTTAGAACCCAAAAATCTTCCAAGTGCTCTAACTTCCAAACCACTCACCTGATCCACCTCGTTCTTCAATCCCCTAGCTAGTGAAGATAAGCTTTACATCATGGGAATCACAAACCTTTGGTTTATGATAGAAAATTTTAAGGAATTTTTTGAACTCCCCCAGTGTTATCCTTAAAAATAATATTAAAATGCTCATCCTAAATAGGGTTAAACCTCACAAACAAACTTTGGTAGCATATTATTAAAATAATAATAAAATAATGAGCCTACTAAGATCACAAACAAACCTAAGTATAACTTGATCTAATAAAAAAGGTATTAAAGGAACTAAGGGTTATAAACTAAAACACCAATCCAGGATTACATTTGTTATTGTAGATGGTGCTAAAGAGGAAAGCATTAGAAGGAGGAACTTCCTAGCCAACGGAGAAGTGGCCATGAGAAGGAAGGGACTAGCAAAAAAAACCACAACACCTCTAAGAACAAGCATCCAAAGTAACATGTTCAATGGGACCCCTTTGGAAGGAGCCTAGAGTGGAATCTATTCAGTAAATTTCCACTATAGAGACCAACCAATCCAGACAGGATGAAGCTCCAAGGCTAGGGCCTAACCTAAAAGTCATACTAATAGAGGCCTACCTGGAAAGAATCAAAACGAAGGAGGTTTAGATTTTAGTTCTCTCAGAATTAAACCTTGGATCTAGGGCCTAACCTCAAAGTCATACTAATAGAGGCCTGCCTAGAAAGAATCAAAACCAAGGTTTAGAGTTCAATTCTCTAAGAATTAAACCTTGGATCCTTCTTGGAGTTGGCACTTAAGGAAGTCCACACATAACTATAGGGATCTCCCATGTGGTCCATTCTCTTCTCTAGTGGAGAATGGTACATGGGGGAGACCTACCTATTTTCAAAAAATTGGCAAGGAGACACATCTATCAAAATCAAAGATATCACAATCTCCTACTTGGTTGAGGCCATTGCAGAGGCCCTTGGTTTGCTTGATACTAGGGTAACAATGGTAGATATATCAACCCAAGTAGATTCAGAGGCAAAAAAAAATAGGTCCAGCACTACTATGGGTTAGAATGTAAGGAGTACGGTGCACTCACAAGGGTAGAATGTGCTTACTTTAAAATTGTAGCTTATCACCTAAATCCCACGGTGAGGCCAAGCAAGGTTGTAGTCTTCTCCATCCATGTGTGTGCCACTCTAAGCAACAAGTTCCCTATTAATCTTCCATAACTTATTATCTAGAGATAGAGAAATGGTTTAAAGAAAATGAAAGAGGAAGAAAGCCGCCCCCCTTTCCATGCCTCATTAAAAAAATTTACAAAAGAAGAGGCATAGTGTGCTATGCAAATTATATGGTTTGTCATGCTTGTACCATATCTTGGAAAGAGATGATGAAGGATAAGGTAGTAGCCAAGTTGTAAGAAGAGGAGTGACCACCACCACCACCACCACCACCTATAGGGGAAACCACATTAGAGGTGCTTACAGCTATAGAAAGGCTCAACAGGTGAGTAGTAACTATGATAACAATAAGGCTCAACAGGTGATGGGGAACCATCGATTTATCATTCAATGTTAAGCCATCTCAATGAGGTCACATGGACCATTAGTTGGCTAGAGGAAACCACCTTGATATTCTTAACACAATGAAATCAGATGCTTGCAAGAACAAATCCTAGCACCTGAGAAGTCACCTTGTCCATCCCTAGATAAGTATTCCTTAAAATTTCTAGGAATGTTGCAACTTTCTCAGTCCACTTAGAGGAAGGTGAGGGTATGATTATTTTGGTAATGCAACATCAAGGAGAAGAGACAATGGTAGATGTGGTGGCCAATAGGATAGTAGAGATCCTAAACACTCTTGTGGCATCCATGTTAGACATTGCTATAATGGTGGATATTCAGACATCCGTAAGAGCAAGAAGTGATCAGTTGAGGATAGGCCAACATGAAGAAGTATTGGAATAATTGGTGTGATCTAGGTAACTACTTTCAAAGATCTTTGATCTCCCATATGACATTACTAAAATCTAATCATAGTGACTAGAGATGAAGGAAAAAATCCTCATCACCAATGTAAAACTAAAGATAGCCACCATAGAGAATCAACAATTAGCTATCAAAGTTGCAGAGTTATGGGCCCATCTTTCTAACCCCTCTATTCTCAATCTAGAACTCACAAGAGATGAAGCTTTGTAATAGATTCAACATAGAATAATGGAGGTTGAGAATGCAAAGGAGGTGGTGTTGTTTGACACGTCCTTGTCAAAGATCGTGGCCTTCAACATCGACAAGGACTTGTTACAAGTCTGTAAGGAAAACTTGATTCTCATCACAAATATTCATCATCTATGAAATGTTGAATAACAAAAGGTCTAGATAATTGAATTTATTTGAAAATAGTAGGAGTAGCTAGCCAAGGTAAATCTTGATTTGAGAAAGTTGACAGTAGAGAATTGGAATCCCTTGATGAAGGAAGTCTAAGCATTTCATTAGAAAATAGCCATCGCAGCCACGTAGAAAAATGAGGCCTTGAAATTTGAATAAGTTATGCATCATTATAGGGACCAGGGTGGCCTCCTAAAGGAGGTAAATAAAAAAGAGATACAATTGGCCAAGACAAAGATGAATGAGGTCCTCCAACAACTCCACCAAAGAAGTGATCCATGACAACTAATATTTGATGGCTTAAACACATACAACAAGGTAGAAATTTTCCTAAAGGAGTTGCAAATCAAGGAGATAACGAAGTACATGGAGTTTGCCAACCTTCATTATACAAACTTGGCTATGCTAATAGTAGGAAGGCCAAGAACCAAATTGGAAAAGTAGCTAACCAGTTCCTACCTCTTGTACAAGACAAAATTCAAGCATTATAAAGAGACCAAAAAATAGTTGGAGACAGCCAACACAGAGCTTGAAGTTTTTAGGAATAGATTCACTAATCAATGATATGTTATTAAGAACCTGACGAGATGGATGGATGGCTACCATGAGCTATAGAACCTAGTGAAGATGTTCAATATTGAACATAAACAATTCATAGCATTTTTATCAATGCTAAAGAGTTGTTTTCTATAATGTCATGCCTATGGGATATACCTGCATCAATCCACATCAATGAAGCTGCATGGATTGCATATGATCCATGAAGCAAGGAAGAGAAGATGATAGTACTACTAGATGCTTTCAAGCTTTTACCAATAGTGGTAGGTCAGCCTCAGTCACCTCCACTGCCACAAGTGCTAAAAATTGGTGAAGGACCTTCAATGCCATAACAGCCTCCACCTTAAGACACTGGTTGAGAATTTTGTTTATCTTCAACAACTCAAGGGCACATGTTAGAATTTTATAAAAGTGTCCAATTTTGTTGCCATGCACAACAATTTCGTAATTCTATATAATCTAGCACTCAAAGTTGATTAGTTAGTCTATCTATTTATTTTCTAAGTTAATAAATACCATACTTCTCCAAATTTTGTAAGAAGCTTAATCCTCCTTTTGTTCACTCAAGGATGAGTTTTCAGTTAATCATGGAGGTATGATGAAGTGTCATCAGACAAGCTACATTGATGGACATGCATCGATGCATCTTTGTCGATGCATCCTTGTCAATGCATGGTGACATGCATCGATGTAGATGCATCAATGCTAATGTAGGTGAGGACTATATAAATACATAGAGTAACCACATTTATGGCATGTTAAGTCCATAGTGTAGCAAAGCTCTTGAAGTTTGATTTCACTAGAGTTAGAATATTCTCCTTTGAGTGCCTGTAGTGTAAATCAAAGAGATTGTATGAATCTTTATTCAAGCATCATGTACTTGAGCATCTTAGTGTGAATGGAAATAAAGATGAGATTTCTAACATTCATTGTAATAGTTAGATAGTTTAATGTTTCTTATTTGCACTTTACATTTAATGCACTTTACATTCCTCATTTTAAGTAATTAATGCATTTAACAATGAACATGTAAGTACGACCACTTCAAGAATAACATATAGCACTTGGTAATCCTAGTAGTGCCCATTTGGTATGCCCAATACTCACCACTTGGTAATTGATTAGCATTAATACTAGTTTAGAATATGTATGGTAAGTGGGAATGACTACTTTTGTTAGGATAATTAGTCACTAGATTAGATAAGTAGTTAAATATTTAATCATTAAACCTTCATTTATTTACCTCACACTTAGAACAAAAATATTTAAAATACCAAAAAAATAAATATAATAAGCCTTAACTCACATTTAACCATACATACAGATAGCACAAGTGTGAGTTAGGAAGACAATGATCACATGGCCCCTTGATTCATAGTTTATGACTAAGCAAACTAAGGAACTAAGTCTATGAAATTTTGACTAGATCGCTAGTACATGCTTGTGATTCGTATAGTTGGGCGTAGTATATACTCATTTCTCATCACATAATTATCAAGTTCCTTAGCTGATAGGTACAATTTGTCTTAATTAGACAAATTAGGATGGCAGGTACCAACATAAGTATAAGATGTAAGAGATTGTAGTTATTTGCCTTGTAAATTGAGCTTATTTTTTAAATGTATTTGGTTTCTTATTAGGAAAGCTAGGATTCTAGTATCTTAAATGGTATAGCATGCAATTGCCTTTGTAAAAAATTGAATACTTATGATAATTTGTGAGAAGGTAAAAAAGGTTATATGTGTAAGTTTTCAATGTTATGTAGTTAGCATTTTGTGTAGTAGTGATGGCATATTTCAATCATGTCATCTAGGGGTTAATAAGAAGAAGTTCCATTTACTTGAAGACTCTTCATGCATGGATGTTGTGTAAAGATGGTATAAGAGCAAGCTTTGGAAGTAGGAAAGTGGGGTAGCTCTCAAAGCATACTTGGTTAAAGAATTTTCATTCTTCTTTAATTTTTCTATGTTGTAATGCTTGAATCTAAATTTTTTATAGGATTAGGCAGAAAAATTTTCTTTTTATATCTTATGTTGTACTAGAATAATAATGAAACACTAATTTCTGCTAAAGTACTTATATTAAGATAATGTTAATTTAAATGAATGTGAAATTTTGATATTAGAACATTTAGTAGAAAAAATTTGATCAAAATAGTTTAAATTTTACAAGTGGTATGTAATACTAAAAAAAAAGAGAGGATAAAATGACAGAGTAAAAGGTTCAATTAAAGAACTACAAAAATTATTTTTCTAAGGCATCACTAACATGTTATTAGAAAAATAATAATTCAATTCTCACAAATTTCTCAAAAAGTAAGATGAGTGCAATTCTAGATCTTAAAAGAAGTAATGATAATGGAGGCAAGGGTTTTAGTCCCTAAACCCTTTTGGACAAAGCTATGCTCTGGTATACTTATGAGTCCTCAAAGTAGAATATTGGTAATGCTGGTGGTGGTGCAACCAGTGGTGCTAATGGGCCTTAAGGACTATGCATCTCTTTTGTAGATGCTCTTTAGAATCACACACATTTTAAGGATGAACTTGTGGAAGGTTGTGATAACTCTAACTACTTAGTGTTTGAAGGTTGAAATGACCCTAATGCATGTATCTCAATGAAATCCATACAACCTAGTGCCATTGGTTTAGGCATGCATTGATTGGTAGATTTAATACAAGAATGTTGTCCCTCAAAGACATGTTGATATGGATATCCAATGTATTGTTGGAGTTTTCTATGCAACATGTGATCCAGTTAAAATCCTATCAGTAGAGCATTGCCATGGTGTATTTCTAATAACTTTGCTACATTTTAATCCTTTTGAAGGAGACTAAAGAAGAAACCTTAGTCTAAATCCATATAAATGGACATTAAGAAAGTGAAGGAGATGCAACATAAGGATGATTAACTACTAGATTGGATCTAAATTTTGGATAAGTTGGTTGATGCTAAGAAATGCTTTAAACAACTAAACTATGAAGAAGAAATCTATTGGAAGCAGTAGTCCAAAATGCATTAGTTAAGGCCAAGTGACCAAAATTCCTTCTACTTTCATTTGGTTACTTACAACTATCTTTAGAAGAGGAATCTTATCTACCTTCAGCCTTCCTACTGATCTTACAATTGCTCAAGATTTTTTTATCAATCTTTCTAAGGAGGATAGTAATTTGGATCTTGCTCCTCTTGGAAATATGATTTCTAGATTAATTTTTAAGAAGGATAATAAATTCATCCAATAGCCACTTACAAAAGGAAAAATTCAAAATGTAGTTTAATACTTTTCTCATAAGTTCCCTAAACCTGATGGTTGGAATTTTGAGTTTCTAAAAGTTACTGGAACATTATTGAGCTAGATTTGGAAGCTATTATTATGTCAGGTTTTGCACATGATATCTTTTCCAAATATTTCAATAATACTCATATTAGTTTACTTTGCAAACATGATCAAGTTTCCATTCTAGTTGACTATAGGCTGATCAATTTGTACACTTGTTCTTATAAAATAATGTCTAAATTCTTGGTCTCCCATATTAAACCCTTGCTTCCTAAGTTGGTGAAGGAATACCATTTTGGGTTTATTCCTGGCAAGTTGATATCTAACAGTGTCATTGCTACTCATGAAGCCTTATAATGAGTCTAGATTCACAAAAAGGAAATTTATTTTCTTAAGCTGGATCTTGATAAGACCTATGATAAGGTTAATTTGAAAGCTTTACTCTTTTTACTAAACAAGTTAAGGTTCAATTAGTGGTTTTATAATTTTATCAAATTCATGATCACTACAATTCAATTTAAAATTTCTTTGAAATGTTGGTAATCTACCCAATTTATCCTAAGACATTATCTTTGCCAAGAAGACCTTATTTCTCCTTATTTGTTCATTATTATTGTAAATAATATATGAAGATGACTCACTAAGGAGGATGTCTCTTCCTTCTTTACATGAAAACTACAGTCCCTTTGATATCCTAATGATACAATGATCTTCTTCATTGTATCTATTCTTGAGGACAAGAAGATTTAGAAAGCCATGAGTGGATTTGCCTAAACCACTGAACTGAATGTTAACTAGAGAAAAACTAAGTTGTTACATGTGGAATTCCCAATGCATAGGTACCATTATATAGCCTCTATCTAAAGCTATGCTATTGAGTCAGTTCTAGCTCTGTATCCTAGCCAACCTCTCTTTTCTAGCTAGAAAACCAATACTTCTTCACTAGCTCTTAACTAGCCAAACTCACTTTTCTAGCTTCAAAAGTTGTAGAAGAGGCTTACATCCTAGGAAGGCATGCTCCTTTCTTCTAATTGAGAATTAACTCTATCCAAATTCACCCTTTCCAACATCGCTATTTAAAGTGTTTTTATCATTTTTCCTTCATCCATATTATTAAGCATGTAAATAGAATTGTTCAAAAGTGCAGTTTCACCTTATTGCCTACGATAAACTCACCAAGTTGGTCTATGTAAGAGGATGTATCCTCCATGACTTTGGTGATTAGGCTCTTATTTTGGCTACTAAACTAGCCTATCAAGTTTGGTCACAATATTATAAACCTTGGGTCTAATGCTTCTCATAACTTTATGGTACTTTTTGGAACTACCATACTTGTCCTCTCAAAGTATGGAAAATGATTAAGAAGGGTTGGATTTTTTTGCAATCTATAGACCAATAGAGCTTTGGGGATGGAACTATCCTTAACATTAGCCTTCTAGCTTAAGATTATTGGTAAGCCCATTGCACAACCATACCCATAATTTATCCAATTCTTTCATAGATAACACAATGGTATGATGCATCATTGGGTTTAATCCATCAAATGCATATCCCTACCCTAGAAAAACCCACAAAGCTTGATATTCAAATTTAAGATATTCTTTAGGTTCTTCACAAATACTAAGTTCTAGGTTTGAATCCTTGTAACCTTTTTTCTTTTCCTATTAATTCTAATAAATAATTGATTTTCTATCTTTTTAAAACATCCTTTCCAAAAAACCTGAATTGGAGAACTATTTGCAAATTATAGTGCAAGCTTAAAGTTTGATTTTGAACATGGCTTATGGCTAATGGACTATCCCAACTTAAGACAAGATACAAAGAAAAGGTTTTACCTTAACCTTGAGATGTATTCTTTTTTTCAATGCATGGAAAGTCTTAGAACACATTTTCAACATTTGCATCTATGCTTTGGCTTTAGGTAAGATTCTTCACACATGGACATGGGGATCATTGTTAAAAAATTGTCTCCTTTGAATGTATTATGAAGATTCACCTACATGGCCTCTCATTATTGATCGAGGTAGTATGATTAATTTGACATAAATATAATGCAATGATATTTCAGGAATGTACTCCAAAATCTCCTTATAAAATAGTAAGTAAGATCATTGTGCCGTATCAAAACTAGGAAGATGTAAATTACTACACATGTTAAATGCTAATATTAGGGACTACTTTCACTATGAATCAAAAATGTATAGCAACCTCCATGCCTTGTCGAAATTTTTCCTACTTGCTTAGCATGGCAAGATCTAATACTTTATAAGCTTATGATGGCTTGCATAGGTGGTGGCCACTTTTCTAGATGATAATTTCATCATCAATGGAGTTCATGTGAGGGTTTCATCTACTACTATTACTATAGCAACTAGGCTTCCCAATGGTGAGTTGTCCGTATATGAATGAATTGCCAAGGCTTTACAGTCATTCAATGATTTTTCAAGGGCTCTCCACTATCAATACTTTAGCATGACATGTTTCTTTGTGAGGATATCCTACCATTCTAGGGAGAGGTCATTTAATAGGTTATCAAGAATCTTACCTTGGATAATAAGATGTCTATCCTAACAAGTTTTCATTTTAGGCTCTTGTGCTGCTTTTGAATTGGTGATCCTTGAAATGTCATCAATATCTTTGAATGGCTAACTATTATTTTGTCTAATAAGCTTTGTAAAGATGATTGATCCTACATTCATAGAATCCTCCACTCTAGGCTTTTTTCTCAATTCGTCAAGCATGCATGTGGAGTTTCACTACTCCTTGTTAGTTAGACACTAGCTCTACTTGCATCTCTTAGTTATACCAAAGGGATGAATAAAGAACTTACTCATAGCTCTTCTTAGAAAATCATGTTCTTTACCCTCTCACTCTACTTTCCCTACTACTTCAAAACCTCCTCCTACTTCACTCCATCCACCTTTATTCCAATTGTCATCTTTTATCTCTCCTATACTATCCCTCACCTTTGACGATGACCTAGATGTCATCATTTTGGTCACCCTCCAAGCATGTAAAATTTATTCCATGCTAGTAGTTATTCCTACCAACCACTCTAAGTGACAAGCTAGGCTATCCTCCATTGACCCTTCTTAATTTATCTCTAGCTTTACTTCTTGTGCTTAGCTTACCATCCCTTATCCTCAACTTCCTTCCCCCTCCTACTTCTTTGGGATTTTTCCTTTCTCCTACTTAAAAAGTGGTTGAAAAATCCTTGCTCTTACCTAGGGTTGTACCTAATGTTTCTCTTACTACAAATCCTATTAGGCATGAGTCAAGCTATGTTGGATTGGCTTTGATTATGCATGAGCACACAGGATCTTAGAAAGGACTAGTTCTTTGGCTTTTGTAGTTTTCTTAGTCCCTAAAACCCATGCAATGCATGTAGGATGAATTATACAAGGCTTTTTCATAGTCCCCATGGCTCAATTGGACTCTAATGATGCATTCAAACCTTCTTCTCACATACAACTCCTTGGTAATTCTTATGCTTCCTACTCCTAGTACACCATTAACAATAGATAAGAACTAAAAATTTTTAGTGCATGAAAAATGGAGAAAGATGAAGTTAATTATTATAATATTGATTTGGGTAATGACATGCCTACTAAAAAAATAAGGATCTTGAAAAAGAAGAGAATAAAAACACTTATTGAAAGAGATGGTAACTTGAGGTAGTTTTAGGAATTCAATATTTTATTAATTTTTAGTAAGACAAAGATCAAAAATTTGAGATGGTACATTACTATTACAAATGATGTTCCACACTAGCCATGATGGTGTAATGCATGTTTAACATATTGATTGACAATGTTATCTAGTTTTTAGTTACCAAGTTTTATTAAAGAGGTTATAATCTTTAGAGACTTGTAAGTCATTTTAGTGCTAGTAGTTATGTATTATATCTTTTTTTAGGGAATATATCACTAGGATGTTTATAATTCTCTTTAAGCTCTTATGTCAATGGTGTAGTATGAACTTTCCTTGGATGCTTTCTCCTAGCCTAGGTAGATGTCTAGCACCTCTGATTTCTCTCTTTTCTCACATGCTTTATATTTATCATTTTATGATGACTTAATATTAATATATTCTTTTGAAATTAGACTATATTAATAACTTAATCTAATGTGAAATCTTATGATGGTATTTTAACATTATACCTTATATTTTGATTATTGTGATTAAGCCTTTGGCATTTCTTTATATCTCACACTTGAATTATTATGTTTTTAATACTAATCTTGTTGTCTTTGAATAAGAATAAAATGACTAAATTATGACATCTTTGGAAATGATATTTATCTTATTATTATTTAGTTCTCATGAGTTTAAGTAAAGATTATTCCAAGAATTTTAAGTAGGAAACTTCTAGAACCCAACCATAAATCTTCATAAATTGAACTATAAATATGACTGTCCTTTTCTCTTTTCTAATCATCGTTCCAACTAGTGTTGCATCTTTGAGTTGTATATGTACTTTATGTTCATGGTCTTACAATGTTAGATCAAAGCCTCTTTTAATTGCAGATGTTTTCATTAGCAATTCAATGGAGGGTAGAGAAATTGTCTTGATTTCTTATTCATATTAATCATATGTTATAATGTCCTTTTAAGCCTTCTGTATACTTGTTATATTGCAAATGTTAGATGCAAGTGTCTTGGAAAATTTTATGGTAGTATTTTCATTAATGTTTAGATAATCACATCTTGTTGGAGATTTTTATTCATAATAAAGGCCATGCTACAATAGTGGTGAACTATTGTTTAACATTTCAACAACTACAAATCTAAAATTTGTGTTGAGGATGGTTATGGTGTGTGATATGAAAGATGTTTTAAGGTAGAGATAAGAGCCTTGTAAGTTGATTTGTGCATAATCCATGTACGAGCATTAGATATCTAGATATATCCTTTATAGATTCCACAAGGAGATTCAAACCTACTTACCTCTAGAATGACTCCTAGATGAGACTAAGACCTAGTTAGTTTAGATGAAGGACAAACTTACATAGCCTAAGGTCATAGTTATTAGGTTTCCTCTAACTAAGATATATGCTCCAAATGGTATCTAGTGGCAGTATCTTTGCATGTGTTAGTAGCTTCTACGATTAATCTTCCGTTGCTAATGTTGTTGCAATTTTAATTTAAAATGTCTTCAAGAAGGCACTCATTTTCTCCTCTTTTATCCTAAGGTTGTTAATGATCTAGGAACTCTTGCCTAGAGTTAAAATCATAGGCACCTCCCATGGATACAAAAAATTTGAAAACATTTCATGAGAATTAATAAATTAGAATAAACAATGTATACATTAAATATTGAATTTCTTTACAAGCATTTGGCTGAGTTTTTTGTAACATTCTTTTGATTGGTAAATTTGGCTCTGAACATCTTCAATTTTTCAGTTGCAACATGTAGTTATTGTAATGTCTCATGATGGAACTTGTATTCATTCCCATATAGTAGAAATATTACAACCACTTCATTCTTGAACTCTATTGAATATCTTTCAATAGTCAACATTACTAAATTTACATAGCATAGGTTGGCCAACTTCATATATTCCTTCATTTCTTCTATCTACAGCTCCTTCATCTTGATCTCTACCTATTTATGGGTATTAAGATCATGAAAAATGGATTTTCATGTATTACCTAGAATTTACTAGAGGATGACATTAAGTTTAATCTTTGTTAATCAAATATTTTTCTCATTATTTCCTTTTCGAGGCCCCTCTAGTCTCTATAATGATTCTTGATTTTATTACATTTAGTGATGTCATTCTTCCATGATGCAATCTTGATGAATGCCTTCTACTTAATTTCTCTAACCTTTTCCATGGGAAGATTTTAGTTTTAAATTATCAACCTATGAACATCTACATTAACTATGACTAACTATTCCTAGAGGTAATTTAAATATTTCTTCATTTGGATCTTCTTCTTTTCAACATTTAGTAATCTCTAATTCACTTTAGTCAGTTGTCTATTCTCTTTATCCACCATGGTGATGTCCTTAGTTCATACATTGATCATGGCTTCTAACAAGGATATATCCTAGGTGATCTTCTTTTTTTCATTCTTCAACTCTTGTTATTTAATCTTTAGCTAATTAAAGGTATCATCCCCTATTAGGTATAGTTGGTAGAATTTTTGGTTGAATAGCTAGGCTCAAAGTTGTGTGACTTCATCTCAAAGTTATTGATTAATCAATTTCACTTGTTGAAGTTTAATTTCAACTATGAAGAACTTTCCCTTTATTTTGATATGCTTAGACCAAGTAGTAGTGATATCTTCAAGGATGTTGAAGACATCTGGTATCGTTACTTTGGTTTCCACTAATTTGTCCAATATTTCCTCATGTTAGGTCACGTTCATCCTTCCTTTAATTTTTCTTGAACAAGCTCTTGTACACATTTAAATGTCTACCATTGTAGCATGCTTAATATGGGTGCTGCATGGACCTTCAAATCTTCACTAATATAGTTTTTCATCACTTTTGTGGTTGTCTCTTATTCCTTATATAACCTGACCATCACTCTACCTCCATCCTCCTCCAACATCATTACTAGATATTTCAAGATAGTGCTTAGTTAGCAAAGTAACCAAAACTCCTCTTGCAACAAGGTTCACTTGAATAGTAACTTAATGTTTTTTTAGTGTTAAATAAGTTAGAGTAATCATCCTACTACCAACTTGCAATTTGAGAGATTTTACATCTCCACATTCTCCTATAGATGTCTAATGTATTTTTCACAAACATGCTCCTTCTACAATAGTGTTGGCTTTAACTTTCTCTCTAGTGTTTGTTTTCAAAACCTTCTCTTAAAGCCTAAGTAGAGGCTTGTCCTTCATTAAATATGCCACAAGATAGTGGGTGCTCTCTTCAAGACATCATTAACATAGTGGGTCTCTTTCCTTTTGTAAAGTTTTCCAATTAAGCATGAAAAGAGAAGTATTTGCCTACCATTATAATTTTTTTAAAATATTTTCTTTATTTTTAAAAATAGAAGCTGTGATATTGCACATGCACTTTGATGAGTAGTTGGGTATTCCAACACTCCACCATACAAGTCACGAGTGTTCACACGTGATCAAATCATAATTAGTGGATGGACAATTTGAGTATGCTAGTGATTGATGGTTTGTTCATGATCATTTTCTTCTCACCTTGAGTTAGTGAAGTGCAAGTAGTATGATTTATTTCTTAGTGAGGTATATGATATCATGACATTGTGGGCTCAAATTAATCCTAAGTGTTTCCATAATGAAAATGAGAATAAATTCTAAATCTAGGTGATAACAGAAATGTAGATCTATCCTAGCCTATGGTGATAAGCATCCATTCCTAGCTTGCCATACACACCCTGGGCTCATGTAACCATTACTAGGATTATCAAGAAAATTCACTACTAAGTGAATCAAGTGAAGTGACTACTAGGTTACCAAATGATTACACTTAATGCTCAAAACTAGTCACACTTATACTACCTTACTAAGAGATATTAGTAAAGGAAAGTGTTTAGGAAATATAAATTTCACAAAAGTAAACATGCTAGAAGTAAAATTAAGCTAAGTAAAGTAAACTAAGTAGAATGTTACAATGGTGAAAAATAATCTTGATCTTTATTTCTAGTCATGAATTATGCCCAAGAATAATCCACTCAAACAAAGATTTTGTAAAATTTTTCAACACCAAACTATAGGCATTCACTCTACTTTAAGTCTAATCACAAAAATAAACTACAAGAATTTGGCTAAGTATTGAATGAAAGTTGTTCCTTTAACGTGACTAGGACCCACTACATCATATCTACGTTGACATAAGAAGAGCTACAATATCACATCTAATGAGTAGAAACTTGTCCTTGAGTTAAAATAAAAGGAGGATAGAGTCCCTCATAGAATTTTGGGATTGTATACATACTTGAATATTATGACTTGTTTACATAACTTGACTTTACTATGAATGCTGAATTGTGGTCTGAGTGATGATACAAAACTATCATGCATCACATGATTGTCATAATTTGAAAAAATAAAACATCAAAACAAAACAAAATAAAATTATAAAGCTCAATGTAGCCTCATGTTCTTGGTGGTGGTGGCTCCTCCATCAGTTTCTTTCCTTTGTTATAAGGCTTTCAAATTTGATATTGGCTAAGTAACACCTAAAGATTTTCCTCTTCTATTCTTGGGTTGTGCACCATCTAGGAAAATTCAATGATGTTTGCTGGAATCAGTACCTTCCATGGACATGAAAAATATAGAAACATGTTGTTTGACTTCACATACCATGCTGCAAACTATCATCTTTCCTTCTCAAATGCCTTTGCCACTTTTCATAATTCTTGGTAATCTGTCATTCTATGGGCCAAGTTTGCTAGTACATCCTTTTGATCTTGGTAGCTAGCTTTGACCACTTTGAGCTCTAATTTGGTAATATGCAATTTTATTATGCATCCTTTTGGTCTACGAACCCTTTCTCATATAATGCATAGGTTGCAGCCACTTGCTACTCTAGTTCATTTCTTGATCTCCTTGCTGTGAGCATGGCTAGATTAGTATGTTTGAGATTTACTGATCCCATGTATTCTGTGAGGTCTTTGATCTATAGGTCTTTGTTATTCACTTTAGCTTAATGAACATGTGCAAGACTATCTAGGATGGGCTACCAATTAAATTTTTACATGGTGATGCTACTAATCTTGGCTTCAGCCATTTGAATTTCTTTTTTGTTGATCTACTTATACATTTCCACTTGGTCCCTAAAGTGTTCCTTGAGTCTTTTATGCTTTTTGGTCTCATTTTTTCATACTAATCTCAATTATTGACTTCTAGTGAATTACATGGACTTCCTTCATTAATAAGGTTCTATTTTCTTTGGCAAATTGTTCCCTCAATTGATAGATGCTTTTTTCAAGAACATTCTTTTACTTTTCTATGTTTGTTAACCTCATGTTCTCTCCAAAAAAAAATTTTCCTCAAGGGTAGTTAGTACTTTGGCATGAGTATATGTTTGGACTTCTTCCATAGAGGTGGTCTATGTTTTTCTTTCTTTTGTCATCTCCACCTGAATGTTACTAGTTATGAGTTGGGCCACTTTTTTTATTCTAAATTTGTCTAGTTGGTTTGGCACTATGTATTGTGTAATGTCTCTCTTTTCTACTCTTAATGCTACTAATTCTGCTTGCAACCTCTGCACCTCATTCTCCATGTGTTTAGCTCTAGTTTTGATCATTGTCAAATTTCCCTTTGTTAAAATTAGATTTGACTATATTGTGGTGATATCACTGAGGATATCAAAAATATTTTACATTATTTATCCTATCTGCAGCAATCAATCCAAGATATCTTCATGCTCCTATAGGGCCATAGAGGTTCCAACTATGGTTTCAACATCTTTGACTCGTATAATATTTTCTACTAACACAATGGAAACATTAAAGAATTCTTTAATATGATCAATAATTAGCTCAGCTACTCCTACTTCATCCTAGTGTTACATTACCACAACTGTAACTTCTTCTCCTATCTCTAACATGACCTAGAAGGATGTAGCATAATCTAATATCTATTATGTTGAGTCCTCGTCTTCTCCTACTTGTAAAGATATTTGACCATTAGCTTGTCTTATTGATATTATAGGCTTTATGGAATTGCCTCTTATTCTATACATTACAAAACCTTCCCTACTTCCATAGCTTATGGTCTCAACAATTTGTTTTAACTACCTCATGGAAGGTCGATAATTTTGTTATGCTAGTGGAGTACTTGATTTAGGTCTATCACTAGCTGGCGTTAATCCATTGGGTCCTATTTTCTCCTATCCCATGGTTTGGTTGTTTCCTACTAGTGTTGATCTTGTAGCTCCTTCAATGCCTACTGGCTTCTATAGTTGATCTTTCTTTGGAGGCACTGTTTTTAACATTTTAGCATAAGATGCATTCTAAGCCTTGCATAAGACATCATTTGTGTAACCAAGAATTCCTACTTGCTTACAAAACCTTCTAATGAGGAAAGAGAATGAAAAAGTAAACTTCCATACCTTCTTTTCTTTGAATCCATAGGAACAATAAATGAGCCATGTTTGCATTAAATTTCCCCATAAGAATGGTGCTTCCTTTGGTGGCATAGGTGGAAATTCTATTCATCTTTTTGTTGGGAAATATATGGTAAGTTTTGATTTTAAAATATATTTTCTCTTCACTAGATCATTCACTATATTCTTTATCTGCTTTGTCATAGGCCTTTTTAGCCACAATTTCTTAACCTTAGTTTCAGATCTTGTTGATATCCATGCAATATTTGCTCCAACATTAGGAATATTTGATGCCTTTGCAATTTCTTCCACTGAATAAGGCACTGTGATGCCTTCAATCTTAACTATGCAAACATCCTATTTATTTTTCCAAAACTGATACCCCTCTAAGTACTATTCTCCAATGCATGATGGACTGACCATAGACGAGAGGCTTGGAGCTATTCTTAGATGTTGTTAGATGCATATTCCATGAATGATTTGAAGTTGAATTGCATGATGACTATGGACATAACTGATATATTCTAAATAGCTTGGAGACATCCAACTAACACTGTTAGGCACTATCCTTGCT
The DNA here is from genome assembly GCA_015680685.1 of Gnetum montanum. NCBI lineage: Eukaryota > Viridiplantae > Streptophyta > Gnetopsida > Gnetales > Gnetaceae > Gnetum > Gnetum montanum. The sequence goes on along the minus strand of MNCI01016355.1, from coordinate 608,447 downwards.
CTAGAACTAGTGGTACCTCAACCTCAACTTGTGTAGATTATTCTTTTGTAGTTGTTGGCTAATAGATGCTAAAGGATTGAGCCTCTTACTTTGCTTATGGAGTTTGTTCTCTAGCTTGTCCCCTACCTCTAGGTCTTTTGATTCTTTGTTGTAAGGGTCCTTTCGCTGTGGGTCTTTTAGGAGCCATCTACAATCATAGAGGATTCGTTTGAGATTATCGAAGGATTTCAAGTAAGTTCCTAATGGTTCATAATCCTCTCTTGGGTTCTTGGATTTGATCAAAATTTTAATTATTATGGCCTCTAACAATTGTTATTATGTTGTTTATTGTATATTCATATGATTAATTAGCATAAATGATTAAGTTTATTAGCTCTTATTCAATTTTTGTTATCAACATTTGATTGATTGTTATTACTCTCACCCTTAATGGACTCTTCTTGGCATTAGAAAAATTTTGTTCAAATTGCACAACTATGCACAGTGCTCTCCCCCACAACTAAGTTGATCACCTCATGATTAAGAGAGGTCAAGAATCAAGTAAATTGAAGCTATGGTGAGAAAGTTATGCAGTTTGGAAATTTGAGCATCATGGGATCAAAAAATAGCATGAATTCCCCTTGCTTGGAATGTGAAAAATGAGAAATTTTTTAACTCCCATGCATATATATAGAATTTTTTATCGTTGACATTGTAGCTATGATGTTAACGTGAAAAAATTTTGGACTTTGAGAAATTTTTGGTAAAAAATTAAATCAAATGAATAGTTAGGAAGATGTAAAGATGGTCTAAAATGTTCTTGATCATAAATGATGCTTAGAATATGAAAATTTGGCAATAAAAGTTCTAAAAGAAGGAATCTTTGGCAAAGTAAGTCAATAAGGTATATAGGAGATGGTGGTATGAATTGCCAAAAGTGTGATCAACTATGAGTATGTAGGAAAGTGAAAAATGATGGTTTAAGTATCTCGAAGGCAAAAGATGATGTGGAATTGGTCATTAGATATAAAGTACAAGATTTATACAAGTGGATCCTCCCCAAAGTAGGATTTAGTCCTTAGTGCTCTTGTATAACTACACTTAAAAGCATCTATAGCCACTCAAGGAGTTGAATGTAAAATATACCTATTTTCCAAAATACACATGTTAGTATCTCCTTAATGAGAACATAACACTATATTATAGAAAACCATTAAAGTATTATTATATTTAATAGTGAGGTGAAATTGAAATGTGAGGTATCTTACCATAGACATGATGAATTATCTGTATAATATATGGTTAAAATAATCATTCGCCTTTCTGTCCAAGATCCAAACCAAGTCCATATCACTTATGAGTGACATCACATTGCATCATCCCAAAACTAGCAATCATAGGACTATCACAACTATAAGGAGTATTGACACATTTCAATGAAGTTCAAGGAATTATTTTTATTAAGAACACACTTTTATTTTTTAAAGGAGACATGGACATTGGGTAGAGGAGTGCCTTTAGGCATGGGTAATATGTATTTCTAGTATAGTAATTGATGTGAGCCCAAGAAACCTTGAAATTTCTAAGAATTTGCCTACCTTAAGGCATGGGTAACATGTCTTTCTAGTGGAACCCCTTGAAGTTTTTTTTCTATGCATTTATTATGTTATTACTGTGTTAACCTTACTAGAGGACTACCTTTAGGCATGGATAACATGTCTTTCTAATGACATGGTAAAGCAACACTTATTTTAGGCATACTTCCATTTTTTACTAGTACTCAAGTAAATACTACAACTTAACAATGAGATAAGACTTATAATAGTAGCCTTAGAGAATCCATAAATACCCTTGATGTCATACCCTTTTCATTTCCACTTGGTTCTTCACTTTTCTATCCAGGCATAATGATCAAAATTTTATTTTAGTCTTATTGTGAAAAGAATATCATTGTCCATAGTAAGAACCTTACATTATTGGAAATGAGTGAATGGATGATGTGGTCTAACTATATATAGGATCAGTCCTTCAATGATTTAATAATATAGGATAAGATTCACATTATTAGAACTAGATCTTATTTTATTCCTCCACAACTATTATAAGAAGTGGATATTTGAAAGATGGAATGGATGATAAATAGTTTGGTGAATAAGGTAGAGTTCTTGAAAGAGTAAGAAAAGTCATGATATGGCTTGACCTATTGAATATTGATAAGAATTAACTTTTGTGATGTTGTTGGGTGATACATTTTCATGGTGCCAGATTGGTACATAGCATTGACAATATATGGTCCTTCCCAAAAGGTTCAGAACTTATCCTTTTATGGGACATAACTAGGATTATAGTAGAGGACTTTATTGCCTGGCCTAATTGACACTTGTCTTATTCTAGTATCATGCCTACATTTAGAGTACTTTTTATGAATTTCGTTACTCATTTGGACTACCAGTCTATTTTTGTCTAGAATATTGAGATTCATGAGGCATTCTCTTTGAGCTAAACTTTAATAAAGATCAAGTATACTAGTAATAGAAAGGGTATTGAGTGCCACTTGAATTGATAGTATGGGTAGTTTTCCATAATATAACTCATATGGGGAATACCCTATAGGAAGTTTCCAAGTGGATCTATATGCTCATAAAGCATCATTAAGCTTTGTACTCTAATCCTTCCTATAATGACTACCTATTCTAGTTAATATTCTTGTGATCTCCTAGTTAGTCACTTCTACTTGACCATTTGCTTGGGGATTGTATGGAGTAGTTAATTTGTGATTGACCCTAAGTTCTTGCATTAGCTTTTTAAATGTAGCTCCCACAAAATGAGTCATGTTGTCGAATATAAGCATGCATGGTACTCCAAATCTATTTACCACATGCTATTGAAAGAATTTAATAGTTGTTCTGGCTATGCAATCCTTGACTGAAGCTACTTTTGCCCACTTTGTGTAATAATCAACTATTACTATAATGTAAGACTTTTTATTTGACATTGGTGTGATGGGACCCATGAAATTAATTCTCCAAATGTTGAAAGGCTCTAATGGTTGTATCCACTATTGTGGCTCTTCATATCTAGTTGTCAACCCTCCATCTCTTTAACATCTTTCACATGACTGTGCAAACTGATGTGCATCCCTAAATATTGTAGACCAAAAGTAGCCTGCCATCTTCAATTTTAGTGTTGTCCTTCATCCTATATAATGACCATCACATGGTCCTTCATGTGAATCTTTTAGGACTCTTTGTTAACTCTCTTCTAGAATGCACCACCTTATTATCCTATTAGTGCATATCTTGTAAAGGTTCCTATTGATTTTCATATATCTTTTCACTTCATGGAGGAACTATTCTTTATGTTTCTTGTCCCACTCAACAAGAAGCTCTTGTGTAGCAAGATAAGTCATGTAATCAATAATCCATAACTTTCTTTTTGAGTTGATAGCCATTGTTAATTTTGCAAATAAATTTTCATAAAGAAACTAGTCTGATAATGGTTCATCATTCTCTTAGAGTTCCCATCTTAGTCTTAATAAATAATCTACTACTACATTGTTAGTTCCTTTTTTATCGATCATGGTAATGTTAAACTTTTGTAGGATAACTATCCATCTTATTGTTGTAGGACTAACCATGGGTTTGTTTCATTAGAAATCTGATGGTACTATGATCTATGTAGACATAAATAGGGTATCCAAGCACATAATGTCTAAATTTTTCAAGTGCATACATCACAAACATTAGCTCCTTTTTTGTTGTAATGTAGTTGAGTTGTGCTTTAATGATGCTTTGACTAGCATAGTGTAGATAATAAGGTCTTTTGTGTTTGTCCAGTTAAGTAAAAACTGCTCCCAATGCATAGTTTGAAGCATCTATCATAGTGTGGAAAGGATTTGATCAATCTAAAGCTCAAAGGATTGGTGTCTTGATTATTTTTTTCTTTAAAGTCTCAAATGCTTTCTCACATTGTTCTATTGATAGAAATGGTACATCTTTCTTGGTTAATTCTACCAGCTGTTTTGCTATCTTTGAAAAGTTTTCAATGAATCTTCTATAGTATACTGTATGGCCAAGAAATGATTTAACATCTTTAACAATTTTTGGGCTCTGAGTGATATTTTGAATGATTTTGATCTTCTCTAAATCTAGCTCTATTCCCTTGTGAGATACTTTATGTTCTAAAACTATACCATATTGAATCATTAAATGGCTTTTCTGCCAATTGAGCTTTAGATTGATTTCTACATATATATTTAGTACTCACTCCAAATGGTCCAAGGCATATTTAAAATCTAGCCCATATGTGAATAATTCATCCATAAAGACTTCAACTACATTGCCAATTTTCTTATGGCAAATGTTGAGTACCAACCTCTAAAATGTAGTGGGTGCATTACACAAATCAAAGGGCATCTACTTGTATGAAAATGTTCCCCATGGATTGGTGAATGTGGTCTTTTCTTACTCTTTTGGTGTAATGCAAATTTTATTATACCCATTCTAGCCATCTAGAAAGCTGTAACACTAGTGTCTCGCTATCATATCCAATATTTGGCCAACAAATGGCAAAGGGAAATGGTCCTTGAATGTCACTATATTTAACAATCTAAAATCAATACAAATCCTCCACTTTTCACCTTTCTTTGATACAATGACTAATGGGCTAACCCATTCACTATTTTCTATTAAATAGATGAACCCTGCTTTCAATATTTTTTCTAACTCTTACTTAATAACTTCTTTAAGCTTTGTGTTCAACCTTCGTTGAGGTTGGTGGTGTGGTTTGATAGTCAGATCTCATAGGGCTTTTAATTCTAAGGGTTCTAGTTCATAGGTCTCTTATATCTCTAATCTTTCCCATTCAATATCTTCCTCTTAATGTGATTTGATGTGAGGAGGTTGTCTTTTTAACTATTCTAACTTATCAATTTCTTCCATGTAGGCCCTTGTAATTTTATTTATTAGTTCCATGCACATACTGGATTCAATCTCCTCTTCAGTTATTAGCAATGGGGTGCCTTCTTTTTGAGTGGTTGCTACATACAAGCACTTTTGTACACATGTCTTCTATACATCCATTGCATGTTGTGATGGCATAATCATTTATGGTCCAAATGTTTTGCACACAATTGTACCCCTTATCACTATATGTGATACATGGAACTCTATGGCTTTGAATGATTCTAGCTTTATCTTCCTTGGAAATTTCCAAGGACAAGTATCTAATTTCAAGCTTTGCATCTATGGTTCTAAGCCATGCTCTTTCCATAAATATGATAAATTCCCCTTTTTTCTTTTCCACATGGATAACTGAGAAGTCAATAGGATAGGACCAATAATTGATGGTAGCAATAACATCTTCTACTTATCCAAGTGAAATAGAAATCGACTAGTTTGCAAGATCTAATCAGGTGTTACTCTTCTTAAGTAAGGGTAGGTTCTAAGCCTTGTACATATCTTGTGATATTAGGTTTACTCCTGACCCAAAATCTAAAAGAGATTTGCATGATTTAAGGAAGTCCTAGGATTTGCTCTCTTCTTGGGAAGTGCTCTTACTTTGATCCAATGTGTAATTATTTATGTAAGCATGATAGTAGTAACTTTCTTATCGATAGGTCTTGGAAGCACAGTTTTCTTTGAAGGATTGTGTATGGATGGGATAGAGTTAGGTGAAATCCCCATTCTTCAAATTATTTTTGGGCTTGTTCTAAGAAAGTGACATTTCCTAGCTCTTGGTTCACATGTAACTACATCCTCAAGTGTGGTTACTGCCCTAGTAGCACTCTTTTGTGGCGATTGTGTTGATAGTTCTACTTACATAACTGGTGACAATATCGATGGTAGGAAGTTAAGAGTTCGAAGTGAGAAACCAGGTATTGGTTTAGAAATATAAGAATTTGGATCCATTCATAAAGTAGTAGATTGATGATATTTTAGTGGATAGTAGTGAAAGGAAGCATGGATAGAAGTATTCCTTGGGGAGATTAGTCAATGAACATAGTATCCATAAGGATCAAGTTATCTATATGGATACTGCTACCTTGGTTGTAGCATTCCCCATAGTTGTGATTGTTGCCACTACTATTAATACTATTCCTATGGATAAGGATATGCCCCACTTGGATAGTATGCTTATTAATAGGGATATCTAAAGTTACCTTGTGGACAAGGCAATCTTCTAGGCATCTATTTCTTAATGAATTTTGGGTTAAGTACATATGCTCCATACTCCTGTAAATGGATCATAATAGGGCAACATCCCTTAGGATGTTCATACTGGCACACTTTGCACTCTTCATCCTCTTCTCAACTAGAGTCTATTACTTCCTCTACTGCAATAACCTTTCCTTTATTTCTATATTGTTCTTTCCCATTGTCTCTTCTTTTCTTCTTATTTTTGCTTTGATGTAAGGCGTGTTTAGTCTTCTCTTCTCCTATCTTCAATGTTGTGACAAATTTCTCATCTACAAAATCTCACATTTTATCTACCTTGGTTACTATATCATTAACTAATTTCTAAATGGATAGAGTCTTTCATTGGATCATATCCTCTAAGGATTCCTTCTCTTATGATTCACATATTCTTAAATCCCTTTTTCTGATGGTGGGATCTCTATTGTATTCTTTGGTTGATTCTCTTTTTCTTAACTCTCCTTCTTCTTTTTCCACTTGGTTAATGAGTCTCTAAATGCAATGAGTTTTCGTCTTGGATATCCTACCTTGGGCATCTACCCCAAGGGTTTCTCTTTTCTTCTTTCATAGCCCACTGACAATGTGTCATAGTTGCTCCTATGTAACAATGAATAGTATATGTCCATTTCCACATCAAGGGATTCATGTATCTCTTTCTTCAATCCTTGAATCTATTTTCTTAAATTTGACACTCTAGAATAGTTTTGATATTTATCATTAAATACCTCTAGCATGGTGCTTTATCTTCGAATAGATTCTACTTCTAATATTTGTACCCGCTCTCTTTTTCTTTAATAAGTGTTCTTGGAAAGAACTTTAGTTTTTGCCAGTCGTTTTCAATATTTTACAAGGCATGGGCATCGTGGAAGGCTTAAAGATGATGTTATGGATCTTCATTATATCCACCTTCAAACTCGGGAATATTATTCATGTCTAGTCTCTTAATATGACTTTCCCTTATGTGCTTGGTTGGGATATACACTACTTTTCTAATATTAATCATGCTATGAGTGGCCAGTAGGGGTTCCTCATAATTTTTGGGTTCGTAGGCTCTATTGTAGTGGTGACCTTTTTGATGCTCATAATGCTTTCTCTCTTCATGAATGATTCTTTCTCTTCTTTGCTCATAATCATCTTCTTCATCATCAAGATGTCTTCTTTGATGCTCTTGTCTCTCAGGATCCCTTCATCTTTTCTTATTGTGATCTCTCATTCATCTTTCTGTCTTATCATAATCTTAAGAGAAGTGTGAGGAAGAAGTTGGAGAATGGTATTGGCTAGTTCTTCTTCTACGACTCCTTAATTCATCCAATTTTGATTCAGTGGAGGTTCTAGGCCTTGAGTTTCTCCTAGGTATGAAGTCTTCCTTATCTTCTTTAGGTGTTTTTACAAGAGCTAAATGCAACTATATCTTAATAGGATCTTTGATATGGATGACTAATGTTTGAGATTGAGATCCATGGGTTTGATGAAATTTCTCTTTATGGAACATGACATCATCTCTTTCCTCTAAAGCAACTATTTGTGGTGATTTCTTTCTTTTGTCAAGCTTATGCCTTGTTTCCATAGCAACATCCCTTCTTACTTGAGCTTTTGTTAGTTGGTATGGCCTAGTCATGTACTTGGTGATATGTTACCCTTCTTGTACATGGTCAAGGATTGACCTTATGAGGGTTTCTTAGAGCATTAATGATGTAAAACATTCTAGAGGTAAAACAATCTTGCCATATAAATCTCTCCACCTTAGTTGTTCATCCTAATGAAATACGAATGTGAAATCAAGATAATATGGATTAGTGTAAGTGTAGGAGATTATATTGTGCATAGGTGCAAGTGTAGGAGATTCTAGTTTGCATAGGTGCACTCCAGTCTTCTTCATTACAATCCTTATCATGACTCTTATTAAATTCATTAGCAAGTGATGATTTCTCATTAAGTGTAGAATCCATATTATGTTTTTTATGCTTTTAATTATGTTTTATGAAAAAAAATTGTTTAAGTGTGAAAGATTTTCTTAATGGCTCCTTACACAAAAAAATTTGTAAAATTAACTACTTAGCGAACATTGAAATCTCCCTACCAATGGAACCAATGATGAGTGGTTGGGTATTTTAACTCTCCAGCATACAAGTTAAGACCATTCACACATGACCATATTATAATCTGTGGATGGTTAATGTAAGTATGCTAGTGGTTGATAGTTGGTTTGTGATTGTTATCTTCTCACATTAAGTTAGTAAAGTGTGAGTAGTATGGTTTAACTCTCAGTGAGGTATATGATATCATAATTTTATGGGCTCAAATTAATCCTAAGTGTTTCTATAATGAAAATGAGAATAAATTCTAAATCTTGGTGATAACAAAAATGTAGATCTATCCTAGCCTATGGAAATAAGCATCCGTTCCTAGTTTTTCGTACATGACCTAAGCTCATGTAACCATTATTGGGATTACTAGGTGAATCCACAACTAAGCGAATCAACTGAAATTACTACAGGGTTACCAAATGATTATACTTAGCACTCGAAACCAATCGTACTTATATTACCTTACTTAGAGATAGTAGTAAAGTAAAGTATTTAAGAAAGATAAATGTCACAAAATTAACCATGCTAAAAGAGAAATTAAGCTAAGTAAACTAAGTAAAATACTATAATGGTAGAAAAAAATCTCAATATTTATTTCTAGTCATGAATTATGCCCAAGTACAATCCACTCAAACAAATATTCCATACAACTATTTTACACCACACCATAGGCATTCACTCTACCATACTAAGTCTAAATCACAAAAATGAATTGTAAGAATTTGGCTAAGTGTTGGGAAAAAGTTATTTCTTAAATGTGATAGTGGGTTAGTATTTAAAGTGGAGACTAGGACCCACTACATCATATCTACAATTACGTAAAAAAAAAGCTATGATATCATAGATATGATATCACATTCGATGACTAACATGATTTTATCATGCTTACAAAGAAGGATGTTGCCTTACTTGGTCATACCAATTGATTGATGTGATATGATGCTATCTTGAAGTATATCCTCTATTTTTAGGTAAGTGCACTGTATTTCTTCTTATCTACCTCATATGCATGTTGCACCAACTCCTTTCTTTTGGCATTGGACTTTGCAAAGATCACTACCACTTTTCTCCCAAAATTAGGAACTCTGGAGGCTTTTGCAATAGTCTTAACTAAATAAAAAATTATGATGTCCTTTTATTTTGACTATTACATCATACTAGCAATTGTTTAAGAAGAGGTATGTTTCACCCATGTACCACTACCCATTTGTTAAGATTTTGGATCAAAGAAGAGATGTTTGAAGTTGCTCACAAATACCTTAGGGCATGAACTCCAAGAATATTCCAAAGTTGGGCTACTAAACGACTAAGCTTTTAATCTCTTTTGTGAGAATCTTTTCCAAACATGCTTCCATGAGGATCACTTCTAAATTTTTCCTTCCATGTAGTGTCCCATCCTATGCAAACTAACTCATTTGAGCTATGCAAATCTACCTAATAGATTCTGCCTCTAGTTATTCACTTAATGATCCTACTGCATGTGTGGCTTATTGTGCATCTTCTACTTGTTCATGTCTACATCCTCATGCATCTTTTTTTTTCTTAGTTTTAGTGGATTCCCTACCTCCTCAACATTTTTAGGTGTCATCCACAATCACATTAATGACCATGTTTTAGATTATGAAATACTTCCATAATGAATTTTTTCCTTAATTTTTCTTCATAGTAGCTCAATTTTAGAAAAATTTTACCATTTAAGCCCTCAAATGATTTTGTTTTGATTTATGAAAGGTTATAATGTAAGTAAATTGTCTTAAATCTTAATTAATTTTAGTCATTTTTAGCATAAGTTATCTTAGTTGTTTGAAAATAATGAATTTAAGTGAATTAAAAAATTTTCAAAACATAAGTTAGTGCCCTCCACAATGAAGAACTCAACTTCAAGAGCTCATAAGTTTTTGAAAAATTTTGAACAAAGATCTAGATCACAAGTTATGGCTTCTTTAAGGTCTGGGCTTTGAAAAACTACAAAAACTCCTCTTATTCTATCAACAAATAATGAGAATTTTCCTTAGGAACAATGCATATTTATACTATTTTTATTCACATCAACATTGATACATTAATGAGGATGTGTCCACAAAGCCTCCTGTGTCAATGATGTAGCATTGATGGGATGATTCACCAAAATTTTTGTTTGATTATAAGTGAATTTTTGATAAATTTCTCAAGATTTCTAGATCAAATTAGAGTCATTTAAAGGTTTCTATGTCATGGAAGAGGTTTTGGATCTTTGAAGCAATTGAAATTAATGAATTGGATAGAGTATGAAGGTTTAAAATTAATGACAATTGATGAGAAGATTGGATTTTTGAAGGTGTTTTGATTTTAAAATTCAATAAAAATTGAGAAATAATTGAATAATAGTACATAAAGCTAAAGATTGTAGTACCTAAATGTTTAGGAAAGTGTGAATTTAGGTCATAGACTACATAAAAAAAACTTATATAAGTAGGGCCTCCTCATAGTAGGCTCCTACCTATAATTCCCTTTCATAACCATTTTACAACATGTCCATAGGTACTTTAGAAATTTAATATTGATCCAACCAACATTCTAACACACATGCAATTGATGTTATCAGAACCCTACATTATATTAAACAAAATCATTAAATTCAAAGTTGAACATATCAATCAAGTGCAATGGATTCAAAATGGATTGTAGAAATTGGAATGTGAGGTACCTTACCATGTGTGTAATATATCCTATGTAGGACATAATTAAGATTATCATTATGCCTATCTAGCTAGATTCTAAACCATGTTTGTACCACTTCCAGTGACATCACATTATGTCATCCTAGACTAATCACCATGAGGTTAACCATAACCACATGAAAACATTATCACTTAATAAGAGAAATTGGGACACATGAATTAAGTTCAAATAAAGTATAATTTATTCTTAACATGTGATTTCTGGGTCTTGGCCATTCGTTAGAGGGGTATCTTCAAGCATGGGTTACATGTCCTTCTAACCTCATATATAATGCTAATCCCACTAGGGATGCACCTTCATGCATCGGTCACATGTCTTTCTAGTTGTACTCTAAGAATGATTTTGATGTATGTCAATTATTTATTTATTATTTTATTACTCTTACTAGAAAACAACCTTCAAGTATGGATGACATGTCTTTCAAGTACAATACTAAGATAAAAACTAGTTATAAAACATATTTTCCAACAATTAAGACATAAGTGATAATATGACCAAGTGAAAAAATGGAACTTATGAAGGAAGTCAATTAGAAAAGAAAGTGAAAAATTATAGGAAATGAAATACATATGAAGAATTTGAAAATACCAAATAACTAGAAAATATTTTAAAAATTTAAAAATTATGAAAATCTATACAATAAAAATTGCAAAAAAAAAACATAATAATGTACTTAGCTCAAAATAATGGACCTTTTCCATGTTTGAGTTTCAAGGATGAGATGTGAAAGATGAATTTGGTGATGGCAGTAGTGAAAGTTTTTAAGGCATTGGTTTGATAGAATTTTTTAAATGACTTGATTTGTTGTATGTTCACCATGATAAGTTTATGTGAATTGGATGGATGATAAATTTATAATACACTAGTCCTATAAATCATGTGGACTAAGTAGAGAACCTTTCAAAGCTTTTGGAACTTAATGCATTGGCCAAAAGTCACTAGCTATCACAATTTTGATAATTATTTTCCTTTCCACCTAATGACCTCCACATGATCCTTCAATAGTTCTTCTATGGAACATATTAGTAGACCAAGACATTAGCAATGACTTTATAGAGGTTTTCCTCTATCTCCATGAAGTGTTTGGCTTAGTGTAAGAATTGTTAAGTCTTGCATTTGTTCCATTTACAAGGGACATTTTGCTCCTTCAAATGTATAAGGAAGTTCATGAATCAAGGAGTTATCACTAATGAGGATACTAAAATAGCCTTTGTGAATAAAGGCTCATCTTAGAATTGATTTGATAAAGAAACTTCATTAACATTATTATCCAATCTTAGTATTGACAAATGATCTGCAATAACATTTTTAGGTCCCTTCTTACCTATCATTGTGATGTTGTACTCTTGCAAGATCACCAACCTCCAAATGATTCAAAGGCTCCTCATTAGCTTGTTCATAAGAATCCTAATCACTAGTAATGCTTGAATGTTTCTAGCACATAAACAACTGTCATCAACTATTTTTTAATAGCAGTGTAGTTGAGCTATACTCCAACAATGCTCCTTCTTACATGGCAAATGTAGTAGGAAGCTTTTCAATCATCTAACTATGTATGCATGGCTAATTGAATGTATTTATCATTATGTGAAAAGGCTATAATCAATTATAAGCTTGCAGAATTGGAGTTTTTATAAGTTTTTATTTCAGAATCTCAAATGTCTTCTCACAATCATCTAACCATATAAAAGGAACATCCTTCTTTATAAGCTCTACTAATAATTTTGCAATCTTTTAGAAATTTTAAATAAAGCACTGATAGTACCCTATGTGTCAAAGAAATGACCTTACATATTTTACTATTTGAGTTCCTTATATAATACCTTGAATCATCTTGATCTTTTCTAAATTAACTTCAATATCTTTTTCTAATATCTAATGCCCAAGAACAATGCCTGCCTAGATCATGAGGTGACTTTTTTATTAATTGAGTTTTAAATTTGTTTTCATGTACCTATTCACTACTTTTTTTTAACTAGTATAATTCCTATTTAAAGTTAGATTCATAAGTGAATAAATCATCCATGAAAACTTCAACATCATTATCAATTTTCTTTTAGAAGATGTCTAAGACAAGGCATTGGATGGCTGTAGGAGCATTCCATAAGTCAAATGGCATCTTTTTGTAGGTAAAATTCCCCCAAGAACTTATGAAAGTTGTTTTGTCTTTGTCCTAAACTATAATATGTATTTTTTAAAATTCATTATAACTATCCATGAAGTTGTAATATTTGTATCCTACTATGGTTTCCAACAACTTGAAATCAATGTAGATTTACCATTGGTTCCTTTTTCAGCAAACTCACCAATGGTCTAGTCCACTTATTATTTTTCATAACATAAATGAATCCACCTTTCAAGAGCCTTTAAATCTTGCATTTTGTAACTTATTTTAGGTTTAGATTCAACCTACAATGTGATTGATATTTGGGCTTGATGACAGGATCTATGTAGATCTTGTGCTAGCATATGCATGAATCTATTCCTATTATCTCATCATATGATCAAGCAAAGCTTGTTGACCATTTATTTACAACCTTCAATAGCTTCTATTTTTGCTCTTCTGTCAACATCATATTGATGATTACTATTTTATCTTTTAAAAAACAACATACTCTATTGACTCTGATAATGTTTTCAATATAATTGGTTCAAGCACAAGTTCTTCTAGAAATTCCAACTCTCTATTGTACATACCCTTCCTAGAAGAGTTGCTACTGTATCTTTTCCATCTCCTATAGCTTCTTTACATAGGATTTGGTCAATGCTTCTTTTTATTTCATACTGATTAATGATTTTTAACTTTCACCCACTATTAGCAACTTGATGTCATCATGTCTAGTGGTAACTACGTACAAGCACCTTTGCACACTCCCATGCTCTTCATAAGAACTGCATGATATTATGCTTCTTGGTCTAACTGTAATATCTTTCTACATGTAGTTGCACCTTGTGTCATTGTATTCTAGGACTAAAACTCTTTATGATTTCAAGCTTGACATCGATGATGCTTAGCCAAGCCCTTTCCATAATAATAAAAAAATATCCTTTATAGTTATCTACATGGATTACCAATAAATATGCTAGATAGGAAAACCCATTGATGATGATTACAATATCCTCCACATATCCTGAAGGAACAATGACAAACTTATCTATAAGCTCTAACCTAACGTTGCACCTTTTGATTGGTGGTACGCTCCAAGCTATGTACATTTCTTAAGAGATTAAATTAACTATAGAACTAGATTCTAACAAAGCCTTGCATGATGTATTCTTGCAATCTATAACTATAGATTTGTTTGCTTATTAGAAAGGTTACCTACTTTAATCTAGTTAATAACATAATATGTTAACATGGAAATTTCGATATGAGTGCTTTGGTTTGAAGTTGATTCTTATGAGACATGGAAGGATCTTGGAGTTGCTGTGGGATTTACAACTGCTAAATGCTTGCATAGGTTTATATGCACTAGCAAGTCTAAAGATATGGTGCTTATGAGGCTTATATTTAGACCCACTTGAACTATAATCCACCTACATCTGTACATCCCTAATAGCATTTTTATAGTGTGGCTAAAGAGGTAACTCATCTTGCATTTGTGAATGTGACATTAAAGGAGTTAGAGTGTGTGATGGTTGAGAATTTATAAGAGGTAAATGTGAAGGATAGAAATGTGACTTTTTCTTAGAGTAAAAGGCTTGTGGTATTTTGATGGGTAGTAGTAGTGAGAGGAGTAAGTTTGAGAAGTAGCACCACTTAGAGAAACAAGTTAGACATCATATCTATAAGGATATTGTTGCATTGGTTGTGGTATCTGCTACAATTGTGGATTTTGTCACTATTAATAATACTTCCCCTAAGGTGAAGATAAAGCTCCACTTGGGTAGTATTATTGATTATGGAACAACCTATAGTTTCTTTCCATATAAGATAATCTCCTAGGCATCTACTTTTTAATGAACTTTGGATTTAATGCATATGCCCCTGACTTAGATAGATGTAACATAATAGGATAACATAACTTTGCATATTCATATTAATATAAGTCACATTCGTCATCATTAAAATCTAAGTCAACAACCTCTTCCACTACAACAACTTTGCCTTTTGGCTACATATGTTTTGGCTCCTTCATTCTTCTTTTTCTTATCTTTGTATTATGCAAGAGCTTTCTAATTTTTCACTCCTACTATTTTGAATGCAATTATCAATTTTTCATCCATCAAATCCTATAGTTTCTCAACCTTTATCGCAATGTCTAAAACTAAAATTTGGATTAGCAAAATCTTTCGCTCAATCACCCTTTCCATATGATCTTCATCCTCCTTTTTGTTATATACACATGCATTCCTTTTGTGAAGAGGGGGGCAGGGTCAACAGGGATCTCTATTGTACTCCTTTGTATTTTTCTTCTTCTGTAATTTTCCTTCCTCTTTTGTACCTAATTAATTAATCTTTAAATTTTATGATCCATGATTTTTTAAAGTCTTCCTTAGGGATAGATCCCAAGAATCTTCTTGGTTTTGTTTCATAGTCCATCTATGATGTTCCTCAATTATTTCCTTTGAGAAAAGTAATGACCTGGGTACCTATACAATAATGATTTGTACCTATCCAAGGCTACATTAAGGGATTTATGCTTGCCTTATTTTCATCCTTGAATATTCTTTTTCAAGTTGAACACTTTGAAGTACATTTGATATTTGTTATTAAGTAACTTCAACATCATACTCCATCTTCTTATAGATTTTGATTCCAAAGATTGGTACTAGCCCTCTTCTTCTTTGATAAGTAACTTGGGGAATAATTTAAGCTTCTACCAGTTGTTCTCTATGTTCTACAAGGAATAGACATCGTGGAATGCTAGCAAATGATATTGTAGATTAGCATTGTAGACTCCTTCAAATTTGGGAATATTGTTTCCATCAAGCCACTTGATGTGGCTATCTATTTTATGTCTAGTTGGAATGTAAACAACCTTCTTGATCTTCATCATGAAACTTATTTCTAGAAGAGATTCATCATAATGATCACATTTATCAGTTCCTCTCTCATGACCATGACCACTTTTGTGTTGTCTACTATGTCTTCCTTCTTTTTTGTATTCCCTATCATGTTCTTTATCTCTATCTCATCTACCATCCATACCTCCATCCTAATTATGATCTTTTATATTAAATCCACTAGATTCTCTATAATTATCATTTCTTCCTTGGCCACATTTATTCTCATCAAAGCATAACAATGATGATGATGAGGATAATAGAGAACTAGGAAAGCCATGCTAAATTTCTCTCATTTTATGATCTCTTTGATTATCTCTAGGTTTCCTACTAGAAGACATAGGCTTGGAGGTCCTTCTTGTATTGGACTCAGTTCTCCTTTTTTTGTTAGTTGCTAGCTAAGAATAAATGTAGCCACAGGTTTATCATATCATCTCCATTAGAGGAAGGAGGATTTTGGTAATCTAGTATACCATAACAGTAATATATATTCTCCTTTTCTAACTATGATGTTAGCAAAATGAATACCCCCTTTCCCTTTATTACTTCATGGTGGCCTTCCATGAAACAATCTTTCTAATTTTGAACTTCAATAGATTGATAGGAACTAGAAATTTCATTGGCTATCTTATAGTTAATGAAATTTTCATTTAATCCAACTTGCATCAATACCACCATGAGTATTGATAGATTTGAATAATTAGGTTGTAACATAATTTTTTCTTCTAGGTCCTTCCATTGCATTTGTTATCTTAGTGAAGGATGAAGAAGAATTCTAGATAATAAGGATCTAAACGTTGGTATACTATTTTAACTTGATAGCATATGTAATATTTTCTTCTAGTTGTTTTGTATGTTCTTTCATAGAATCGTCAATAAGTGGCAAATCGGCTTTATAAGAATAAGTCATTTTTAGTTATTATATATTCCTTAATAACATAATATTATTTCTTAAGCAAAAAATCATTAAGTCCTAATAGCAATCATGAATGATTTAAACTAATCTAGATCACTAGCACTAGTCCCCAATAATGGTGTTAATGATAAGTAGCAAGTGTCTCATATACCCAACCATATAAATCACAAGTGTTCATGCATAACCTAGTTGTATTCTGTGAACTAGACTACTAATATACCTAGATCATTAAACATTATCATAGATCATTTTCTTCCAATTAGACTTATGTTACCCTTTATTCATATGGTTAAGTGTAATTGGGACATACAATCTTTCATGTTTTTTGGCCATGATTACAATATTGTGGAAATATAGAAAAATTCTAATTAATATAATAAAAAGTAAATAAAGCTTAATTTAGCCTAAGCAATGAGCATCTATTACCAACTTGCCATACATATCCTGAACATACCCTACTATTGCTAGGGTACCAAGTGCTCCACTACTGGGCATACTAAGTGGCACATTAGTTGGATTACTAAATGTTAATATACTTATGATTGAAGTTAATAGTACTCATTTTGCTTAACTAACATGCATTTAATCATACATTTTTATTCAAGTATGCATAAAAGAAATGAATAAGAAAATTAAAATATAATTAGAATAATATTAGGCTAAATAAAGTTAAATAAAGTTAAATAAATCTTGATCTTATTGTTATCATGAAAATGTATCCAAGCATAGGACCACTCAAATAATATTTCATACAATTAATTCACATTTACACTATAGGAACTTGCTAATTATTCTAACTTTTACAAGAGAAAAATGTAAGATCTTTACTACATTAATGATAAAAAATGATGTCATAAATGTGTTGGTGATGCATCTATATAGGCCTTTATTACCACTATGTTAATGTTGATGCGTTAACATAGTTAGGCCTATGTTAACATTGTTGCATCAACATAGTAGCATTGATGTTGGTGTAGTTATCTAATTTACAGTTCATCAACTAACTACAATACCTTCAATCATTGTGATATTTTAAGATAATTATATCATTTTAAGGATTGTAACTAGTGCATGAGTTAATTGCCTTATCCCACAAGGAGGTAACTATTCTTACAACCTAATTGGAATGAGATGGTAAATAGAATAACTAATTCTAAGATCAAATGTATGGATTATTTGTTTTATGTTTACAAGTATTATTAATAAATCTAACATGTACATTTTTATGATATGTAAACTCTATCCATAGGAAGATTGAATTTACTATTTGGTATAATTCATTACATGATATATTTTATTCTTTTATTCTTGCTAGGGATTACTCCCATATTATTTATGCCTAATTTCTATATTCTAATACTAATTTAGAATAACTTTCAAGAATGGATGGAGAAAATCTTTCTCACTTTGGTTTAGATGGATCTTAATTTGACATTTCATGTGGATATGTCTAAAATTTTTATGAAATAAAGTATGCTTAAGGAAAAAGCTTCCTTTAAGTAATAGGAGTGATCCAATCTCTCAAGCATGATATTTATAAGAACTCATATAAATAAGAACATTCATGGTTCCATTATTTCTAAATATGATAAAATCAATGGTTCACATTATGATAAGATTAATAACTTCATATGAGTAATTGATATATAATTTCTAGCTAGCACTTTGATCATTGGTCAGGGTCCCCTACACCTAACCATACAAATCATAATTAGTCATGCATAATCCAATCAAATTCCATTAATGGAGCTAGTGTGGTGTCTAGATCATTCAACATTAATTGCAAGTTATCATCTTCCCACTTAGACTAGTAGTAGGTCTATCACGTATGGTTTAATCCAAAATGAAACATATGATTATGATGTTGTTGGGTGCTTCAACTAAATTAATCAATAACATAGAAACTAATTATATAATCTAATTAACAATGAAATTAAATCCTAAATTATCATAAGGGTAATGAGTATTTATTTCTAGCTTTCTGTACCTATTCTAAGCTCACATACTAATTGTTGGGGTTACCAAGCATTATGCTATTAGGAAAACCAAGAAATAATGCTATTGGGACTACTAAGAGAATACATGTTTGCTCTCGAAATTGGTCATGCTCATTTCATCAATTGATTAATGTGTGTACATGGAAAGAAAATTTCATTGAAAGAAAATCCATTCTAAGTCAAAGTGCTACAATGAATATGAATCAATCTTGATCTTATTATTGTTCATTAAATATATCCAAGTATAATGCTACTCAAATAAAACATTGTACAATTGACTCAAATCCATGCTATAGGCACTCACTAGTTAATTCCTAAGACTATGAAAGAAAATTATAAGAGTTTGGCTACACTACTAACTAAATGGTGTAAAATACGCAATGAATGCTCACCTATTTATAGCCAAATATTGAGATTTCTTCAACACATATACGTTGATGAATATAAGTTTGTGTCTATTGGAATGCTTTGATGTAGCTACTATATACCAAATGCAACATAGCATCTACAATATAGCAACCAACTAAGATGTGTCAATGTTGATACGACATAGCATTTATGATATTACAACCTATGAGGGTTGGAAAATTCAATGTTAGAAAATCAAAAACCCTAGTGTAAAACAATTTAACCCCAAATCCAATGGTCCTTGAAAAAGGATTCGAAGCACCTCAAATGGTTTGACACATCACTTGAGGACTTTGAGATTTATTATCAAGCATATTTAGCTAAAACAAGAAGATGAACTCTAATCCATAAATACGCTGGACTTAAGGTGAATTTTTGAAATATAACACATGAGCAGGAGAAATAGCAAAACAGAGACTACAAACTTCATATTTAATATAATGAAAACACTGTGCATGTACAAGTTTAAAACATACAGATCAAGAGCTTCGAAGAAGCCCAAAATAAGAAAATATCATTGGAATTCAATTACAGATGGCAGAGTGTATCCTACACTTGATCTACTATGACTCCACACACGATTTGCATTCTAAATGCAACTAGAAAGATTTGGTTGGATTGAATAATCTGTGATGAAATATGGTTAAAATGCTACAAAAATATGCAACTCTACTCCATTGTTCCTACTTTAGAAAATTCAATCTACCAAAAGTCCTAAAATTTACTATAAATTTGGCTTAAATAGGTTGCAATCTGCATTGATTATAATTCCATACGCTCACATAAGCATTACAAGATGTGTGTAACATAAATACACAACTTGTAAGCCAATGTATTTGGCTTTTAGGCTAAAAATGCTAACGTATTTAGCATTTTCACCACCCAAAATTCCAGCATAAGAGACTTTTACTACCTATCCGCGCATTTACATTTTACAACTTAAATGGGATTTACAGCATATAAGCTAGCTTAAATAACATTTATAGTTTGTATGCTATAAATTCATTTTTATATATTAAAAGTTACTATAATTTAGCTAAAATAAGGTCATTGGATGGGATTTTTGACAAGAATATAGGTAATTATAAGTACCTTTTAATTCCCATCAAGTACATTGCAAATTTGGCTATTAAGGTTTACCATGCAAAATTGTAAATTCTCCTTGAGGTGTTTCATAACCAAATAATGTACATGATAAATGATGCTTTATCATACCCACACAACTCATCCTCAAGTTATATAAAATTAACAAAGTTCCATTAAAAAAATTAAAGGGTGACCAAGACTACATTGACTGACATTATCAAACTTGAGTGTCACTTTATAAAATTTTCTTGAAGTGAATGTATTACAAAATGGCAAAAAGATTAAAAAAACATCAAATTTTAACAAATCACAAAAGTCTTTAAAAATCCATCAATGATAAATCTTCAACTTGTTTCTGGTGGTGATAGCTTTTCCAACCTTGGTCATTATGTTGGCATTTCTCTTTTTATGAAAAAATTTTTGAAGAATGTACCAAAATTTCTTCTCATTAACTCATGGGTTTCTAGATAGCAAACATATGATGTTTAAGCTTTAATTCTTATATCTAGTATTTGTCCATGAGCATTTCCTCTTCTTGGCCTCCTTTCCTTACCTTACAAAACATTAAACATTAAACATTCATTTAGGCATCATTTGTAATCACCAAAGGATTAATGGTAGCTTTGGTAATCAAAAAAATTAGCATTTAGAATCAAGTTAATTACAAAATAACATTCCTAAGGCTATGAGGCATTTCAATCATTTTGATTATTTTTACTATAACTTTTGATTATTTTTACTATAACTTTTGATTATTATGTTTGAAAATGGAATGCTAGAAAAAATTTTATAATCATATCCTTAGCCCCCATGACAAATAAGCTCAACTCCATGAGCTCAAAAGCTTCAAACAACTTAGGCTTGGTTCACAAGATATTGTAAATGCATCTAAATATTAAAAATCATGAGGTATCAAAATGGCCAAGAAATATTGAATTTGGAGGAATTTTCAATATCAAAGCATTAAAAATTAATCAAAATTGATGAGTGGTCCCAAAATCATGCATAAATTTAGAGAAGTTGTCCATAATATCCTTAAAGATGTGACTTGGCTCAAAGGCATGATCAACAAAAGTCATGCAAGAGGGTCCTCCCCAAAGCAGGCTCCTACCATAATGCCTTTACGTAACCACTTCTATAGATGTCCATGGACACCTTACAAATTAAATGTGAATCATGTATTTGTTCCAAATAATACACAAATTCCCTCATTGGGATCCTACACTATACTATATAAAACCATTGGGCATATAATTACATGTAATAATGAGGTGAATAATGGGATGAGAAGGGATTGTAGAGATTAGGACTTGAGATACTTTACCATGTTTGTAGTAGGTTCTTATGTCAATTATGGTTAAGATGATCATCATGCCTTTTTGTCCAAATTTTAGACCAAGTCCAAACCTTTACCAATGACATCATATTGCATCATCTTGAACCTGCTACCATGAGATCAACCACGAAAAAACCATCATTCAAAAAGAAAAAACAAGAAAAAAATTTTAATTAATTAATTATATAAATTTTAATTTTTTTAGGAAGCTTGGCCATTGGGTAGAGGGGTACCTTTAATCATGGATAATTTGTCTATGCAACCCCATAGCCAAATGCCAATCCCACTAAAGGGATACCTTCAAGCATGAATAACATGTTTTTCTAATCACATAATGAGAATAGTCCAAGAGACCTTTGGGATTTCTAGAAGAAGCCTACCTTCAAAGATGGGTAACATGTCTTTCCATTGGTACCTCAGGAACCAATTTCTTTTGTGAATTAATTAATGAGAAGCTTGTGCTTTCCTTACTAAAGGACTCCCTTCAAGCATGGATAACATCTCTTTCCAATGAGATGGCAAGGCAACACTTATTCAAGAACATGCTTTCATCAAAATTAAAACATGAGTAATGATATAACCACATGGATTAGTAAGACCCATAGAGGAAGTGCAATCAATCAACAAATCTTCTTGATGTCATCTCCTTTTCTATTCCCTTTTGGTCTTTCCCCCTTTCTTTAAGACATAATGATCATGAGTTAATTTTAATTTAATGTAAGAAGAATTATATTTCTCTTATGATAAAGACCTCTTATTTATAGGGACTAGAGGGATGGATGGTGTGGTCTCACTACTTTGCATAATTATTTACTCAATCATCTTGATAGCATAAGATAAAAACCCAACACATGGTGTTGATTTTTGCTTCATGACTAGCAACATTATTTAAAAAAACATAGTAAATATCCATTAAAAAAAGAAAATAACTTAAGAAAAGAGAAAATTATAAAGAAAAGAAAAAATAAAGAGAAGTGAAAAACATATTAAGAATTAGAAAATTTTGAAAAAATAGGAAGATGTCAAAAATAGAAAAATTATAAAAAATTCTAAAATAAAAAATAAAAATGCACTTATCACTTATTGATTTAACATGGGCCATCTTCCTCACAACTAAACTCATGGATGAGCATTCACAAAGTAGACTACACATTCTTGAGATCACACACCATAGGTTTCTCATTCATCATCTTTAGTGATTTATGTTTTCACTTGTTAGTCCATTTAATATAAATGATAATCAAGTTTTGATCATTTGTAGGCACATATCCAACTCAAATAGAAGGTATTTATATTTGAGAGGGTTTAGATATATTTTCTTTTTTATGTTCTATTTTAATTTTAGATCCTCTTGTTTATTACTTTCTTCTAGTATATGGTTAGGGTGTAATATGTTATTTTGTAAGTTTTTTACTTGGTTCATTTTCTTAGGACAAGAGTTGATAAGTGGGTTGGATGTTTTTGTGTATCTTTTGGATAGTTTGGTATTCTTATTTTCTATCCAATAGGTGTCTTTTGGTGTAGTAGCTATTGTGTAGATATGGTTTTACACAAACACTTGTTCCTCACCCTTTCTCATTATCAGTAATGCATGGAATTTCTATCTCTCCAAAGTGTCATGTTCAGCTTTTATGTTGTTGTTTTTTTTTTTTTTTTTGAAGTGGTGATGATTGTTGATTTTTTTGTAGGATTAGAAGTATTTATTTTTATGATGAAGAAGGTTGGACCATATTTTTCTAGGGTTATTTCTAAAGATCTAGTAGGTATACTAGTTTTATTTATAAATTTGGAAACTATCCTAAAGAAAGGATGTTTTCAAGGCTTGTTCTTAGGACTACTAGCACTATCATTCACTTATATGTTTACAACACAAGTGACATTCTTCTGTTGAGGTGGTGGTATCAATTTTTCTTTTATTTTTGGTGGTGGCATATGTTCAAGTGAAGTATGAGACTATTGAGGATATGATAAATGGTGATTCCATAGAAGATGTTGCAGGTTAATGGTATTCAAGAGGGTATTAGTAATTTGTTGAGGCATGGGTAGTAGAACCATTAGGAGAAGAAAGTTGTTAAACACAGTATCCATAAGGGTTTGGCTAGAAATATGAATATTGTTAGTTTGGTGATGGCATCCTCCAAAATTTTTGGTTTTTCCATTATTGTTAATAGTAGTCTTGAGGTTAAGGAGGAGTCCCACTCATATAGTACTATTGGTTGTGGGATTTTCTATCATCACCTTATGGATAAGGTAGTCTCTTGGACATTTGCTTTTTTACAAACTTGGAATTCGAAGCAAAGGACCTAGACTATTGTAGATTTAACATAACTAGGCAATAGTCCTTTGGATGTTCATATTGATAGATGTTACATTCATCATTCTTTTTTAAGTCTAATTCTACAACCTCTTTCACTACTTCATGTTTCTCATTTTGTCTTGGTCTATTAATTCTACCTCTTTTGTTCTTTCCTCCATGATTTTCAATATGGTTGTAACTTGCTTATTCATCAATTCCTACATCTTATCTATCCTAGTTCTAATATCAGCGATAAACTTTTGCATGGATAAGATTTTGTGTGAATCATCTCATTAAGAGTTGCCTCTTCTTTTTAATCACAAATATGGACCTCCTTCTTGCGAAGAGTTAGATCCCACTTACATTCCTCTATGCTCTTCCTTTTGCATAGCTCTCCTTCTTATTTTTCCACCTGTTCAATTAGTCTTTGTATCTGATGAGTTCTTGGCTCTCTTAATCTTTCTTAAGCATAAATCTTAAGGATCTCAATTATTTTGTTACGAAGCCCATCTTTGATGTGACAAAGCTATTCTTTTCAAGAAAATCCATGGCATGGGAATATATGTAATAGAGAATAGTATCTACCCAAGTTTGCATTCAAGGATTCACGGTTCTCTTACTTTCATCCTTGGATTTTTTTTCTTAGATTAGATACTCTTGAATAGGTTTGATATTTCTCGTTGAAGAGCTCAAGCATTGTGGATCACCAATGGATTGAATTTGGTTCCAACGATCTATACCAACTTTTATCTTATTCCATTAGTATTCAAGGAAAGAGCTTAAAATTTTCTAAGTTACTTTTAATATTTTGCAAGACACAAGCATCCTTGAATACTTGTAAATGATGTTGTGGGTTAAAATTGTAGACTCCCTTAAATTTAGGAATGGTATTCATATTAATCCATTTTATGCAGCTTTTCCTTTGATGCCTGATGAGTAGCAAGGTACCCCTATGCCATACCATATGAATCATAGGTGTTCACGTGTGATCTTGTCAAATTTCACAAAATTTAATTACCAAGTACACTAGAGCTAAATAGTGAGTTTGTGTTGTCCATTCGTTGTCTTCCTAGTCTCACTTGTGAAATGCAAGTGTATGGTTAAGTGTGATTAAAGCATAAGATTTTTATCATTTTATGTTTTATCAATTTGATTGCCTAAAAATAATAATGAAAGTGAGAGTAATTAAATGCTAAGTGAACTATTGTCTAATCTAACCTAACACAAGTAACCATCCCCACTTCCTGGACACATCTTGAACTTCATGTAAACACTACTAGGTTGTCAAATGCTAACCATTTCTAAGCTACCAAGTGTCACACATATGTTCGAAGAGGTCATGCTTGTGTATTTTAATTAGTTTCTTGATTAATCAAAATTAATTGCTAAATAAATAACATTAAATATAAACTACATGAAATCGTGATATATAAATGCATAAAGAAAGAAAGTCTCAAGTGCTACAAGGATGAATCAAAGAGCTCATCTTTATTGCCAACACAATGGTGTGTTTAGGTACATCAATGCTTGAATAAAGATCTGATTACACTTAGACCTCCTACTATAGGCACTTGGAAAATATTCTAACTGTTGAATGAAAAAACTACAAGAACTTTGCTACTTGACTTCAAAAACTCCTTACGAATCATGTGTCCAAGGGTTGTATTTATAGGCTCAAGAGTACCCTGCAATATCGCATGCCCAATATCACATCTTGGGCCATGATATTGTGTACCCGATATCGCGACCACCCCACTATTAGAGCCTATGTAAAACATGATTCATCATACCTACATGGCTAAATGAAAACTCGTCCTTGAGTATAGAAGAAGAGGAACAAGTTCCTTACAAAATATATTAGGAGGTATGGATTATTTGACTAATATGCAAAGTGACACGAAGGAAATAGACAAATACAGAAGTGCCCAAGCATACATCATTACAATTGTGTACAACATTGGGTGTTCATGACAACAGAAAAGAACATCCTTGGATCCAATGGACATCCAACCCCTCTTGACAATAGAAGAATGAGGGAGAGGTAGCAGAGATTCAACAGTCATGAACAATCTCCCATGATTGATATTGTTGCATCATCCTTAGTGAAGATAGACCTGCTTCCAGTCCATGCTCCCCATTGTAATCACAACAAAATCAAGGATTAGTATATACAGTGTAACACATAGTAGTTGAATACCTTATCTCATTAATGATTTTACCTAGCTAAGTTATGATTGTGATAAACTAGTTATTTGATAATGCTAGTGGGAAGATAGAAAAATGCGCTAAGTAAGAGAAGCAATCCATAAAATTCAAAAAAAGCTTAACACAAGGAATACTAAAAAGAGGGTATAAAAAATTCACAACAATAAAAAGAAATAACTCACTAAAATAGTTGTGAATATGTGCACAATTGGATGGCATTGATGG
Organism: Gnetum montanum; assembly: GCA_015680685.1. Lineage (NCBI taxonomy): Eukaryota > Viridiplantae > Streptophyta > Gnetopsida > Gnetales > Gnetaceae > Gnetum > Gnetum montanum. The sequence goes on along the minus strand of MNCI01016355.1, from coordinate 581,990 downwards.
GGTAAATAAAAAGAATTCGATTGTAAAAAATGTCTAAGGTTAAAGAACTTATCTTAACCAAACCAAAAGATATGCAAGTAGGTCCTCCCTAAAGTAGACACAAGCCTTTTATGCCCTTGCATAACTTCAAACCAAACAGTCCGTGGGCTCCATGTATGATTAATGGTTATGGAAGGTTAAGTACAAAAGCCTAGAAGTAACTGACTAAGAAACTCGACACATCCAACCAAAACATTGAATCAAAACATGAAATTAGCAATGAGGTGAGGCATGAAAAGCATAGATGGATGAGAGAGAGAATGGAATGGAGTTCCTAATTATGGTCACATGAAGTCCCTTATGGATTTTGTGATTAAATGACTCAGTAGGATCCATCCTTAGTACAGACCAAAACCAACCACTTTCAATGACTTTACATCGACATTCTAAGTCTAGTCCATCCCCTGAGACACAAAAATGCTCCCACAAAACAACCACTATTCCAAATTGGAGAAGCAGTAAGAAGTGAGAAAGGGACTTACTTAGAGGAGACAAGACAAGTCCCATAACTAGTGCTTATAGCCCTTTTATTTGGTCCAAGGGGTGTGCTTTGAATTCCCAATTTTTTTTGAATGGGAACCACACCATTCAAAGACCCATGCATTTTCGCATTTATTTTGCCCAAGGGGCATGCTTTGAATCCTCATCTCTTTTTTTTTTATGAGGACCACACCATGCAAGGACTTATTCAACTTCCTCTTGTGGAATGACAAAAAATGATGAGAAGTTCATGAGAACACCCCCGCACATAGGAAAATGAAAAATCATGAAGAATACCACATCCCTTTGAAGCCACACCCTATTTGAACCTTTGATTCCTTTCAAATTCTGGAAACTACACAAGTTAAAAATTTATTAACGTTGTATTAATGAAAAAGGAACTGCATGTTTCCAAAACAAGAAAAACCATAGAGTGTGTGGATGGGTGGTTGATGTGGACTCACTACCTATTACATGAAAAGAAACCATGTCCTAGTTGTTAGTAACGACATTCAAAGTTAGAAACCAGACATCAACAATTAAATCACAATTGATACAAACCATCATCGAGTAGCATATTACCATTGTACCTGGCATCTTATTAGTAAAAAGAGGAGAGAATTACACCAAACATGAGAAAATATAAAAGAAAGTAAAATATATTTAAGAAATATTAAATATACTAACGATGGTATAAAAAAAACTTGGAAAAGATCAATAACCTAAAATAACAAAAAGATGTAAAACAAAGAATATAAAAACAAAAATTTGTAAAACCAAAAATGTGTAAAATAAAAAGTCAAAAGACTAAGGAGCCACGTAAAGTGTTAGTATGAATGACCATATCCCCCACAACTAAGTTGGAAGGAGGAAATCCGAAAGATTGAGCATGGTTGTCCATCTGGCGAGGTGTCTGTTGAGTTGGTTAACTTGGGCTCATGGAAAGGTTTTAGTTGTTGGATGTTGACTAATTACTTTTTGTCTGGGCTATCAAGTTTGTATATAATCATGGCCCAAGATGGAAAAGGCTCTTTGATAATGTAAGATCCTTCCCACAATGTTTGAAATTTGGTTCATTGAGGTACATGTGCAGGATTCTAGTAGAGAACCTTGTCTCCTAGTTGAAACTTGATTTTCCTTTTTTTGAGGTTATGGAATTTCTTGTTGAATGCCTTATGCATTTAGTTTGATGATAGGACCATTAATTAATTTTCATCTAGCAAGTTGAGGTTCATTAATCTTTCCTTTTATGCTAGACTTAGATCCATGTCAAGGTCCTAGGCTATAGAGAGTGTACAGAGCTCAGATTGAATGGGTAGTGTTGGTAGTTTTTCATATACAAGCTCATAGGAAGAATAACCTATGGGAAGCTTCCATGTGAACTGATAGGCCTAAAGGGAATCTTTTAATTTGGTGTTCTAATCCCTTCGGTATTTGCTAATAGTTCACGTTAGAATTTTTGTAATCTCCTAATTAGTTACTTCAGCTTGACCATTGGCTTGAGGGAGATAAGGTGTTGTGAGTTTGTGCTCAACCCCCAAGCACTGCATAAGTTTTCAGAAAGTGGCACTTGTGAAATGAGTTCCATTATCAAAAATTAATGCATGAGGCACACCAAACTAATTTATAATATTCTTTTGTACAAACCGAGCAATAGTAGTGGATGTACAGTTGGTGATGACTGCTACTTCTAACCACTTAGTGCAATAGTCAACTATGACTATTATATACGCCTTTACATTTGACAAAGGTGTGATGGAACCCATAAAGTCAATGCCCTAAATATCGAATGGCTCAAGAGGCTGAATCCATTGCTATGACCCCTCCATTTGAGCTGTCATTCCACCATCCCTCTAACAACGATCACAAGCATGGACAAACTGGTGTGCATCTCTAAAGATTGTTGGCTAGTAATATCCTACCATGAAGATTTTTATGGTCATGCATCTCCTAGCATAATGGCCCCCACAAGGGCCTTCGTGAGCATCTTGGAGAACATGCATTTAACCTATGTCAAGGACACACCAGCATACTAGGTCGTCGAGACATACTTTGTAAAGGTTCCCGTTGATTTCCATGAAATGCTTAACCTGGTGAAGAAACTATTTTTTCTTTTGGGTGTCCAACCTTTGCAACGGTTTTTGCTTGAGCAAATAAGTAAGAATGGTGTCATATCATCTTGGTTCATTGGGCATTTATGCATTAATAGCCCCTACAAAGAGAGATTCATTAGGAAATTGATCAGATAAGGGGCTCTTTTTCTCCTTGTCATCCCATCTTAGCCATGATAAGTGGTCAATGACCACATTTTTCACACCCTTTCGATATACCATTGTGAGATCAAACTCTTACAAAATAATGAGCCACCGTATGACATGGGGGCTCACCATTGGTTTATTCATTAAAAATTAGATGGTGCTATGATCTATGTGCACGAACACTTTATAACCAAGAACATAGTGCCTGAACTTTTTTAAGGCAAATACCATCACCATCAACTCATTTTCCGTAGTGGTGTAATTTAGCTATGCACTTGTGATACTCTAACTTGCATAGTGAATGTAATATGGATGTTTTTAATCATCCAACTATGTAAGCACTTCCCCCAAAGCATAATTTGATGCATCAATCACCACATGAAATGGCCTAGACCAATCAAGTACTTATAGAATTGGGGTCTCAACAAGCTTCTGCTTCAGTTGTTGGAATGTTGTTTCACATGCAGGGGTCCAGATAAATGGGGTATCTTTCTTTGTTAATTCAACCAATGGCCTGGAAATTTTGGAAAAGTTCTCAATGAAGTGCCAATAGTAGCCAGTATGACTAAGGAATGACTGCACTTCTTTAACAATTTTTTGTTAATGGGTTATTCATTAGATGACCCTTATCTTTTTAGGGTCCACCTCGATTCCTATTTTTGAGATACGATGCCCCAAGACTATGCCTTCCTAGATCATAAGATGGCTCTTTTGCCAATTAAGCTAGAGATTTTTTTCAACACATCTCCTTAACACTTACTCAAGATGGTCCAGGGCTTGCTCAAACGTAGCTCTATAGGTAGAAAAGTCATCGATGATGACTTCTACCCCACTACAAATTTATTTTTGAAAAATGCCAAGGACTAATCGTTGAAATGTAGCTAGGACATTACATAGATCAAATGTCATTTGACGATAAGAAAAAGTCCCCCAAGGACTTGTGAAAGTCATCTTTTCCTGGTCCTCTGGTATGATTTGGATTTGATTATAGCCACTATAACCATCCAGAAAGTTGTAGTAGTTATGCCCAGAAATGGTGTCCAAAACTTGTTCAACAAAAGGCAACAGAAAATGATCTTTGAAAGTTGCCATCTTGAGCAGCCATAAGTTGATGCACACTTGCCATTTGCCTTCTTTCTTGGGCACGATCATGAGTAGGTGAACCCACTCACTATCTACAACAAGGTAGATGAATCTAGCCTTCAGGAGTTGCTTGATCTCCTCTTTGACAATCTGCTTTAATTTGGGATTCAATCGCCACTGCGACTATCATTTCAACTTAACAACAAGGTCAATGTATATTTGGTGCTGGCATATTCTTGAATCTATTCATGTGAGCTCATAATATGATCAGGCAAAGGTTGTTGACCATTTTTCTACAACATCTTTTTTTTGTCTTGTAGCAAGTTTAGCATTAATAATGACCAGCTTTTCATTTTTTAAGAACACGTACTTCATTTCAGTTGGTAGTGTCTTTAATTTAAGGGGTTCTTGTTTGAAATTTTTAGGAATCTCCAACTCTTCCCAATTGATATCATCATTTACTCCCTTGGAGAGCTAGTGATGAACCTACTCGAGTTCATCCATACTTGTAACATAATCACACGTTAGGCCCTCAGTAGGTTCCATGCACAATGTACTACTACTAGAATCAACTGTTAGCCACTAGGTGCCTTCTTGTTTTGTGACTGCCACATACAGGCATCTTTGGATTTCAGCTTCCGATGCACACTACTTGCATGTAGAGATAGATGTTCGCTTCACTGACCATAGCTTGTGCACACAATGGCACCCTGAATCGTTGTACGCAATACATGAAACCCTCTTCTTCTTAATCTTTCCAAATTCATTTTCTTTGGATTTCTCTAAGAAAAAATCACTAATGCCCATTTTAGCATCAACAGTGATCAACCACACCCTTCCCATAATAATTGGGAAGTCCCCCTTACAATTTTCTACCTTGATTACTAAGAAGTTAGCAAGATATGACCACCTAAAAATAATGGTCATAATGTCTTCTACCATTTCTAATGGAACAATGATGGACTAGTCTACCAACTTCAGCCTGATGTTGCTCTTCTTCAAGGAAGGAAGGTTCCACGTAGTGTACATCTCATGCGACATTAGATTAACACTAGAACCAAATTCAAGAAGAGCTTTACAAGGTTCATTCCTAGTAATTTGCAAATATACTAAGGGACTCTTGGGATCAACTAACTTCCTGGGTAGGTTACCAGCTTGAATCTAATCAAATACGTCATGGGTTAACATCACAGTATGGATTCGAGAGGGATTTTGATTTGAAGGGAACTCGGATAAAGGTGAGGTAGTGGAAGGTGGAAGAGCAAGGCTACCAACCACTAGTGTGTCTGAGGGCTTTGGTGGATTACGAGATTAGAAGAAGGGTGTTTTCTTTAATCGTGGTTCTGACCCACTTGGTTGGTTAACTAGTTGTAGATTAATCACCCTCGTAGCATTTCTTTACTATGGTTGGGCAAACAATTCACCCTACATGAATGGAGCATGTGGTAGCTGTGCAGGAGGCGAAGGAGTAGGTATATAAATAGGAGGAGCATGAGGATAGTAGGTGGCATCCCTACTTGCATATGGCAATTGGTACACTTCAGGAGGATAGTAATGAGGTTGGTAAGTAGCAACATGACAAGAGAAGTCTCATGGAGATGAAGGTTGCTGAACATAATAACCATAGGAATCTAGTTTCCAGTAGGGGTACTACTATCTTAGAGGTGCCAACGCCCATGATTGTGGTTGCTGCCACTACTGGTATAATTCATAGGATTAAGGTGGAGTTCCACTTGGATAATACTACTATGGTTGGTGGAACTATCGAGAGTTACCTTGTGGACAAGGCAATCTTTTGGGTGTTTTCCTTTGTGCAAGTTAGGAATGTAAGGAATACATCCCAGATTCCTACAAGTGTGACACAATTGGATAGCATCCCTTGGGATGTTCATACTGGTAGATGTCACACCCACCATCATCATTTGATTTGCTATCTGCAACCATCTCTTTTGTAGCATCTTACCCTTGGATGTGGCACCTGACATCTCTGACATTCATGCTCACCATTTTGCTTCTTAGACTCTTCAACAATTTTTAAGACAACTTGAAACTTATTATTCATGGAATCCCATAATTGATCAACCTTAGCCATAATTTCAAACTACAATTTCTAGAGTGGAAAGGTTTTCTAATTAGCCATCTCATCTCCTATTAACACATCCTCACTATCGCAGAATCAAACCCCCCTTTTGCGAATAGAAGGATCTCTATTGTATTCCTCTGCACTTTCTCACTTTCTCAATTCTCCCTCCTCCATGGCTACCTCCTCAATTAAATTTTTGACCCAACGATTACTTACCTCTATTAATCTCCCTTAAGCATATACACTAAGGATTTTTCTTATTTCAAATCGCAACCCATCTATAATATGACGAAGTTGATCCAACTGAGAGTATCCATGGTCAGGACACTTATGCAATAAAGACGAGTATCGACCAATAGCTCCAAGGGCTCATGGTTTTCTTGTTTTCACCCTTGAATCTACTTCCTCATATTGGACACTCAAGAGTATGTTTGATATTTTTCATTAAACAATTCTAACATCATACTCCATCGTCGAATTAATTCTGGCTCCAAGGACTGGTACCAATTTTCTACTTCCTTAATGAGTATCCTTGGAAATAATTTCAACTTCTACAAATTGTTCTCAATATGATACAAGGCACATGTATCCTAGAAGGCTTGGAGATTTTTTTGCATATCAACATCGTAGCTTCCCTCAAACCAAGGAATGTTGTTCATGTTTAGCCTCTTTATTCTACTATCCTTTACATGCCTTGTTGAAATATTCATGGCCTCTAAAATGTTTAACATGCTCTAAGTAGTAAGTAGAGATTCATCAAGGCCATAGTGATGGTGCCTATGATGTTCTCTACTAACCCTTCTTTCATGGTAGTGGATCTCTCTGAATTACCTACACCTTCAATCGTGATTATCCCGATAGTCCCCTCTATTGTTTTGATCACATCGATCACCTCCATCATGGTCATGCCCTTTGCAGTCACGATCTAAGCTAGATGAAGAAGATGATGATGATGAAGGGGAAGAGGAAGGAGGACTTACATTGTGCTGACACCTACCACCTTCTCTTCGATGATCATGATCATGATCACGATCGTGACTTCCATTTTTCCCTTTTTCATGACTTGCTTCTCCAGATCCATTTTTGTCATTAGATCTGTTTTGACTAGAACTAAGATTATGAATTGTGGATTACACATTCTGGTTAATAGCCCCTTGATCAAAGTCAAAGAGAGGAGTGTCACCAAAGGAAAAGCCCCCAGAGAAGTGTTTGCCTCTATCCAATGGACCAAGTAGATGTGAAAAAGTGTTTGACCCCTTACCCTTCAAAAGCTCATGTTGGTGCTCCAGCTGACAATCCCTTAACCTTTGTGCTTCAGTGGGATGGTAATCCCTTGAATTGGAATCTTGCATTTCATACTCCTCGTGTAGATGTTGAAGTCCATGTCATGCACGCATTAGTTGGAGCATAGCTGGAATAGGTCAATCCGGTGGTAACACAATGTTGCCTTCCATGTCATACCACTGCAGCATTTCATCTTGATGTAGGATGAAGGTGAATTTTGGTACATACTCATTGAGATGAGCATATACCACCTAGTATTGTTGAGGCACTTGGTCTGCCTTGGCTGGAGATAAACTCCTGTGAGAAGAAGACATTTTATATTAATGAATCTATATTCAATGTGTGGTTAAGATTTAATTTAGTTATAATAATAAATTTTTTTTGTAAGATTTGATCTTTAGGGTTTAAACAACAAGGTTATTAAGTTTTCACTAAGTTTAGATAGCGCATGTAGAACTAAAGTCCCCAACAACGGTGCCAATGATGAGTGACAAGGTACCCCTACGCCCAACCATACGAATTACAGGTGTTCACGTGTGATTTGGTTGAATTTCGTAGACTTTAATTACCAAGTATGCTATAGCTAAATGGTGAGTTCGCATTGTCCGTTCGTTGTCTTCCAACTCTCACTTGTGAAATGCAAATGTATGGTTAAGTGCGACCAAGGCATAATATTTTTATCATTTTATGTTTTATCAATTTGATCACTTAAAACCAATAATGAAAGTGAGTGTAATTAAATTCTAAGTAAACTATTGTCTAATATAACCTAACATAAGTAACTATCCCCACTTCCTAGACACATCCTAAACTTCATGTAAACACTACTAGGTTGTTAAACACTAACCATTTTTAAGCTACTAAGTGTCACATGTATGTTCGAAGGGGTCATGCTTGTGTATTTTAATTAGCTGCTTGATTAATCAAAATTAATTACTGAATGAATAACATTAAATGTAAACTACATGAAATCACAATATATAAATGCATAAAGAAAGAAAGTCTCAAGTGCTACAAGGTGAATCAAAGAGCTCATCTTTATTGCCAACACAATGGTGTGTTTAGGTACATCAATGCTTGAATAAAGATCTGATTACACTTAGACCTCTTGCTATGTCTAGTTGGAAAATATTCTAGCTCTCAAATGAACAAACTGCAAAAAATTTCCTACTTGACTTCAAAAACTCCTTACAAATCGTGTGCACAAGGGCTATATTTATAGACCCGGAAGTACCCTGTGATATTGCATACCCGATATCACATCTTGGGCCATGATATCGAGTACCCAATATCATGTACCCAGTATTGCAACCACACCGATATCGGAGCTTATGTAAAACACAATTCATCAATGCCTATGAAGTATTCTCCAATTGTCCCACTAATATGTATGAAGTATTCTCCAATTGTCCCACTAATATGTATCATGTTTCTAGTAGCCAATAATGGTTCATCATCATAAGACATGTCATGGTCATAATCTCTATTTCTATTTATTTGATTATGATGATCTTGTCCATGATCCATTTGGTACCTTATATCTTTTCTTTGATCTCTATTTCTATCTTCATCTTGACCGCTTAGTGAAGCTCTATCTCTATACCTACATTCATCTTTATTAAAAGTAGATAATAAAGATGAAAAGGAAGATGATAAACTGGGAGAACCACCATGGCTTTTATATCTCCCCCTATGGTTCCTTAGTTCATCTATTTTGGGTTTGTTGGAGATCCTTGGCCTTGAGGTCTTCCTTGCTTTAAGCCTTCTTCCATCCCCTCTAGGATTGTCTACAATAGTTGAACATAGTCTTCAAATGTAGTAAGTATCAGAATGAGCATATGAGATCCCTACTTGTAGTGATTCATTCTAATTCTCTTTAATATAGATCCTATTATAACTCCTATTAGTTTTCTCATCATGTGATGAACTACCAATCCTATGTGAAGAAGATATGTTTTCAATTAATAATGTGTGCGTGACATAAAATATTATTTTTTTTTCTAAAAGATAAATCATTAATGTTTTTACAATGATCATTTCTAATATAACTATTCTAGATCACCAGAACCGTCCCTAGTATCAATGCTAATTATAAGTGATAAAAGTCCCCTATGCCCAATCATACAAGTCACAAGCATTCATGCATAATTCAATCAAACTTCATGGATGAAACTGATGTGGTATCTAGATCATTAAGCTTTGCTTGTAGGTTACTATCTTCTCACTTGGACTAGTAGTAGTTCTATCACGTATGGTTTAGTCCAAAGTGAGGCATATGATTATGATGTTATTAGGGCCTTGAACTAAATTAATCAATAAAATAGAAATTAATTATTTAATCATATTAATAATAAAATTAAATCCTATACTATCCTAAGGATGATGAGTGTCTATTCCTAGATTGTTATACATATCCTAAACTCATGTACCCATTGTTGGAATTACCAAGCATTATACTTCTAGGTGAACCAAGCAATAATGCTATTGGGATTATCAAGCAAAATCATGTTTACACTCAAAATTAGTCATGCTCATTCTACCAATTGATTAATCTGCATAGAAATGTAAATATTAACTAAATACATTAAAAGTAAATTGCATTGAAAGAAAATTTATTCTAAGTTAAATTGCTACAATGAATATGAATCAATCTTGATCTTATTATCATTCATGGAATGTATCCAGGTACAGTGCCACTCAAATAAGACATCATACAATTGACTCAAATCTATGTTGCAAGCACTCAATAATTATTTTCTAAGGTTATGGGAAAAATAGCAAGAGTTTGGCTATACTACTAACTAAATGATGTCAAATATGTAATGGACACTCATATTTATAGCCAAATATGAAGACTGCATTAATGCCTCTCAAGCTACATCAACAAGGATGTGTCAATGCTAGCTACAATATAGCAAATGTAACATAGCATCTACAATATAGTAGCAAGCTAAAATGCACCAACATCAATGTGATATAGAAAATGAAATGTAGGATCGACAATATCGCAACCAACTAATACACTTGACAAACAATGCTTTATCACACCCTCATAAACAAACGCTTAGGCATAAAACTTGTCAACTCTAAGAACATGTATAAACACATCATGGAAATGAGGAATATTGTAGCCTAGTTCAAATCCTTAGGAATTGACTTCTTGTAGTGATTTCTTATCAACTTCATGCTTAATTCTCTTTCAAATAATCATGACTCTCATATAATACACATAAAGAAAATTAGTTAATATATAATCTTCTATTGAGTTTCTACCTCTTATGATCTAAAACCATACTAGTTTCAAATCCTTCCTAAATTCATCATCACTAGTAGTCCTTTTTTTGGAACTTCTAGTTATATGTCTTTAATAAGAAGAAAGAATTAAGTTTGAGAAGTTAAAAAGTACCAATCTAGCCATTTATAGTAATGAGTAGGATAAGAAAGATGAAGGTATTCATACAGAAATGAAAGAAGCAAATGTGCCAATGAAATGATATAGTGAAAAAATTATTTCCTTCTTCTACAAGAACAAGAGATACATTAAGAAGACTTATCAAAAGTATAAAATATGGATTGAGAAGAAAGGTACAATTATTTTCTATGTAAGTTATAAATCTTATTTTGTTAATGCACTTGATAGCATATGATAGACTAATTCAAGTTATTCAATTCACATTACTACTATCATGGAAGGCTTCATCCATCGAAGGTAACTGAAGGGAAATGAATAAAGCATTTATTTAAGAAATCATGTGCATTCACAAGTGGAGGAATTAGGTACATTTAGGCTAGTGCTATAATTTGGATTTATTCTAGATCTTCATGATACGTTTTACATTTCATCATTTTGCAAAAATCTAGTCTCTACTTCTAGACTAATCTAGTTTGAATATAGGTTTATTTTAGAACAAAATCTTTTAAAATAAACATATTATTGATTTTGGAAAACTAGGTAATGGTTTATGTAAATTTAATTTATATTCCACTCTTAAGTGTAGTCTCTCAGCTACATGTAAAGATATTTGTAATAAAAGATGTAATAAATGAAGAATCCTCCAAGTTATGACATAGAAGATTGGAACACATCCACATATGAAAAATTAAAAGATTAGTAAATAATAGTGTCTCCATGGCCTTTGATTTTACTAATTTTGGTATTGGTGTAGATTTCACTAAGGAAAAGCAAATTAACAAGACCACTAAAAGAGCAAAAATGATTTCAAAGATTCTTGAAATCATACATATAGATATCTACAAACTTTTTTCTATTCCTTGTCTAAATAGAGATTCTTGAAATCATATATATAGATATCTATGAACCTTTTTCTATTGCTTCTCTAAATGGTTGGTAATACATTATCTAATTTTTAATGACCATACAAGATATATGTATCTTTATTTTCTGTAAAGCAAAGGCATTAGATGCCTTTAAGATATTCAAAACTAAAGTAGAGAAATAAGAGAAAAATAAAATCAAATTTTTAATGTTAGACAAAGGAGAAGAATGCTATGCAAGACACATAGAAATAGAACAAGTACCAAGTTCATTTGTGATGCTTTTTTAAGAAGCAAACTTCATTGCTTAATACATCATGCCAAAAATGCCTCAACAAAATGATGTAATGAAAAAGAGGAACCATGCGCTTATGGACATGGTGAAATATAATATTAGTAATTCTAATCTTCTATTCACCCTATGGAGTAAGCCCTTAAAAATTGTAGTGTATATTTAAATAGGTTCCATTTTAGACTATTCCCAAAACCATTTTTTTAGTTGTGGAATGGATGGAATCCTAGTTTAAGATATGTATACATTGAGCAATGTGTAATAGAAGGATGTATAACCCAAGTGTAGAAAAATTACATCAAAGGAAAATTAGTAAATACTTCATTAGCTATGTAATAACCTTTAAGGGCTTTAGACTTTGTTGTCCCCCACACACACCTAGAATTGGTTAGGTTATAAATGTTGAATTTCTTGAAAATTTTAAACTCAATGGAAAAGAGTTTTCTCAAGGATTAGAATTTGAGAAAAAGAAGGAATCCAATGAACCTTTCATATATGAAGCAGAACCAACCCAATGAAAATTTGATTGCATAATTAGTCAAAGAGGGCATATCCAGTTAATTAAGTAACAAGCGTAGTTACCATTATCATAATTTGCAGTAATTACTATGCCATAATTGGCTATTATAAGAAAGCAGAACAATGACTACAATCTAAGTATGTGGCATAATATATTGATTTAGAAAAAGAGAAAACAATAACTTATATAAAAGGAAATGAATGAGTCGTTAGCCTCATCAACTTAGTTTTTTATGATTCCAAACTCTATCCTAGAGCATTAAGGACAATGGAGGCTGTAAGACATTAATCAAGAGCTAATTATCTAGACTTACTATCAAGTTGATTTTTAATTGTTACATGAGGCTTCAATAACCATTGCAAGTCAATTTTTTTTTCTTTTTAAATTTTCTACTACATGATGTATCATATGAAAAATTTATTTGATCCATTGGTTGTACATATCCTTCTTCCAATCATTTTTCTATTCTTTATCCTTCTAAAGGGTGGGTTTCTTGGTATAATTGAGCAATGATAGTTATGTACTATTCTCCATTCCAAATTAACTTAACTTGAATAATGGCAATGAAACATATTTTTGAATATCTAATCTAAACCCATCAAAATAACCCAATAATTTATAGGACAAATCTTTGTTTATATTTTAATCATTGGCATCATTTGTGTACAAGTTGCATATACGATTTGGTTCTATTATGTTTCTACTTTGCAATACACACCTTGCACACCTTAACTAATAACAAGTTAGTTTTAACCATAATAAATTTGTTCTATTTCATGGTGGCTTTGATTTCCCAATTCATGAGACGCGACATGCACTGTGCCGCGATATCGCGGCCGCCGCGATATTGCATCCCATGCGATATTGCGTCTT